>JAKSZP010001316.1:0-589534 GCA_022478985.1 Massospora cicadina | reverse complement strand
TTCTTTATTGCCAGCTCACATGTCCAGTGTCCTTGATGAAGCCCATCGTCAGGTGCTCAGGACTAATCTTCCAGCTCCAGTACCATATCAGGATTACTCAGGGTTATTTGCCAATTGCCTATTCTTATACTGTTGCTTTCCTCCCCACTCCAGGGTTTCACAATTGGCTACATCTGACATCTCATTTCCATTCCCCTAGTCGCTTTTTCGCAGGGCTCAGCGTCCACTCAAAAAACGTGGTTTTGTGTAGGTCTCGCCCTCGCTAGCATCCAATCTCATATCAATTTCAATGGGATGTTCCTTCCTACTGTGATCCATCCTCCCTCCCCCAAGAGGCGACATAGGCGGAATAGTCCCATACCAAGGACAATTAATAAAAAATTAAAATTATAAAATTATATTGGCTTTTTCTCTGTGTGGTTTATAATCTTTTTTCCTTTTTTTCCAATAATTTTTATCAAATTTTTATCTTTATTATTCTTTTTCCTATGGGACTTGACCTTGTTTCAGTTCAGCGGTCCATCTTTTTCCCCCCAAACTGGGTCCTGGTTACTTAAACCTGCCAGTTTTCTATGGTTCAGAGGTCCTTTTCTTGGACTTAACCATCTAGATTGGTTCAGAGGTCCTTTTTTTGTACTTGACCTAATCATCAGGTCATGACCAACTTAATAATTCATCAGTCCTTTGGGAACTCTTTTATTTTTTTTCATCAATCCATCACTTCATATACTTAGCATGAACTCAATTCACAACTCTTCCATCCAAGAGATTCTTGATGGAATAAGCATCAGTCGCCATCTTGGTGATCACTTCAAATGGACCTGACCACAACGCATCTAGTTTGTTTATTTGTCAAAACCGCATATTGTAATAGGTAACTCTTTCCCCTATTTAATATTCAGCTAAGGCCAGTCAGTTCTTGCCATCCGTTAATTTTGCTCATATCCTTTTCTTTAAGGTTGTATCAAATGCTTGCGATTGCATATCAATCAGGATATTTGTCAGTCAGTTCAGGTATTGCTTGGTACTCATCCCCGATGTAGGTTCTACCACCAAATATAAAATTGGTGGAAACGCAGCCTTTCTCCCATATAACATTCAAATGGCGTCTTTCCCATCGCCATATGATGACTAATATTGTAGGTGAATGTCAAACTCAGGTACTTTCCCCATGCGGAAGTTCTTCCTGTGACTAGCTTCCTCAGCGTTGTGACCAGCGTTCCATTCACCCAATCTACCAGCTCGTCGTCTCCATCTGGTAAGGTACTGACATGGCTCCACAGATCCCCATTATCTCATTTAATCTTGGGATCGCATGAGACATGAAGTTGGTCCCATTTTCACTAAGCAGGACCCGCAGACATCCATGCCAATATACTACTTGATCCATGATGAACCTTGTGGTACTGGTAGCATCTACTCTTGTTAGGGCCTTCATCTCGACCCATCTTATCAGATGGTTGATAGCAACTATAATGTACTTGACTCCCCCTGTGCTCATCATCAGCAGTCCTATTATGTCAATGGACAACATATGCCAGGAAAATCCAGGGCTGACCAGTCAGTATCCAGTTGTATTCTTAGGTTTGTGCAGTTGGCACTCCACGCAACAAGCTAGATAATCCGCAACATCTAGACGATTGATTACCAGTAATAGTACTGGCAAATATGGTCAGTTGTTTTCCTCAGGCCTCTATGCCCAATAACCTGTGAGCTGCTTGTACTATAGCTGCTCTTTCTGATGGTTTTGGGTATAATAACTGCTTCCCGGTGATTGTCTTGAATACTTGTCCATCCATGGTCTCAATGTTTTCTATCGCTTTCCAAAGCGCAGCTTGGATTTCTTAGGGCTCATCCCAATCTTTCCATCGACCATTCTCTGGAATAGCTCATCCGCCTGCGGGTATACCATCTGTAACATAAATACCATGATAAAGCCACCTGCATTCTAGTGAGAAGCACACTCTTGGTGGACAATCTCATAATCATAAGCCTGGAGCTTAAGTGCTCATCAGGCCAGTCATCCTTCTGGCTCTCTCAAATTGAGCAGCCAATGCAGCGAAGAATGGTCTGTTACCACCTTAATGTGGATTCCATGAACATACACCCAAAACTGCTTGCATGTATAAATGACTGAAAGACATTCACACTCAGTCACGGTGTAGTTCCTCTCAGCGGCTGAGAGTGTCCAGCTCACATATATCCACCAGATGTTCATCCCTCAAGTTCATCTACTTGGCTTAGTATGGCACCAATCGCATTAATGAAGCATCAGTTTGAATAATAAACTCCCAATCAAAATTCAGATATTTCAGAATTGGTGAATCTATAAAAATTTCGGTGTAACTCCTAAAGGAGTCCTGGGCCTCTTCATTCCATATGAATCCTTTTTTTCGAATTCTTTAATAAATGGAATAATGGCTTGCTATTTGGGCGAAGTCCCAAATAAAATTTCTGTAGTAACTGACCATCCCAAGGAACACTTGTATGTCTCAGACACTCTTTGGTACAGCCATACATTCTATAGCTGCTATCTTCTGGGTTTGCAGCTGCAATTCACTGGAGTTGATTACAAATCCCAGGTATTCCAACTATTTCTTAAAGAAGTGGCATTTCCTTGTCTTGATATCAGGTTAGCCGCGTAAAGTCGCTTAAATACATCTTCCAAGTGGTGTAGGTGATCAGTAAACGTCTTACTGAACACGTTTATATCATCCAGTTATACCAGTATGCACAACAACTTCAAGTCGCTTAATATCTCATCCATGGCCCACTGAAACATTGCAGGCGCATTGCATAGACCCTGGGGCATCCTCGTTGGTTGGTATAGCCCTTCACGGTAATAATCGCGCATTTTTCCTGGTCTTCCTTTGGAAAGTCAATCTGCCAATATCCCAAGATCAGATCCATCATGGAGAAATACTTCTCTTCTTCTAAATGATCTAGTGCATTGTTGATCCTCAGAAGGGGAAACAAATCCTTCTTTGTAATTTTATTCAGCCTTTAGTAGTTAATCACCACCCGGTTGGATACATCCTTCCTCTTTACAATCAGAATCAGACTCACCCAGGGACTTGATGATGGAACTAGAAGCCTATGCTTAACTAGTTTGCTGATTTCATCCTCCACTACCGCTTCAGCAACTTTCAATCATCGGATTGGTCTCATCCTGATTGACAAATTTTCCCTGGTGTCAACCTTGTGGATCACATCTCGTGCACATCCCAAATTGTGGTTATCCTGAGCAAACACTTCCCAATACTTTTTGAATAGTTCAAGCACCTCCTCTTGCTGGCCTTCTGACAGATCAGCGAGCTGCTCTTGATCAACCAATAGGAGATACTTTCAGCTACCCTGGCCAGTAATCCCATTTCGTCAAGAGTCCTAGAATCGTGGAATCTCCTCAATTTGGCCATCAGGATTAGATGAACAAATGCGATGATCTAAAAACTCTTGATATTCATCAGTTTTTCACTCAAATTCTTCAGGAGAACTCGAATTTCTCCATGGCCTACCATGATTATCCCAGGAGATAACCATGGCTCCATTCTGTACTTCTTCCAGGGGCTTCTGATCTCTTATACAACAGCTCAGGAAACTCCAATGTCAACCATGTGTCAACTATCATCTGCGATCCTGGCAGTATGGTCCTCTCATTATTGATCTTTAGTGTAATCCCCAGTTCTCTAGAATTTCCGCTGGCATTTCACGTCACTTTCTACCAACTACTTGGTACCAAATTGGAATAATGCCGTCATTGTATATTATTTTGATGAAGTTGTTTTTCCAATTTAGCGGAGCTTCACCATCCTTCTGATATACCCATGATTACGTCTGACCCATTATGGTCAACATAATATCCTCAAAGCTACATTTAACTCTGTATTTTCATAGAAACTCCATTCCAATTAGAATGTCATAGTTTTAGTTTGCCAAAACTATTGCTGGCGCAGATACCACCAACGACCTGAATAATAGTTGCAGCGCACTATACATTCTACAGGAAACGGTGGTGTTTAGCCCAGCTGTCCCATATTCTTTCTTGTGTTTTTAGTCTGGAGAGATCTTCATCCTCTTTAACAGCTTGGTGAGACAATATTGATGGGTGCTCTGCTGTCAACAATCACCCTCACCCTCACTTAATTCAATTTTATGTCTATATATGTACACTCAGAGTATTGTAATATAGTGTTTACTGAGTGAATAGCAGTGTTATTAGCCAAATCTAGGGTGTTAATAATTTGCACCAATAAATCAGGAAATAATTCCTTTATCGCACTGAGGGGGATGATAAATTAGCCTCATTTAAACGGATGTCAGATAATCTTCAGGATTCTCAGCAGTTTAAATCTTGTCTGCCAGTTGTCAGGCATAAAGCCGGGAAACTTCCTTGCTTATCTCGTGGTTGATTCTCTTTTCTCTGGCTCTGGTCACAGCATTTTCATCCATATTGACTACTTGATACAGTTGATCCTACTCATCATCTATGAAATGATCAATGATATTAATTTCTTCATTCATAATGTCAGGAGTTACAGGTTTCTTACAGATCTAGACTGTTCCCTGTCTAGGCTGCAGGCCCTTTTCCAAAATCCTTGGTGGCTGCTGAAACTTTGGCCTGGACCACGTTGATATGATCCTTCAGCTTTTTACAGTGCATGGCAAAATGTCCTTTACTGCCACACTGATAGCAGACCTTTTCCTTCTTGTTTAAACGTCTGAATTCTTTGGTCTTATTCCCCAGCATGGTTCAATTGGTCACTTCTTTAGCTCCTTTGTTTCCCTTCGTGGGATTTGGATTTCATACCAGATTGAATTTGAAGCTTCTATTTGGGGCATCAAATGTCACTTCTAAAATTTTCAAGTTATCTACCATTCGCGAGGTACTTTTTTCATTGTAAACATGGAAGACATCATGTGATGAAAATTGCGATAGGGCTGAAGGGCTGCTTGCAAGGCGATTCTAGCATCAATGTCATCCAATACTTTCGCCCCAGCCATGATCTGTGACTCCTGGTAAAAATGATCCACAAAGCTAGCCAGAGACTCATCTTTATGGAACTGGATTCCCATAAATTCCTGCTTGCGTTTTGACATGTGTGTCAGACTCCTGAGCTCTTTCATGATGGCCTCCTTTGCCTCAGCATATGACCAGCTGTTCCCCTCTAGATGAGGTAATACTAAGTTTTGACAGTCGGTATCTAGGCAATTCATGACCGTCAGCGTCTTTTGACAATCCCCATAGCCATTCATGGTCATGTTAAGCAGTAGAAAAACGCTGGGGCGTTATTCTGATGGAACGTTGGCAATTTTGGCATTGTCCTAAATTTCTCCGAGTTATTTCTGGCCGATTCCCTTGGTTCAGCTACTCAGCTAACTTGAGGAGTGACTTTGGGCGTCATCTCTGTAATGGAAGAAAAAGTGGGCGGCATGTTCCTTGGGGTATTCGACTTCCCAAGTATCATGTGAGGACTTCTTTCTTTGGCATTGCTTGCCATTTCAGAATCACAAGCACATCTATGAGCTTTAAGTTCCTCCACTTGTTTGATTAATCTCTCAATATCCACACCAAAATTTCTTAAACAAATTGACCCGCTTCTTGCTTTGTTTTCAGGTATAAGACCTCTTGAACGAGGTCTCTTCTTTCTTCTTCAACGAAGTTACTTTCCCTAGTAACTCATTCCCAAAGCTTGCTACATTCTCTATTCCTTCCTCCACCTTGCTGACTCATTCTTCCAGGGCTGTGAACTTCTGATGGTCCACTGAGTTTAAGGCATTCTGGTTTACTGTGGAAAACTTGGTCCACAGTTTGCGTAGCTCTTCTTTGTACAACATTCTTATAGATTCTTCACTCAACTTTACCTGTAGTGGGCACCAGATTGTAAAATTTACTTAAGTTGTTATTGGGAAGCAACCCTAGTAACCTTTTTACTGCACAGGTTCTGTTTCCTCATGCACTTTGTCGCATTGTATAGTAGAATGAAATATTAATTAATAATAGTATAAAGATTATTATCCATAGTTGAGTATGAATTATATTTTGGCCCAACACTCTGCCAGTATTCCTGATTAAATACTCATGATGTTGTACTCATAGGAATTTGCTACCTTCCTTTTGTCCACCTGATCTTTGCTAATCCCCCCAGTGAAAGTCTTTTTGGCTAACATACAGTTGGCAGCTATCCTCAATTGTGGCTCCTTCTTCTTTAGATCCCCGCTCAGATCTTTACTCTTCTCACTGAGAGTCTTCCAATTATTGCCCACAGCAAAAATATCCTTGAGACAGAACAGCACAATGGTAGCTGATGATAGGTTAACTATATACCAAATTGTTAACTTAGAACTAAATAACTCTTATTATCTTCATTTTTTATTATAGTAAATTCTAGGGAATATATATAGTGGTGAATTTACTGTTTAACCCTTAGTTGACACCTCTTTGATGAAACGGCAGCTGTTGCAGTTGAATCACCCATCCTCATCTCAGCAGTGATGGTCTTACCCATCGTGGCTAGGATTCCATTGTTGGACATTTTGAGACCTAAAATGGAAAGAGCCAGAAAACGTGTCCCTAACGTTTTCCTCTCGATCAAAGTGAACCAACTATATTTTTTAGCAACCTGCTTACATAATGGCACTTATTACCCATTAAGGCAGGTCACTCACCAGCTGATTGATTCACTAGTTGCAGGTGGTATCACTCGCCTCACAACTTGCTATTAATTCCCAATCAGTTGGTGATGAAACCTGACAGATCCCAGTTGTTACACCTGATAGTTAATCACTATCAGATGCCCCTATTCCATCGGCAACTCCACCTGATGAGATCTTAATTATTTTTTGGATCAATCTTCAACAGATACAACTAGGCGAATTTTCCAAAATCCCCCAATTGTAGTTACTCTGAAACTCAGACTAACCAATTTCTGATTCACTTCGCCTTAGGGAATTTTCCCCTAGCAATACCAGGTAATCTAGCAGGTTGAGAATATGGGCAAAAATCCCAACACCTCAAAGTATGACTGGAAGCTTTAAAGTTTTTGTTGACAACAAAAAAGATTTTCAAGCTTTAAAATATCCTTGTACAGCTTTACTAATGATTTTGTGTCTACCTTTTTGATGTGATTTGCCAGCAGCTCGCTAATGCTTATGTATAATGAACGCCTGGTTTAATCAAATGGTGACCAATTTTCTGACTAGACTATACAAATAACTGCAGCTTTGAAAAGGTCAGATTGGAAACTTAATTGAACAATTCGTCAGCTTAATGTTTTGGCATATGCTTTCATTGTTACAGTTCTTACTGCCATCAGTGAGCCCTGCAGCCCAATTGGTCCTGAAGGGCTGGAAGGTCCTGAAGGCCCTTCGTGACCTGAAAATTTACAATACTGAATGCTTATAGCAATAAGAGTCCACGCCGTATGGCTATATGAAACAAAAACCCATGAAACATGCATTGCCAATCTACAGTGACAAAATGGTAATAGTTTGAAGAGGAAATATGAACGTTAAATGATGTTATCCTGACTCTATTTTCTCTGAAAGCTCTTATGACAGGATAAATACCCTTCACCTCTCTTATACCAACGCTTCTGCATGACAACATGTTATTCAAGTCACAAGGAGGACAAGATCAAACGTCTTACATCTTAGAAAAGAGCTTGAAGACAAAGCATCAATTGACTTTACAACAATTCGTTGAGCAAGATAAGAGATCAACGTTACAACTACTTAGCTTCAAAGAAATTAAATGGATGACTATAGCCATAAATATAAGACGATCTCCACTTCTTCCACCAGCAGATGGATCAGTTCCTCATGGCAGATACTTTTTAGATTAAACCTTCCATGTTGGAATCCAGCAAAGGTTATGCTCGCTGGTGCTATGTGCCACTGGATCCCACAATGAATAATTTAATGTAAATAATAAACTCTTAAGAAAACTAGGTTTCTACTCAAGTTTAAAGTTTTTTATGTTTTTTATTGTTTAAGTGGGGCAAACCCAAAAAAAGTCCTTTCCTCAATATAGTATTTCCTATCTAAACTAGTTCAAAATTTTAGACCATAGGTTTTTGAGGATAAAGTATATAAAGCTGAGTCATCCAATTTAGGGAATATAGGTTTTTGGCCTATCAGATCAAAGATAAATTTTTTTGGAAAAACTGACCCATGTGGTAACGATTTGATGAATTGTATCCAATCACCAGTGATTAAATTCTCCTCACCTCAGCAGTGGTAAGACTCATGTGGAAATGATTGGTTAATTTGCACTCTTTCATCATTGAGTAATATCTTCTCACCTCGGAGGTGATCAGACCCATGTGGTAATGAACACCTCAAATTCTTATTTAGCCAATGTTGGTTATAAACCATATTTTCTCGATAGTTAGGATTCCATTAAGATTCTGCCAAGGTCTTTTCGCCGTTAGTACTCATATCATCAATAACTACAATATTATTCAAAGCGCAGACTCCAACATTCTTTTTCTGAAGTTGAGAAGGAGAATGTCTGACATTGCCCCCCTCAAGAATGTTAGGAAGAATGTAGGAGCGTAAGAAATGGCCATGTATCCAGTTTATGGTAACTCCCATGACTAATGATTTGATGGAGTATTCATTGCCTCTTTTGTAGCTGATAGAGAAAGGTCCCTCCCAAATTGAACCAAGCTTACCGCTTCTTGGGGTGATGCGGTTATGGTAGTATAACACCTTATCAGCCACTTGAAATGTAGGAAGAATGTTGCGGAGCTCATTGGCAGCCTGCCCTTCTTTAGTCACTGTTTTTGCTAAGTTGGTCATAGCTTCAGCTTGGAGTTAATTTGGTTAGCTAGCCTTTGCATAACTTTCTCAGGCTCCTCTCCTCTAGAGAAACCATCCTTAGCCAGAAGAGCAGGTATGATTGGTTCCCTGCCATACAAAACTCAGAAAGGGGACATTTTCAGAATCCAGTGATAACTAATCCAGTAGGCCATAAGGGCACTGGGTAAGAATTGATCCCAGTGAAGTGGATCAGAAGAGGCCATTTTGCGGAGGATGGAAACTAAGGTTCCATTGGCTCTTTCCACTGCCCCATTGGTAGATGGATTGTACGGAGCTGAAAAGAGTTGTTGGGCTCCCATGGAGGTAGCCAGGAGTTTGACTACTCTGGAGGTAAAATTCTTGCCATTATCACAGAGTAGTACTTGGGGGCAGCCATGCCAAGCAAAAATGTGTTGATGTATAAAAGTGGCAGTTGCCTTGGCTGTTTGGGCAGGAAGCGCCACAGCTTCAACCCACTTAGTGAAGTGGTCAATGGCTACTAGGATAAACCGGTTGCCACTGGTAGACTGTGGAAGGGGACCTACGACATCCAAACTAATGGTGTGAAAAGGTTGTTGCGGGGTAGTTGGTTGATACTGGTATCTAGTCTTGAAACCCAAGATTGTTTCTTGCATTAACGTAAGACAGGCTTCCAAGACATCAACTATAGCTTCCATCATTCCATCCCAATAGTATCGATCCTTAAGCCACTCATAAGTTTTCTTAGCCCCTCCATGGCCTAAAATGGAGTGAGCTTCGAGGATGGCAGGTACATCGTTCTGAGGGCCAGAGGTAAGGCAACCACTTCGCCCCCACCTGCTTATACAACTTCCCATTTTCCACTTTGGTGTTGCGCGAGTGGCGGGCTAACATCTTCTGAACCAAGATCATCTTCATCCTCCCATTCATTGGGAGTCATTAATAGATCATGCAACCTTTCACCCTCACTATTATCCAAGTGGAGGATTGGCAGATGAGACAACCCATCCACATTCATATGACGAGTTCTAGCACGATGTTCAATTTGCATATCATAAGGCTGGAGCTTTAGAGCCCAGCGAGCTAACCGCCCAGTAGGGTCCTTCATATTTTGTAGCCACTTCAATGAAGCGTGGTCAGTAACTACAGTAAAGGTGGTTCCATAGAGGAAAGGGCGGTAGTGCTTTACAGCCAACAGAACAGCCAGGCACTCCTTTTCTGTTACACTGTAGTTACGTTCAGGCTTTGAAAGCATCTTACTGAAATATGATACCAGATGATCAATACCATTTTCATCTAATTGGCCTAAGATGGCCCCAACGGCGTAGTCCGAGGCATCCGTGAACAGGATAAAGGGTTTTTTGTAATCAGGGTGCCATAGGATAGGGCGTCATTGTAGTAGCTGCTTCAGGGTCTCAAAAGCAGCTTTTTGTTCAGCGCCCCATTGGAAGGGGATATTCTTCTTCAGTAAGCGAACAAGGGGCTCACTGAGTTGTGAGAACTTAGGGATGAACTGATGGTAATACCCCATCATCCCTAGAAACACCTGTATATCCCGCAAATTCTTAGGGGGAGGCATATTTGCAATGGCTTCGACCTTGTTCTGTAGTGGTTGGATTCCTTTTTGCAAAATGGTGTGGCCAAGGAAATCCAATTTTCGCTGAAAGAAAGTGCACTTTGAAGGTTTCAACTTGATATTTGACTTACGTAGCCTTCCAAACACCTCCTTCAAGTGATCCAGGTGGTCGTTGAAGGTTTTTGAGAACACAGTAATATCGTCAAGATAAACAAATAACGCAGGTTAGCTTTAAGTCTTGCAAGATGTGATCCATCGCACGCTGGAAAGAGGCAGGTGCGTTGCACAACCCTTGGGGTAATCGCGTGGGTTGGAAAAGACCTTCACTGCATATCAAAGCGCATTTCTCCTGGTCCTGTGAAGAAAGGTCCATTTGCCAATAGCCACTGGCCAAGTCCATGGCAGAGAAAAAGTTTGAGCTGGATAGTTGGGCCAGGGCATCATCGATGCAAGGGATAGGATAGCTATCCTTCTTCATGAGGTTATTTAGCTTGCGGTAGTCCATGACTACCTGGTGACCTCCATCTTTCTTCTTAATTAACAACAGTGGGGAAGACCAAGGGCTTTGAGAGGGAACTAGTAACCCCGCATCCAGTAACTGTGTGAGTTCCATCCTCATATGCTGTTCCTCCACCTTTGACTTGCGATATGGTTTTGACCAAATGGGATGGGCATCACCCACATCAATGGAGTGGCACCAGCCCTTCATATGGCCATAGTCGTGAGCTGACTTGGAGAATATGTCGCTATAGTCATCAAGGAGATTATGAACTTTCTCTAGCTCAGTTGGGGTTAACTCATTTGAGATATGGACGTTTGGTAAGGTACACACCAGGTTGTCCGTTGGCAGGCCCAAATCTGCCATTGAGCTGATGGAGTGGATCTGTTCAACATCCTCCACAGGGATTAAAAATCCTCAGCCAACCTCTTGGTGTTTCCATATGATCATGTCCTTAGCGGTGAGATTTCCCAACAGGAGAGTAATAGGTCGCTGATAGGCGGGGTCTAGTAGCCCAGGTAATACACGAGGCTCCAAAGGACTAAGGCCCTCAACACTTATGAGGTGCAACAAACAGTGGCGTGGGATTTGGAGCGTGATTTTCGTGTCAACCACTCGTTGTTCACCCAGCTTAATCACCACCTCATCTGCCGCATAAAATGGAATACCATCGCTAGCCTCCACTGAATTGGGCAATTTCTTAGTGTTGCACCCAGAGGTGACATAATGTAAAGGCAAAGCGGAAAAGGGGTATTCAACCAGGCAGGTGTAGTCATTCTTGATGAGTTCTTTGTTGGATAAGACTAACAGAACTTCGTAGTTCATTAAAGATAGGAACCCTTGCTTCATGTTGATGATGCCTTCATACTCGATCATAAACTGAGTACCTATGAGCATATCATAGGAGTTATTATCTAAGGCCACAGCGGGGGCCAATAGGATAAGCTTCCCAACGCGAATGGGAAGAGAGGAGTAAGCGCCAAGGGCGCGGGTATTGTTTGGGCCCGCAGTTCCAAACTCCTTGGCATAATCCAGGTCAGGCATCAGTTTAATCTTTTTCATCAGCCAAGATGAGATTACATTCACTGGGGAACCTGTATCCAGGATAGCCATCACCCGGACTTTGTGAACAACTACTTCAACCTTGGTAAGTGTGCTTCCAAAGTTGGCTGACAGCGCTAAGACCTCCTTGAGATGAAAAGTGGAGGTTAATTTGCGTGCGGTCTCAGGGTGAGTCTCCAGAATAGACTGCATGGTATGCCCTCGCTGTAAAGGGCGAATTAAGCTCGATAGGAGCTGATCAGCGTCGCTGGCTGTGTCAATAGTTTCCATACAACCTATAACTTGGCGGAGGTAAGTATCCTCAGGTATGGTGGTTTCATCTACTCCTTCAGCGTTTAGGCGATCAGGGACCTCCACTTCCGCGGGAGCTCCCAATAAGTAGTACCCAACATCATCGTAACCCCCTCAGAGTCAGCCTCAGGGGTATTCTCAACCATGGGCAAGGTTGCAATTGAAGTGGGGGAGACAGCCACGAGAGGTGGGGTAATTAGCTTTGCTTTAACCGGCATTTTCACAACCCCAGTAGTTCTGGAGGATATACCCTTAGGGCGCGCACCTATTGGCTGAGCTGAAGGGGAAACCACAGTAGGGATCTCCGCTTTGCATGAATGAGGGATGTCCATTTTAAGTCGCACCAAAGCAGCAGGTTTTGCAGGGAGAATAGGCACAGGTGGCCTCACTTCCAACGGTTCAATAGGCCGCAGCTCACCTAAAGGAATATGGGCGACGTCTAACAAAGCCTCTTTTATATCACAGAAAGTTGTAAAGTGGCGTTTCACTGATATGATATGCCTGGCGAGAGAGGGTTGTGAAGCTAACCCTGTTAATATGGCAGCAATAGCATCATCCAGGGTAAGCAGGTTAGACGTAGCCAGCCTTTGAGCAGTGAGATAGAACCGCTCAGCAAAACTAAAGAGGGTTTCACCCTCATACATGGTAAGGCGCATGAAAGCCTGTTTTTCCCTGTATAAGCTCTGCTTGGATCCAAATTCAGCCAAGAGGGCCTTCTTAACATCTGGCCAGGTGTGCTGAGGATCCAGGTGAGGAACGATCAACTCTTGGGCTTTGCGGCTTAAACAAGGAAGAATATACTGAACTTTATGTTTATCAGTGGCGCCATCCATCGCAGCTTCATAAACGTACAAAAAGGAAGCAATGCTCCCTTCACCCGGGGTGTATCTGTCCTTTATAGGTAATTTGAACGGCTGTTGCAGAGCTGCTCACATTTACAGTCTCCATGTTAATAACCACAGTTTAGTGTACAGGCGCCCCTGTAGTGAGCACCAAATTGTTGGAATTCAGAAAAGGTTATGCTCGCTGTGCTATGTGCCGCTTAATCTCACAATGGATAATTTAAAATAAATAATAAACTCTTAAGAAAATTAGATTTTTACTTGAGCTTAAAGTTTTTTAATTTTTATTGTTTAAGTGGGGCAAAACCAAAAAAGGTCCTTTCCTCAATACTAGTATTTCCTATTTAAACTAGTTCAAAATTTGAGACCATAGGTTTTTGAGGATAAAGTATATAAAGCTGAGTCATCCAAATTAGGGAATATAGGTTTTTGGCCTATCAAATCAAAGATAATATTTTTGTGGAAAAACCGACCCATGTGGTAATGATTTGATTAATTGTATCCAATCACCAGTGATTAAATTCTCCTTACCTCAGCAGTGGTCAGACTCATGTGGAAATAATTGGTTAATTTGCACTCTTTCATCATCAAGTAATATCTTTCTCACCTCAGAGGTGATCAGACCTGTGTGGTAACGAGCACCTCAAATTCTTATTTAGCTGATTTTGGTTATAAACCATATTTTCCCAATAGTTAGGATTCCACTGAGATTCCGCCAAGATCTTTTCGCCATTAGTACTCATATCATCAATAACTACAATATTATTCAAAAGCGCAGACTCCAACATTCTTTTTCTGAAGTTGAGAAGGAGAATGTCTGACATTCCATAACTACCAGAATTTTGACCCATTCTATCAATTTTCTATCTGAGCCAATTAGCTCTTTAAAGCCTACCCTTAAAGAGATATTACCAGAAACTGAGAGCATCAAAATTTCCTTTTTGCAATGAGAATGCTATGGAATAATCATGGACTGTCAGAAGAAGTAACAAAAATATTTCTGCATTGAAAGAGTACTCTTGAGATCATGATGCCTTACTTTAAGGCATTTACCTCTTGTGAGCAGACTAAGAAGACCTCATCAAGGCGTTTTGGGTTAGACTTACCTCTTTCCAACTGTGAGCAGGCGTTTATGCATATAAATAAATAATCATATATTAGATTGGCTAACCATTTCTACATAGTGGCAAAGGACCTATTCCCTTGCAACCATGTCATTTTGGATGATGCAATTGCCGCCATGGTGTCCGCTTTCTCTTCTTACAGCAATCTGGCGATCCAATTTGCATTTTTAAGAAGTTGTGTAAAGTGTTCTTTATTAACAAAGATGCATTTAAAGAATTACTTGAGTCTGAAAATTCCATAACTATTTGACTAAGGGATCAATCACTCATATTTAAGTTGTAGGTTAGACAAAACTCAAATACTAACAGGATGCTTTTAATTACTGAATCCTCTACAACCACCCAGAAAACCAATGTTGGAATAAAAAATGAGACAAGATAGGAAAAGAGGCGCCAGCCTAGGGCGCGAGGCTCCATAAAATGACGAACCTGCGCCTCAACAATATGATCAAAACTCTTCTAAATGTTTTATTATGTCGCTCTTGATGCCCTTGATGTCTCTGACAAGATTATTGGGAATAAAGAATACTCTTTTTATCCAGTTATAATTTCCATATATTACACCCCACTTTTAGATCAGAAGTCATCTGATCAAGATAGTAGTATACAAGGTAATCGTCATAGCAAATTATGACATTGGCTCCCCAGTTGTGAAAATTGATAACTGGTGGTTACTCAACTTCCTTTTGGAAAGAGCACCATAATGTAAACTTAAGATTCTGATCTCTTTAAGGTATACCTCCTTTTAGCTCCCAAGGTTACATGCACAGTAACTTTATATGTACAATCAATGATCGTTAATAAACCTTATAATTATGTGGTTGATTAATATTACTATGGAGATTAGTATCCAGTTGTGTAGTTAATAATCAAAAATTTCCCCTACTCTGGATTCTCCTTTAAAAAAGGTATAACAATCGTTCAACTCACTGTTAAAGGTAACCAACACTACAGAAAAAAAAAAGGAAATTCCTCACTTAAACTCCTAATTAGAGTTGGCACTTCTGGAAACAACAAATAACTTAATCTACTGGAAGCAGGTCCAAATAGTCTAAGGGAATTTCTATTCTTGTGACTTAACTACTTATTTTTGAAAGAAAGTCACCCCTTTGACTTATCCAGCAATTATAGTTCCGTGGCTTTATTAGTGTAACTTCAATCCCTTCCTTCAGATAAAACTTAACTAGGACTAGTTTCAGAGGTTTTTCTCTTGACGCAGGAACCGCGGAGAAATTTATAGTAATATTTAGCTTCAGGGATAGCTGACCCCACTACTCTAATCCCAAGAGTACTCCAAAATACAACAGATGTATGATAAATTAAATTTTCTGATCTAATGAAGGGTATTTATCTTATTCTGCTTTATAAATTATTTATAGTTGAATATATATGGGATTTGGCACCCACCTCTTGTGTTGTGCCTCAATTGGGAATGGCAGCTGTTGTGAAAACTTACCCTTAAGGGTTTCACAAAAACGATGTTCTTTGTCATCAAGCTAGTTGAGTTTTCTCCCCCAATTAAAACGCATCCCTCTCTAGAATGAATTGAAGAACGTGATTCAACGCCTTTGTTCAACCCCAGTGATTCACCCTTTTTTAGGTTAGCAGCCTGCTTAGATAATTAGACTCTTTCTCATAACCAGAAATTCGCAACAACCAAAAGTTTAAATCACCAGTTGCTATCAAGGCGGTATCACTCGCCTAGAAACATTTGAATCCCATTGTTTGGCGATAATATACATTTGATTTAAGCAATCCAATTATGTTATGAGTATGAAAATCAACAAACTTAATTTCTTGTTTATTATCAGGGACAATCCCTGACAAAAAATACTGATATGGTGAATCAAAGCTCAGCAGATTAATAATTTTCTATTTGGGATAATTCACCAAGAAATAGTCGTCATATAAGAACAATAAACTCCCATATCCACTAGATGACCTCAACCCCTAGCAGTAAGCATACTTATAGTCATTGTCAAGCAGGATAATTTAGTCATATCCAAATTTACAACACGCCCCTCTTGACCATATTATCAAGCAGAAGATAAAAACTTCAGTGATAGACGCTGCCTTAGGCCGTGGCCATGCTCCAGCTATCATACTTGAGTACAACTTCAGTGGAGCACGGTCTTCCCCACACTTGAAGCTTCATTTCCTGTTCAGCATTGCAGTTCCTCCTCATCCCTGGTTTCTACCCATTGTCACCTCCATAGAGTGCAGTTCCTATAGCCACATGCTGTGTATGACTATTTTAGTTCTTCTTGATGACAATACTTTCTGGTAAACTTTTATTCACCCAGGTCAGGCTTTTGTGACACTTCATCATTATAAAGATATTCTTGGGCGGCTTCCCATATTCCTTTGTCTCTGTATTCCCCAGGCTGGGCTTCAACAATTCCTCATCAACCACATGATTTTCTCAGTTGGCTTTGATGAGTTCTTATTCCTGTACTCCCCCAAGATGGGCTTTCCGTTTTAAATCAGAGCGAATTCTTTATCTAATGCTACTTTTGGCACATATTGTTTCAGTACATCCTGATCATAACAATGATCTTTTCTCATAAGCGCCGCAGAACTTCTTCCTGGAGGACTCAGTTACAGCCATGTTGGTCCAACCACTGACAATGGTTTTCTTCATCATAATTCACCCTACCACTATCCTTGGCAGGTGGGACTACTACTGATGCACTTTCATCATGGTCCTATAAAAATCAATACCTAAATATACTTTTTCTTAATATGTATTTTCTCTTTATATTTTTTATATAATTTTTCTTGTGTTTTTCCTTTGCAGTGGTATATAAACTATATGTAGGTTTAAATGTCTTTAATCCCCTTTTCAGGTTAAGAGGTTTATTTTAAGACTTAAACATCTATAATGGTTCAGGTGCTTATTTTTTAGACTTAATCAACTATTTCAGTTCAGCGGTCCCCTATTTGGACTTGACAATATTTTCTTTTCCACAGTTCTTCCTGGGACTTGACCAAATTTCCAGACTTAACCAACTCATTTTGATTAGTGGAGCTCTTGAAAATTGCAATTAACTTTTTAGTTCCAATATTTTAGGTTTTTAATATTGACCTTCTTCACTATACGTTCATCTGTAATGTCATCCAGTGTAAAGGCAACGCTCACTGAGATGGTAAAACTCTTGAATGGTCTAATCCATTGGTCCTCTGTTCCATACTTTTCATCTTCCAACAGGTCCTAATATCATTTCATATATTGGCATCTGACATTTGAGCCCTCATATCTCATAAATATGTGTATTTCTCAATAACCTTCAGTTCTTTTAATTACTCCAATTTTTCTCTCCTTAAACTACATCTTGACATTCATCTCTATCCTTAACATTTGTTTTATCCCACCAATGGATCAGAAAGCAATCCCCTAATCATATGGATTGATATAGTACATTAATTTCATCAGATTTTAATTTGAATTGGTGATCCTTGTCTTTGGAATTTATGCCTCTCACATTAAACGATAATATTGGGTCAAATGATTCCCTACACTATCTTGTATCAATTACTTCTTTTTCAACCTTATTTTTCATCATAATTTGTATTAAATTTTAATACTCTGGATTATTTTTCTTTCCACCTCCATCTCATTTAATATATCATTTAATGCCTCATCTAAACATAGCTTACTAAAGGACTAAAACCAGTGACTTCAGTTTCAAACTTAGCTAACCCTAATGAAATCATCATCTTGAGTAGATGTCCAGTGGAACAGGTTCTCTTGAAGTACAGGATAGTTCTATATCTAGACTTAAAGTTCTTTTCCAAATCTTGAGTATCTTTATCCTCCTCTTTAGGCATCATTAGATTCATATTTAACATTTGGTTTCTTCATCAACTTTAAACAGTAAGATTTCCTGTCGCTCCACTTTACCAATAGTGGTTCTTCAATTATCCTTTTAGTTTGATACATAAGGTTTCTTCCCAACAAAGTTTGATTCTGATGATCAGCTGTTTTTTTATTATTCTCTATACTGTTGTCTTAAATTATGATGTAGTCTGCCATCCTCATCCAGTGTTTCCCCATAATCGGTTAGGCTTATTGAACGTCAAGCCTAATATCTTCATTAATCTCACCATCTGTGATGGGGAAGACATATTATTAGCGACAAAATCATGGCCAAATATAGATTTTCACAGAGCCAATAAGCTGATTGCATTTCTGATTATGCATTAACTTCAGATTGCACTCTCACTGCAGCTAGGATCTGCTATTGCTAATAGAAAATATTTGTAAAAGCTGATAAAGTGTCATTTTTTTGAAAATTAAATGCCCATAAATTCCTGGTTGCAGTTAGACACATGCATAGAGCTTCTGAACTAACTAATAATGGCATTTTTAGCTTTGTTATAAGACCGATATCCCCATCCATGTGAGGTACCACCAGATTCTGGAAATCTGTATTGGTAATTCATGAAAGCAATTGCTTTTTATTGTTCACTGAAACCAAACATTGTCACCAAAAATAATGTAAAATACATTGGAGGTATCCCAATGGAATATGAGAAATTTCAGTGTGCTTAAAAAGCCATCCATGGCTCCACTGACAGATTATCCTTCCTGATGACTCTATTGATCATGGGATTAAATTTGAGGATCTTATCCAGAAAAGTGCTCCAAATGACCCAGACATATTTATGGGTGAGTGATTTTTCCCAACTGGAGTTTCTGGGCGTTTTGTTGTTCGCCTCTATTTATGCATGGTCACATTTATGGCTCTCAAGTACCTCTATCCATTTTATAGCTGTTCTAATTCTTCATTAAATTGGTGTAAGAGTTCTTAATCTGCTTTTCGCTCAACCTTTTGAACAATAAAATTTTTAATGTATTATTTTCCTTGCGTTTCAAAGAGTTGACTTTTGCCACAGAGTCCTTGTTGATTTTCCCAACTTGCTTAACCTCATCTTCATCTTTCATCACCCATTCCTCCAAGTTAGCAATATTGGCCTGCGATGCCAAATACAGAACATTCTTGTTGAAGGTTTCTAGTTCCATCAAAGCTTCTTTAGTTCCATCATGTAAGACATTCTTAATAGCTTCCTGGATTAAATTAGTCTGTAAATTCAAATATCCTTGTAGTGAGCACAAATGTGAAAACTGTGAACTGGTGGGTAATCAGCTTCCTCCTTTGGCCTGAGCTTTAATATAAACTTAAGACTTTTCTCTTAGGAATATTACTCATTAAAACTCCTAAGGTTTTCTTACACCGGTTCTTTATATGTTTAAACTTTGTTTTTTGGTAAACTGATACAATGTGAGTAGTAGATAACTGTATGGAGACTATTATCCGGTTTAGCAGTTCAAGATCAAATATTTCTCCTGCTCTGGACTTACCTTTGAACAAATAAAATAATCCTCAAACCACTAATGAAGGTAATCAACGCTACAAATAACTCGGAGCTTACTTTCTATTCAACTCCTCCTCAGAGTTGGCAATTTCTGGACACAAATAACCAAAGTTAATCTACTGGCAGCAGGTCCAAAGATTCTGAGGGAACTTATATTATTAATACTTGACTCCTAATTCCTACTTAAAGATTTCTCATAGGATTATTGGCAATTATAGTTTACTGGCCTTCTTAGTGAAACTTTAATGTCTTCCTTCAGGTAGAACTTAACCAAGGACCTGTTCAAATGTACTTCTTATAACGCAGGATCTGCAGAGAACTTTATAGTAATATTAGCTTCAGTGATATCTAATCCCATATTATAATCTTAAGAATACTCAAAAATATAATAAATGTACTATAAACTAGATATATCATCTACAAGAAGGGTATTTATCCTATCTGTTTTATTAAATTATTTATAAGAAAATATATATGGGATTCAGCGCCCTACTTTTGTGTTGGTGCATCAATTGGGAATGGAACCTGTTGCCAATAATTTCACCCTTCAAAGCAGCGCAAAATGAAATTCTTCCTCATCAGGTTAGTTGAGTTCTCACGCTTACTCAAACTTACCCTTATCTGGATTTAATTGATAAAAGTGATTTAACACTTTTGTAGAGCCAAGCATTTATTCTTTATCAGGTTAGCAACATGATTAGGTAATGTGACTTTTTCCTATAACCAGCATTTCATAATCCCAGAAGGTTAGATCACCAGTTGCTATCAAGGTGTCATCACTCGCCTAGCAACTAATTTTATCCTTAGTTGATTAAATTAAACCCAATTGACTCCTACAAGTAAGTTTGATTATTAATATGTTAATCATTATCATGATTGCTTTTTTTATTATTGGGACAATCCACCTACAAAACATTATTGATTTGGTGGAACGAAATCAAGTAGATTGATAGATAAATATTTGGGATAAAATATAAAACAATACTCATCATATTAGAACAATAACTCCCATATCCACAGTAGGACATCAACCCCTAGCAGATTAGCAAACTTATAATCTTGGTCAGGCGAGATAATAATGTCATAAATAAAATCAAAATATGTGTCAATGTCATTTTGTTCATTTAAGAGACAAATTGCGATCACTCTTGATTGGTATCATACTCTCATATATGGAACTGCTGGTCCTACCTGAACTCAATCTATTGTAGCTTACTCTTATTAGCCAGCTTGGCTTTTGTACTTATTAGCGTCCCACATGATATAGTCTTGCACAATGATTCCATGTCCTGATATTAGGACTCAAATCCTGCCTGTTTTTAATGCTCACATTAGTTTCAAAAAACATAATTTTCACATCTTCAGTTAACACGTTCCACTTAAAAGCAAAAAAGTAACCTATGGAAAAAATAAAATAACCCTCAGATCTATATGTTAGAACCTCCCAAGCCTCTGAAAAAACTGGAAATTGAAAAATTTGGATCAAAAATTACTCTCCCTCCCCCAGTGGTGGATGCTTCAATAGGCATGCCCTTTTTTCCCATTAAGATGAGTATGCCCCAAATTTTAAGTTTTGATGAAAATGAAATTAAAGTAAATGTACCTGCTGCACATCTTTTGGAGGTTTTGGAAATCTAACCTGTTTAACAGAAACCCTTTTTATGACCTAAATTCTAAATACTGAGTATCAGTGGACAATTATTTTATAAATGAAAATATTGCTGATCAACCTTTTACATATGCTCCAAACACCCAATTAATTATCTTTGTAGCTTACCAATAAAACATGTCAACTATGTCTCCGCCTGTGGATCATTATCCAATCCTGGTATTGAAGAGGCTTGCATCATCGCATAATTAAATATTAAGTTCAACGAGACCTTAGTCATTGACCAACATCAAGCAGCTGAGTTACTGATAGAGGCATATGCTGACATCTTCACCAAAGATCCTGATATATTTATCTAATGAAATGTGTTCAGCACTGAATGCATACTGGAGACTCCCAAACTATCTAGGCTTGACCATATAAAAAATCGAAATACATAGAGGCAAAGTCACTCAGGAACTTAAACAACTGCTGAATGCCGGCCTCCTAATATCCTCTTAGAGTTCTTAGGCTTACCTGTTATTGATACATAAGAAGGATGGCAGTCATATAGTTGTAATGGATTTTTTAGAATGTCTGCAATTACGCAAAAGGACAGCTATACATTGCCTCATATCAATAATTCTCTCACCCTTTTGTCCAGATCAAAATTTTTCTCAGTTTTGTACCTTTCTAGTGATACTGGAAGATCAAGCTAGCTCTGAAAGATAAAGGAATTTAAGAAATTATTTCAAGAGAAGGCCTGTTTGCACCTACCACCTGCACCAGGGGTTATGAAATGTCCACGCGACTTTACAGCAGGCTATGAAATGTATGCTTTGAAATCTGAATATGTTTATTGTATTAATTTACCTTATTGTTGTCACAGTATTCTCCCATACTTTGAATGAACATCTAAAAAACCTCTAAAAAGTTTTTTTATTGAATTTGAGCAGATTTTATCAAGTTGAAGCCAGAAAAATGGAATTCTTTTAAAGTAAAATCTGACTTTATGTCATAAGTTTAATTGTAAGGTATTTCAAGGTTACCTTATAAAGTCAACATCATCTGAAGGATTTCTTATCCCCAAAGTTTGAGGGATGTGTAAGTCTTTTCTGGTTAGTCAGTTACTATTAACAATTCATCACTCCTTTGACTGAATTTGCTGAGCCCTTTGTCAGGTTACTACATAGGCAGTTCCACTTTATTGGTAGAAATATACATTGGAAGGATTTTATTTTTTGAATTTATTGGGGAATGAAATACATAAGATGGACACTTCCCTTAAAGCAATGACTAAAAACACAGACACAATCAGAGGCACACCTATGGAGCCATAGCTACATCCTGTTACCAGAGGGACCACCAATTGGAGGAAAAGTGGAGGTTTTAGGGAAGGCTTGCGCCAATACATAAATAAATCAAGAAAAGGTCAAGAACTATGAACCAGATATGGAACCATGAGGTAAGCCAAACGGGGTGGAGAGATGACAAAGGGATAAACAACTAGGGTTGGCAGTAGTCCGTGAGGTTTGATTGGGAGTGGGGAACTGCTTTACAAAGAGTGGGAGAAGTGCCAGTAAAAGCGTCCAAGAAAATTTAATGTATCATCCACAAAGCACTGCTACAAATAAGGCATGATGAGAGAGGCTGAATGGGAAACTCATGGTAAAAGCGAAGATGTCCTAAACAGGCTGAAAGCATGTGTGGAATCCTTGCTAAAGAAACGCATAACTTGAATCCAGATCGTCTGATATGGCGGATAATCTTCCAAACGGTGGAAAAAAGTCCCATGATAGCCGCACAATGCAAAAGAAGACTGAGAGGCGTTGGAATGCTCAGCAATGAGTTACACCCACTTCAGGAATCCCCATACAAGGGTGCAAACCCTGGGCTGCGTTAAGGATGGTGGCGTATCTCCAAATAACCTTCTAGTTTCTTAAAAAGTAATAGATTTTTTGAGATTTTTCCCTCATAACCCAGTTTAAAAATTATGTTTAATCTTCTTGTCAAATAGGAAGTTCATTCCGCCTCTGGATGTTGGAGGTATTTTTGATTATAAAGGACAACTATTGTTTGGAAAAATATTTCATTAATAAATATTATGCTTCTCCAGATTACAATCTACCAGATCGATGAGTGCTTCATTGAGGATGATCACCTATGATAGATAAGTGATTAATGTGTCAATTTAATTAAGATAACTTAAATGACTTGTAAAAGCTAATTGGGTCTAGTTAATGATTGACTAAAGGGTTTATGAGTTTCTGGCGAGTACCGCCTGGAAAAGAGAAACATTTGAGGTATCTTTTCTGGATCAATATCTTTTATTTAAAAGTAACAGCTTCATTACCTAAGCATGTTGTTAGTGGATAAAGTTAAACTTGATGGGATGCGAGTGAAGATGTTGGGACACATTCTTCATTTTAGTTAGATAAGAGTGAATTTGAGTAGGAGCGATAAACTGATTATATTTGGTGAAGAAGATCATCCTTTCTCTTGATCATAAAGGGGTAATATCATCAGCAATGGCCTCTGTTTCCAATTGGGGCACCTAACAAAGAGCTGTGCGCCAAGCTCTTATAAAATCCCCTTGACTTTTTATAGTAAAGCATATTAGTCTGGATTTTATTAATTGTACAAATTTTGATATAATTTATAATTTAGACTGTTTGCTCCAGTAATTGAAGTTGAGAGAAAATAAGATTTTTTTTATACTTTTGTTGATCTACAAAGACTTTTCATGACGAGAAAAAAGCGGAAAATCTGAACCTTATATTAGGTTAAGTCCTACTAGACGTAATAATGGAGAAGTCTCTGTCATTTCAGAAGAAGTAAATAACAGGACAAGCACCAGGTTGGCGTTGGAACTAATAATTATTTTGGCTATCAGCTCAACTAGAATAAAGATTATATTATTATTGCCAAGTATATCATAGTAAAAAAATAAGCAACGCACATGAAAAGGAATCTGTGCAAGTTGATAAAGGGAGCTGAAGTGGGTATTAAATAGAATGAGGAATTGAATCCCAAATATCATTTTGAACTCATAAAATGTTAAGGCTCCCCAAAGTTTTAATAAACCCTAAGAAGATTGTCTAAGCTGTTGAGTGTGTAAATGTCGATAGTATATGCATGATATAGGTAATCAAATAAATCATTGGACGCCTAAGACCATGGAGCTGTCTCAAACTCAGTTGATAAATTCATAGGGGACGGATTCTCAATGAGGGTGCGTTCTGGTGAAATAGTCTTTGTTGGAGAATTTTTATTTTCAGCAAATTTTAAATTCATGTTCTAATCCGCCAGAGTTTACCAGACTTTATCAGTGTTGCAGTCATTAGAGAAAAACTTGAATCCTCCTTAATGGGCATGGTATCAGGAGCGCCCATTGTAAGGGTGAAGTACCAGAAGTAATTTACCAGTCTCAGTAATGATAGTAATGGAAATTATAGTTTGGGTAACAAAGCCTGGTACAATAATTTGTGAGGCTCACAGGCATGGTGTAAAGTCATCTAAGTATCATAAAAGCTCAGAACCTTGATCCTATACGCTACTTGACCCTCATAGTAAAAGTGATCATTGAAGGTCATGACCTCTTCACCTGAATAAAATAATAGACAGAAAATCAGGTTTCTGACTATCATCAATTATTCTCCACTAAACTAATCAAAAAGTATGTTTTTGAAGTTAGGTAAAACATGTTTTTTTAGTACTAGATGGTCCCAACCCAAGGGGGATTCATCTATGTAAGGTAAAGCATGTTTACTTTCTAACTTTGGCAATATAAACTCCTGCTAAATATCTATCAAAACTATCATCATAGCCATTTTACTAGTGTTGTTAGTATCTCCCATCATGATTTCAAAAAGTTCGTAGTCATGGATGATTTATGCCTATCAGTTTTTGTCAAGTTGACAAAGCTAACTAAAGAAGAAGGCAAGGAGTAACTATAGGGTTAGAATCACAGCTTTAATGGACGCCATGGTAGGGCTGGAAGTAGCATTAAAGAGCGGTATAGTCACTAATACAAATTGTCTAATAGACCCAACTCCTCATAGAATCATTAAAATTAGAAGCTGCCAAATTGAATTGAAAACGCGCTTGCTTACGCTTGCAAGTAACATGCTTAAGCCCTTGGTGGATTTGCTTTACTACGCTAATAATGGCTGCCATAAGCCGTCTATAATTGTCCAGATTTTCTCAACTGAGAATTAAAGCCTTTATTTTCAACACTAAGATTGGACTAGAAAGCGCAAAACATTCATCTACTGATATATCTTGGAGATTTCAGGAATGGTTTTACTGGGGAAGCTTGAAATAACACTTTGGTAAATTGGTCTAGGATGCTAGAACATGATGGACCCTCCCCCATAAGTGGGTTCATCATAAGGAATGTATGACAGGGCGCCTCAACAATTGTGGTTAGAATATAACATTTTATTGGTTTTTATAGCGAAATAAAGGGAACCAAAAGTGCTCATGTAGTGAGCACAAAATGTTGTAATTGGTGCTCAGGCGTCATACTACAACTGCACAATTGGATAAATTTTGTATATGAAATTAAAGTGAAAAATATGATAATATTAGCCCTACATTAAAATAACAAAGATTATATTGAATTGTTTATTAATCAGCTTCCAATTAAAAAGTGACAAGTAAGATCCCATTAAATTTTTCCATTCCCTTCAGATAGACTATAAATTAGAGTATCAAGCAGTGTATAAATTGTAAGATTTATCTGAGGTATGCTGACCAGGTGTCAAAATCTGAGGATTGTTCGCTTGGAAATTGTTATCCTGCTCGTCTATTTGGACGGAAGTTCAGATGGTTGATCCTTGATGGTGCCTGTAGTTTATGGTATTTGGACCATTCAAAAACTCACTAGGCCTATTAAATTCGCCTCAACTCTTCCAGCTGATTTTGGGAGTAATATTCCCAGCATGTTCGAGAACTTCTTCTGAGACAGGCTTCAATACAAACTGGGAATTTGGTCCTTCCAAATTTGGCGACACTTCTCCAGGTTAGGATTTGGATAAAAACCAGGAAAAAGATAAAATAAATATAATTTATATAGAAGCTATTCATTAGATAATGTTCATTAGGCCAGGCGCCAGTATTTATATCTCTAGGGCATCTCCTGGCCAAATTCCAGCACAAAATTTCAACAGATATTTTGCTACCTCAGTTCTTCCCTTGAAATGATACAACTGAAACCTTTTCTTAGGTTAAGTAGTGGTAAATTACTCTCAAAATTGGTAGGATTTCAGGTATAAATATTTGCGATAAAAGCCTGCAAAATTGTCCTAGGATTCTCTGGATTTCAGTTTCATCATACTGCTGATGAAATACACCTTCTGTGAAATTTTAGCCTCAATTGAAGTAAAAGACACACCCCTAATTGGGATGTAGTTCTCTTCCTTGAAAGCACTAGTAACCCCTTTCAGGCAGTCCATTCAAGTGCTATTGTGCTGATTAAGCGGATTGACATAAGAACTTCGCCCTTGGGCAGGAAACTGATTACGTTTTTTGTTCATCTGAAGTCCATGGGATTTTCTGACGTTAACTATAGGTCATCCCCAAATAAGTTTGCATACAATTAAGTTAATTGTTCCAAATAATTGGGACAAATTGTTGAGATTTTTTACATAGGAAACCAGCCATAATTTGTGACTGTTTTTGGGCTGAGCGCTCTGATAAAATACTTAATTGAGTTATCATTAAGATAATTGGCCTGAATTGTATGATTGCAATACATTTTGAGGTGAGAATATAGATTTTAGATCAAGCGTTAAAAGGGTAATCATCCCGTTATGATGGTTGTCAAAGGTTTATTTTTAGTCAACCACCAGAATCTGATACCAGGGTTGGACATTACCAATACTCAATGAACAAAAGAACTGAACTAATGAATAAATGGAACAAAAACCAAGACCCTGATAAAACCTCCAACCAGGCGGGGATTGGAATACTGTTAACCCACCATTCAGAGGGTGAGGGGATCAGGAAGCTCTTATACTGAATAATTTTCAAGACAATGTCACTATTATTGTAAAATCTGACAAAAGTGGAGAGCTAGGGCATTAGGGCATCAGCGTGTTGGAGTGGATTTGGGTGAAATGCAGGTTACCTTCCTTGAGATCATCTTGGAAGATAGCCTCCATAAATTCCGCAAGATGATGGTCAGCTAGAATTTGGGCTTCAGAAATCTGGGTAAATTTAATATATTACGGTGGGTAATTTTAGCAAATGGGTCAAAATATGCTAATTTTGCAATATGCATGACATCAGCCTTAGCATCATCATACAAATGGTGATTTTGGTCAATGCTGTTTTAGGGAAACCAGGGGAGTAGTTAGATATGCTAAGCCCATCGTGGAATTGAGCCACTGATTGGGCCACTGCTTTGTGGAGGTCTGGGTGACGGTGTGAGGCCACCTCTGCTAAGATGAGCTGGTGGTCACTTAGGTAGGGGATGGCATTAGTTTAGGAGAAAATCGTTTTTAGGGATGGGGTTTTGTAAAATTAGAATTGTATAATTTTGCCAACCATAAGCAAACTGGCTTAGAGATTCATCAGATTCCTCATTTGTGATAAAGTTACCAATTTGTCACTATCAGATACTAGGTCCCATGTACCAAGCAGTGTA
Organism: Massospora cicadina; assembly: GCA_022478985.1. Taxonomy (NCBI): domain Eukaryota; kingdom Fungi; phylum Entomophthoromycota; class Entomophthoromycetes; order Entomophthorales; family Entomophthoraceae; genus Massospora; species Massospora cicadina. The sequence continues at coordinate 561,749 of JAKSZP010001316.1, read as the reverse complement.
AAGTTATTATAAAAAGAAAAAATCATTTTCTCGGAATTTTTGGGAACAGAAACCCTGACAATTGCTTTTACACTAGCAGGAAAAGGGAGGGAAAAATAAAAAGCATTCAATTTATGACGCCGTAGAGTCTTTTAAATCAATATTAAGTGATTTAGGGATAATGCTAGTATGGTGATAAGGATTTAGCTCTTAGCTACTCTGCTACAAATAAAAATGTAGGCAAAAGCTTTTCTTTCTCATAACAATAACATAAGTTAATAATATTCAATTTAAACAGCAGATTTTTAAAAATTCAATCAAGAAAAATGGGCGTTTACAACAAATCTCAATTGAAATGAGTGAAAGCTATAACAGGCAATGGGCAAAACGATGCACCAAAGGGCAAGAAGCGCCCTGGAGGGGGACTGGGAACCAAAGCCGCCAAGAAACCACAAACTGAACCACCTCCCAAGTTTGTGGAGTTTACAACGAAACACAACCAGTACATGTAAATCCTGTACAACCAATTTCTAAAAAAGATAGAGCACAGGCTCCAACTCTACTTAGGGGTTAAGTCACTGACTCTGTGGGAGAAATTGTGCGAGGCACAGGCCTCCATCTTCCCCTACACAGTGTATGTGTATATGGAAACAGTCCCATGCGGCTGAGTCAATTTGGACTTTGAGACTGAAGAAGATGCAGATGCCGCTGCAAAAGTATGCATTGAAGCTGCCCTCCCAAAGGACAAACAAATTGTGTTCATAATGCACACCAGAATGAACAAAGCGAACACTTTGTTCATCTCCTTTGACTTTCTCCCCACTAAACTCCCCTGTAAGCAAATTGAGGAGGAGCTCCGAGTCAGAACTAAATACCACAGAGATATTAAGCAATTAGAATTACAAAGTTTCCAGTTGATGCCAAACCTGTGCACAGGAAAGGCAATTGCCATGTTGCGATTTTTATTTGACTAGATGATAGTCTTGGGACAGCCATGTGGAAACTGCCAAACACAGTATCAGCTATGAATATTTGATTGCCTTAAGATGAGGCAATATTAGGATATAACGAGTCTTATAGGATATAATGAGTTTATTAGATCTCCTCTATATAAGGCGATAAGGTGATAAGGCAATGTTGATATTAGATAAATATGAAGTTAATCTGCAATTGGGGTGACAGCGGATTAAGTATAAAAAACCAATTTTGAGGAAAATTAGCGGAATAGAGTAACCCAAGCAACGAAAGAAGTATTGTCTGAAGCTGAGGTATATAAGTGAAATGGGCGACAGATAAAAAAAGGTTTTTTGAAGTGCAGATGATATGGGACAGCAAGGATGCTGTATTTATAAAAATATATAAAAAAAACTGGTTGAGGAACTTGCTCCTATTAAATATATATATAAACAAGTATTTCTGAAGGATTGATGATCTCCACATCATTTGTCCTTTGCTCAGAGGGCTTGACCTGTGCAAATAGCCCAATGGTCCTAGCGATACTGTTCAAAATTACAACAGTGGTTCTCACTACAGGGGGCCCATTGATCAACCACCCAACACTCCGGAATTCCAGTCACCAATCATGACTTACCCAAATCATGTCATTGGGGAGTCCTCCCAAAACCCCATATCAGCTTCATATGAGGAAATAAAAGTTACCTTGGACGCGGTACTCAAAAATTAAGCCAAACTCCTTCAGAAATGTAACGCAGTCATACATCAACTCGATAGTATGTTTAGTCAAATAAGAATCTTGGAACAACAAAACAAAGAACTTACTGAACAACTAAATAATACCACACAGCAGTTGCAATATGCAGAACAAAGATTTTCTACTCCTTTGTCATAATGGGAGGATGTTGACTATCAAGAAGAAACATCCTTTGTAGGAGAAAACAGCACTGGTCATAGCTATGACCCTCATGATAATAGCACCAGATATTAATATGGGTCAGAACACCATTTACCTCCAGTAATGGCTGTACCACCTACAACTGACGGTCATGATACCCCCAAATCAACGAATATCCTCACTTCTGCTAATCCTGCTCCTCATCAAGAGTCCGCTTTTGGGTCTCATTCCATTCCTCAGTGTGGACCTAACAACCACAAATGAAAGGAGGAAATTAATATCGAAAAGATACCCCCATTTGACCGCAATGGGAACATCCATGGGTTCTTTAAACAATTTGAGTTCGCCTCAGAAGGAGCCTCCAATTAAATGGAAGGCTAAGTTGCTAATATCTGCCCTGGATGTAGGAAGCGCCGATCAAGTCACCTGTTACCTCCCCAGTAGTACTGTCTCCTATAAGAACATAAAAGACACCATACTCCGCTTGTTTGGGGGAAACTCAAAAATGTTGCAACGGAAAGTGGAATTTTTAACAATTGGGTTCTGTTAAAATGAGACTCTCATCAAGTTTGCTGATCAATTCAAAATAGAAGCCCATGTACTGATTGGAGCCAGGTACTTAGCAGAAGCTGACGTGTGCATTGCCATGTCCACCGCAGTGAAGCCATATCACAAACTTTTTAATGTTTTTTTGCCATTACTGGATGATGACGTACTTTGCTTAAAATTGTACAGTTTCTACATCAGTACCCCCTAACCTTTTGCCGCTGAATTTGGATCATAAGACTACTGCTGCCCCAGCACCCTCTTATTATGGAGAATACTATTGGCCGCCTCCAGCTTTGTTTAGTAATCCTTGGCATTACTATAACTCTGCACCTCGTCCTTGGCTGAATTATAATCAGCAATACAATTAGCATCAATGGGCTGGCCATGACAACCGTCAGCAACCTAGTTATCGACCTGGACCCAAACACACCGACCATCAACAATCAGCTTACTGACTAGGAACTGGGTATACTTAATGACCCCAACCCTTCCAGTCTGGACCTGCTTATGATAACTCAGGACGTAGTTCTTATGGGGTTAACTGCTAAGGATGCAGTCGCCCCAGTCATTTAGCAAAATTCTGCCACAATCGCCGCGTGAGTTATGTACAACAAGACCAATACTATCAGGGAAAAGATAGAGTGGAGTAGAGATGGGACCCTCTACCTCCGCGATACCCACTCAACATGTCCCCAAATTTAATAGTAGTATACCCTGCGAAAATTTATCAGTACAATGACGGAATTTTATACCAGCAGCTGGTTGGAGGAGTAAACGTAGTAACCTGAGCTCAAGCCAAGGCGGCGGCAGAAGAAGAAACCCTCAAACAACCAAAGCCTTATGCCTGTCAAATGCTTGATCAAGCGTCCTTAGACCAATTCAATCCTGCTGCAGATGCACCAACTCTGAAAGGAGTAAACGTCACCCTTCTGGTAGATGCCATTGTCAGAGAATACCCCCAAGTCGGAGAGGGGATTAAGAATTTTTTTAGAGAAAGAGAGCCCATAAATGTTCACATAATAAACAGCCAATATTCTTCTTATTCTTAGTGTACATACTGCGATATTTTTGTAGTGAAAAATAGAGTTCGCGCTATAATAGATATTGGTGCTCCAGTTAACATAGTTTCCACTAAGTTAATGCAAAAATTAACGCTGAAACCTGATATAGATCATCACATGATTTACAACCTGCTGGAGCTGTAAGCACTGTCTCCAAGGGAGCTTATAGTGCGCTGCCTCTGCGCTTTGGGTCCATTGTCATTGTGGCTCCAGCGATTGTGTTATCAAATGAACACTATGACATATTAATAGGGACCGCTTTTCCGCGTCATTTTGGGGCTATTGTTGATATGATGGAGGAGGCCCTTGACATCCTGGGTCAGCGGATCCCAATTTACTTTACTACTAGGGGAGTACAAAAATATTCGGTGCATACCAGTCATATCAACCTCGTTTATAGTGTTGGGGTATGGCCTGTTTGCTACCATCATCTGAAAGCAAAACTCGGGCCCTTCCTCAGCAGATCTATGAATATCAAGGGATACCTCTCTGAGCGGCAGGGCCCATATCCATCCCTTCCATTCATCAAATCTTAGTGAATACTGAGTTAGAGGTAGAAGTGCCGAGGTGGTTATATGGGGAAGCTATTAGGCTCTATCATCAAACACGGTTTGAGCTGCATGTGGCTCCAGGAATTATACTCCCGGGCCATGGGGTAATAAAGGTTTTGGAAGCAAACCTACAAAGCGAACCAATGCAAATCCGCCACCAAACTATAGTGTATTTACATCTGATTCCCATAGAAGAGGTCCACCAGGTTCATGGTTTTGGATGATTGGATGAATTTGGACTACCACTTGAACCATTGGTTGATATAATAATGGTGGTACTATGGAGTAATTTAATGGGATTAACGCATGAACAAAAAGATCAAGCATTGGCTTAATTTCAGAAATATAAGGGGATTTTCGCTGTTGATCACGATTTGGGGTGTGCTTGGGGGTGGTCCATTAATTGGACACTGGTGATCATCCTCCGATAAAGTCTTAGCTGATCTGCTGCTCTCAGACAGCAGAAGATGTGGTTACTGAAAAAATCAGCAAGTTATTACAACAAGGGATGCTTGATCCATCCAAGAGCCCATAGGCTTCACCTGTTCTGATAGTAGAAAAGAAGGACGGCACCAAATCGGGTAGTAATAGACTATCAGAAACTCAACAGTATTACAAAAAAAGATTCATATCCCTTGCCCAGAAATTGATGATGCTCTGGACCAATTAGGGGGTGCCCGCTACTTTTCTGCGATGGACTTAATATCAGGCTACTGGCAAATTGAGTTACCCTTGGTGGAACAGTAAAATGCGCTGTGATCACCTCTAAAGGCCTTTTTCGACCAACATGGATGCCTCAAGGACTGTGTAATGCTCCTGCTACTTTTCAGCGTGCCATGGACACTATTCTTGGCGACCTGAAACTGTCATGCATCCTAGTTAACCTCAATGATATTAACATTTTCTCTTGGACCTTTTTGGAGCACCTAAACCACCTTGAAGCAGTATTCCGCCAGCAGGCTGAGGTGAACACTAAAATTAAACCTTGAAAGTTTAGCTTTTTCAAAGGTCATCTAGAATTACTGTGTTTGTGGTAGACTCAACTGGGCTGCAGCCACAACCTGCTAAGGTGGAGGCCATTAGAAAAATGGCTACACCTAATAGTAAGTGCGACATACAGGTATTTCTGGGTATGGTCAGTTACTACTGATGCTTTAACCCTAATTTTAGCTGTATTGGGGGCCCGCTATTCAAGTTGTTAAAAAAGGACGCTGTGTTTGAGTGGACAGAACGTCATCAATCCACTTTTGATGCATTCTGTATGGCGTTGAACAGCGCACCGGTGTTGCAATATTCAAACTTTGACTGGGAGTTTATCATTCAGATGGATGCATCCCTTTCTGCTGTTGGGGCAGTACTTTCTCAGAAAGACGATGAGGTAAAACATCCTGTTGCATTCTGTAGTCATAGTCTGAACTGTCATGAGAATAACTATACTGTGACCGATCAAGAGTGCTTAGTAATAATCTATGCATATAAACAATTCAGAGTCTATCTGCATGGGGTAAAGTTTAAAGTTGTAACCGATCATGTGTCTTTACGCTGGTTGCAGAATCACAAAGAACCAGAAGGACAGTTGGCTCGATGGGCTCTCAAGTTACAGGCTTAGAATTTTGAGATTCTCCATTAGCTGGGAGTGAAGCATCAGAATGCGGACTGTTTATCTCAATTACTGAATATTGCGGTGACAGAGGACCTCAGTGAAGTGATGTATGATAAGATGCTCAGCGGAAAAGATGGCGACAAACCACCTCAAGTAACCAAAATGTTAGATGATTTGTGTACAAATACCTTCTAATGGAATGGAGAACTGTATAAACGAATTGGCAATTCTATGGTGAAATTCCTGTGGCCCTCCACACAGCCAGGAATCATTATGAGTGCTCACAGGGTGGTTGGGCATGGTGGCGTGCGTAAGAACATGGAGTTGTTACGCCCATGGTACTATTGGGAAAGTATGAGTTTCGATGTGCTCAAAACTATTTCCTGTTGCCATTAGTGCCAAGTGGAGAAGCTGTTCCATCATATGATGTCATATCGGTTAGTGAAACCACATTTCGCTTGGCATACAGTCTCCCTCAATTTTGTGTGGGCCCTTGCCAACAGGAGCCAACCGCTGTAAGTACATTCTTGCGGCTATCAACCGCTTGACTAGGTGTGTTGAAGCAAGGGTGATATGAGATCTGCGGGAAGTTATGGTGGCTAAATTCATGCTGGAATGCATTATTCAGCAGCACGGTTGCCTTCAGTTTATTCTCACTAATAATGGCACCAACTTCACCTTACACATACTTCCTAAATTGAATGAGCTTATGGGGATCCACGGAGTTCTGGTGACCCCATACCACCCCAAGTCCAATGAAATGGTTGAACGAGTGAATGGAACTCTGGTGAACATACTCCAAAAATTAGTAATGGATCACCCTTCTGATTGGAGCTCCCTCCTTTCCACTGCCATGTTCGCTTATAACATTAGTTACCATTCTGCCACAGGAAAGAGTCCCTTCCAATTACTATATGGCTGACACCTGGCTCTTCTGGCGCTGCTTTATGCATATGTAGAAGATAACGGCGGATTAGAACCCCACCACTATTTGACTAACCTCGTGAACATTCTGATCAAACTGCAAACTGAAGCATATTCCTTCAGTTTGGCTAAGAAGATTAAGAATCAGGCAGCTGATCAGGCACGCCGTAGTGGGTTGGTGCCATTCAAGCAAGGCGATATGGTTCTCTTTCACGATCAGCATGGATTCAGGTGGAAGCATAAACTTTCTAGTACTTGGATAGGTCCATTTGAAATAATAGCGAAGACTGGAGTTGACGCATATACTATTAAAGATACTACAAGTGGTTGGATCATTAACTGATTACACGCAAAATTCCTCAGACCTTATAAACAATAGGATCTTATTGTCCAGTCAAGGAGGGGGTAATGTAACGATTTTGATATGACTAGATGATAGTCTTGGGACAGCCGAGTGGAAACTGCCAAACAAAGTATCAGCTACAAATATTTGATTGCCTTGAGATGAGGCGATATTGGGATATAACGAGTCTTATTAGATATAATGAGTTTATTAATCGCCTCTATATAAGGTGATAAGGCAACAGGGTGATGTTGATATCTGACGAATATGAAGTAAATCGCCTACAATTGGGGTGACAGAGGATTAAGTATAACAAGCCAAATTCGAGGAAAATTGGTGGAATATAATAACCTAAGCAACGAGAAATAGTATCATCTGAAGCTGAGGTATATAAGCAAAATGGGCGACTGAGAAAGAAAAGGTTTTTTGAAGTGCAGACAAGACGGCACAGCAAGGATGCTGTATTTATAAGAAGTAAATAAAAGAACTAGTTGGGGCAATTGCTCCTATTTTTTAAATATATTTTCAAGTGTGTCTGAAGGATTGATGATCTCCACATCATCCATCCGTTTCTCAGAGGGCTCGACCTGTGTGAATAGCCTGATGGATCCTAGCAATACCGTTCAAAATTATAACACGCCATATTCCACCCAATCCCATAGGTGGCTGGGGATCTCACAAGGATTCCTCGCGTACCACAATTTCTCTTCCCAGATGGGAAGGTATCAGAACCATTCTGAGTTAAACCAGGATGTGCACTGCCAATCTGCAACTACTTCACTGCATTAGAGCACAAGGAAAGGCATGCCCAGTGAAGGAGAGCATCATGGCTCCAGAATTTTGTGATAACGCCATGGATGAAAATGAAGCAAAATTTGACAAAATGATAGATGCCAACCATGCATTACAATGGGGAGATGATGGGCACTACCTCATCATAGACCCAGTAACACCCAAAGTATGCAAAATGCTGCAAAGGCCCACAAGCGAGAAGCGGCCAAGGAGGCTGCACTTGCGGCCTCCGCCATCAACCCTGGCAAAATTCAGGAAGACATTGATAAAATCAGCCGAGCCAACCAATAAGAACAGGATGCCCAAGCTGAAAAAAACATAGAGGAAATCTCCCAAGTTACCCATCAGAGCAGTACGCCCTTAATGAGAAATTTTTCAACAATGCGACTGAACTACCAAATGAAATTAATCATGAAAAATCAGCATACCAATTAGGCTCCACTATGGGCGGAAAATCGGGACCCAATTCTCAAAATTGCACAATAAAACCACAGAAACAAATCATAGCACTGCATTAATCCACCAAGGGTTACAAGCGGAAGAACATGCTGCGAATTTAAAAAACTGCAATTTCATTGAGAAATTAACAACAATGGAATAGGACGATGCTACAGAATATAATGGTCCTATGACACAAAGCAGGACCAGTAACAAGGACGTTGTCGTGGGCTGGGCGGCCCTCCCAATCACTCCTGAGGCGCCTTGGCATCTCAGTAACAATAGGGACGCTAAACATTGCAAAAGCCAGGGCACATACGTTTCAAGCCAAAAAACTGGACTTCCTGCAAAAACCCCTGTTGATATATTTCCCATCCAAGAAACCCACTGTCCACAGGGGGAAGAAGGATCCTGGTCATCCAGTGTCTCACCATCCCTATTGGTATGGATGACACACTGTGGGGTGGTCGTAAGAAATAACAAAAAACTAAAAATTATAAACTTCTCATCATATCTGCACAGCCAAATTCTAATTGCTTCAGTTGTAAATCAAGAGGACACTTATTTTAATAGAAAGTATCTATGCACCATGCACCGCAGCTGAGAAGAAACAATTTCTCAAAGCCATCCCAACACTTGCCCTCCACCTGATACCATTCTACTGGTGACTTCAACTGCTGGGACAACTCCACTACGGACCAATGCCTAGTACCAGAGGATACCCACCAGGGCACAAAGAGCTCCGTGCAATGAAGGCATCCCTAGACCTACACAACACCCTCCCTCCTAGGTCACCACTCCTTCCTAACATGACCTGGCCCAACATATGCTAGGTAACGCTCACCTCAATGAGCTGCATTGACTTCATCCTTGCGCAGAAAATACACCGCTAGAACATTTTCAAATTCACAACAAAAAAAATCAATTTTTCAACCACTGACTCATCTCAGTGCAGCTCTCACCAACCTGAATTCCCACACAGGCATCGACCTGGAGGAAGCTACGCCCAGAAAACATAGATTTACCTGAAATATCCAACTGGGTAAACCATGAGACTGCAAACCCAGAATTATATCCCCGCTCATATTGGACCCCATAAAAACCTGGGTAAAATTCTAAACTGAATTAATCTATAAAACTTGTCACATCACCTCACTTAAGTACACCGCTGATACAGCCATGATTAGGCGCACCTTGGCGGAGATGGACCACCTTGATCTCAATGTCCTAAAGTCTGGCTAAAGCCCCAATTGGGGAAACAAATGGGCGGAAATATCATCCCGCCTAAACACTCTCATATTCAAACATTAGCACAGAATCAAGGTATTGAGAAAAGGTAAGTTCATAAAAAAAGGTGAGACCTGCACAATGTACTTTTTTTCACCAATTTCACTCCTGCGGCAACCAGACACATGCACACAGGTCCACAAAGTTAACGGCATTGTGGCAAATGACCAGCAGAGGTCAAGGCAGAAGTATACCGCCATTACACCAAACAATAATGTGACACCCTAACGGACTCCAAAAATTTAGAAAATTTATACAATCCGCAGGAATACAAAGCACAACGCCAGACTACAACCTCCTAAACGTAAAAGCAAATGAGGAACTCTAGGACACAGTCCGCGGTGCACCCTTATAGGAAATTCCCAGGACCTGATGGGATACCCTACGAATTTTCCAAAAAATTCTTCAAGCAAATCGTCCCCCTCCTCTTAGCATCAATGAACCAGTGCCTGCTGGAGACACGCCTCCTGCCTGGCGGCCAGGATTCCTATGTCATAACCGTGTAAAAAAAGGGTGATAAATTGGATCTGGCCAACTGGCGCCCAATTACACTCTAACACATATACAAAGCTACTCACAAAAATTTTAGCATCCAGATTAGGCACAATATCCTCCAATATCCTCTCACCCAATCAATTTGGGTTCATACCTGGACGTTCAATCTGGACCAATACACACTCAGTTGCCAAAATAAGCCAATCCAAAGCATTAGGAGCCCTGGTATTCCTAATCCAGGAGAAGGCATATGATCACGTTACCTGGCCATACCTGAAGGAATGCCTGAGCACCTTCAAACTCCCACCCAGATTCATAAACTGGATGATGCTCATTATAGAATCAGCATCCATGGCTGTATGCGGCCCTGGCTTTTTACCAACAATATCACACCACGCAGAGGTCTCAAACAAAATGAACCCCTCAGCCCGCTGCTGTACAATTTTAGCTTTGATCCACTCCTTTGTGTTACTGACTCACGCCTCACGGGCATAACTGCACAAGGCCAGTCGCCAGTCATGATATTAGCCTTTGCAGATGACTGAGTAGCTGGTATAGCTAACAATAATGATGCCCGCTAACTGGAACGCACGCTAGAGGAATAGTCCATTGTGAATGCATCGCTCAACAAAATGAACGTAAATAATCCTCCTAGGCAAGTACACTAACAGCTGGGTCACAACACTCAAACCTAACAGCCCCCACGAAGGAACAACCCACTCATCCTACCCTTTTCATCACCTCTTCCAACCAACCACGTCCGCCACCTTGAGGTATGGCTAGAGACAGGGGGCACACCAACGAGACAATGGAGAACAACCTACTACAGCGGATGACCAACCAAGTAGCCTCCCATTAAGGGAAGATCCCCAGAACTAACTGGGCGAGTAGCTGTTGCCAACTCACTCATCCTCCTGATACTGTGGTTCCCCACACACGCAAAATCCTTCTCACCCACCTTCATTTCCTCAATCTGCACACTCATTCAGGACTGGCTGTGGTAAAAAGGGGAAATGTCGTCCATTTGCAAGTTTGCATTAATATTAGGTAGTATATAAATGATACTAATGATTATATTGGCCAAAAACCCTGACCAAGTCTCGATGGAACCCTTACAAATTGGGGAAACACAATTCTAGTTACCTACAGGCAATAAACATGAAATTAAGCAGTCAGCTTACTCTGACCATGCGGCGGACCCTAAGGCATCCATCAGATGGTACTCCTTCAGCCATAACCAGGTCCATTCAAGCACCAACGTGGGGACCACCCCTTTTATAGGAGTGGCGGGTGTCCCCCAAGGTAAATAGTTTCCTCTGATGGTGATTGGCTGAAGTTGATTAAATTATTACCCTAGGGGTACATCTTGGGCAAAAATAAATTCTCGTCCATTGTTCAGCCAAAGTGAAGTGAGTATCTGAGCTGTAATAGGCTACTTTCCAATATTTCCTAATTCAGACTAGTTTAAGCCATTCTGAATCTATCATTGAATTGTCCTCAACCCTCATTACGGTTTAAATACTATATGGTCAGATGTCTCGGGGGCCGTTTTCTTCCTTTGCCCATGGTGCTAATAAAATTAAGAAAAACCCAGTTTTTTATTAGTGCTTTTTTGTTTTTATATGAATCTTTTTGAAATCCAATGGTGTAAAGCATATGCGAGCAGAATCAGCTGGATATCTACAAAATGGTGAAACTACAGATGACACCTGCACACCACAAAAAACGTCTAAAATGGAGGCTCTTAATGTGAGTAACCCTCCAACTCTTCCTTTTCCTACTGAACAAAGATAGTTGCTCTTAGAGTACAACTAGAAAGCTCTTTATCCCATCTTAAATAGCTTGAGAAGCGCCCTTTTAAACTTTCCTTTAAAGAAAAGTTCACCCCATTGAAGGGAGCATAGCTTCATTTTTGTATGTTTATGAATCTGTAATGCAAGACTCATTGGATAAGCAAAAGATTAGAACATCCTCCCTTGCTTAAGTCGTCTAACACAAGAAATGATAGTCCCATATATGAACAATCTGCATACACAAGCAGAGTTGAAAGAGGCTTCCTTAGCTGAATTTATATAAAGCAGAGGCTTAACAGTGATAAACAGGCCTTTATGTGCCTAAGATGTTTAAGGCGAACCGACTGCTGCTTTTGCTGAGCAATTTTACTTCGTTGCTCAAAGGTTGGTAACGTCTAACATGCTAACCCTGGATGATTCTATTGTTGCAATGTTAACTGGCTTAGCTTCTCAACCTTCTTTACACAGGAAAATCATTTAAGTGAAACGTTACTTCAAAAACATACGGGACATAAAGAAGGCTCAATTAGAAGTTGCTGATTTTCATAGCTGTGCAACAATAGATGAGGCTGAGGTGGAACCTTCAGTTCTAACCATTAAGGATTTTTAGCCTTAGAACAGTTGGGCGTGAGCACACATGTACCTACCCCCAATGAAACCTTCTTTCTCAGTGAGACTCAAAAAAGATATCACTCCCTCCTATTAATCAAAGACCTGTAAAGTAGTTAATACCATACTCCTGCACAATCTCACTAAAGCAGCTGTGCCTTCCCCTCCAGCCAAGCTGGTAAATTCGCGCCCTAAGGCTATCCAATCTTATATGGCCGTCTCCCCTACCTCAAGTGCAGCCTAGCCAGTAGTTGAGAATACCCTTGGGGACTATTTTGAGGTATTACGATGATGTGGTCTACTATCTATCGGGAGCTTTCATGGAAGTGGAGGTCCCTGATCAATTGAACGCTGAAGGAGTAAACAAAATCACTATACCTGAGGAAACTTACCTCAGACAAAGTTTAGGGTGCCCTAGAGTCATTGAAACTGCCAGGGATGGTGATGAGTTCTTATCTGGCTTGATTTGACCTTTTCAATGGGTCCATATCATGAAATCCATCTTTATTAGATACTCTGAGACTGTGCGTAAATTAAACTCCACTTTCCAGCTTAATGAGTTCTGGCCTTATCACCTAACTTTAGAGGAAAGCTTACTAAGGTTGAAGTGGTCATCTAAAAGGTCTTAATACTGGTCATACTGAACACTGGCTACCTAGTTAACGTAATCTCCACTAAGCGTATTAAGAAGATAGAGCTAGCACCTGTCTTGGATTACAAGCAAGACTTTGGTACCTCTGGCCCAAATAATACCTTGCAATCACATACTCTTCCCTTCTCATTCGAATTAGAAATCTCATCTTATCAGCCATTGCAGTGGCCTTAGATAACAACGCCTATGATATGCTCATAGGTACACGGTTTATGATTGAGTATGAGAGAATGATATACATGAAGCAAGGTTTCCTTTCATTACTCAACTATGAAGTCCCTTTAGTTTTATCCAATAAAGAACCCAACAAGGACGTCTACCCTTGCCTAATTTATGTATCCCTTTTCAGCTATGACTTTACATTAACCACCTCTGGGAAAAACACAGTAGAATTTCCTGATTATGTGGATTCTAGGTACAAATCCCTTTCTATGCTGCAGATGAGGTCTTGATTAATCCTTGTGAACAACGCGTGTTTGACACAAAATCACGCTCCAAATCCCACACCACTGTTTATTCAACCTCATAAGTATTGAGAGCGTTAGTCCCTTGGAGCTTTATGTATTAGTTGGTGTTCTTGACCCAGCTTACCAGAGGCTATCAATCTGCTTTTGAGAAACCTCACCGCAAAGGACATAGTTGTAAGAAAATACTAGGAGATTGGCAGAGGCTTGTTAGTCCCTGTGGAGGACACTAAATAAAACACTCCATTAACTCTACGTTGGATATGGGCCTGTTAACGGATAGCCTGGTATGTACCTTACCCAATGTCCATATCTAAGATGAGATGATCCCAGATGAGCTTGACAAAGTTCACACTATATTTGTAGGATTTAGCAAAATATTCTCTGAATCAGATAATGACTATGGCCACATGAAGGGCTGGTGCCATCCCATTATGTAGGTGATGACCATCCCACTTGGTCAAAACCTTACCGCAAATAAAAGGTGGAAGAACAGCAGATGAGAACGGAACTCAAGCAGCTACTAGACGCGGGGTTACTAGTTTCTTCACAAAGCCCTTGGTCTTCTACCCTTCTGCTCATAAAAAAGAGAAACGGAGGTCATTGGAAATTCATGGACTAATGCAAATTAGATAACCTCATGAAAAAGGATAGCTATCCTATCCCAAGCATTGATGACGCCCTGGCCTAACTCCCTGGCTCTTACTTCTTTTCCGCCATGGACCTGGCTTGCGGTTAAAAGCTTATGGACTTTTTTCTCAGGATCAGAAAAATGCGCTCTTATATGTAGTGAGGGTCTCTTCTAATCCACACGATTAGCTCAAGGGTTGTGTAACGCATCTGCCTCTTTCCAGCGTGTGATGAATCATATATTGCAGGACTTGAAATCAACTTGAATCATCATCTATCTTGATGACATTATGGTGTTCTCAAAAACCTTCAACAAAAATCTTGATCACCTGAAGGAGGTGTTCTAACGGTTATGGAAGTAAAGTATTAAGTTGAAACCCTCAAAGTATACCTTCTATTAAAGTAAATTGGATTTTCTTGGCCACTATATTTCCCAATAAGTAATTTAACCCATAAGTAGAAAGTTGAAGCAATCTCAAAAATGCCTCCCCAAAAAATCCACGGGATATTCAGGTATTTCTAGGGATTATGGGTTCTTATCATCAATTCATCTCTAAGTTCGCTCAACTCAGCGAGCCCCTTGTCCATCTATTCAACAAGAATACTCCTATTCAAGCAGTGCTGAATAGAAGTCCGCTTTTGAGATGTTGAAGCAGCTTTTACAACAACTTCCTGTCCTGAGGCATCCCAAATATAATAAACTTTTTTTCCTCTTTATGGACGCCTAAGACTACACCATTGGGGCCAACTTAGCCCTATTGAAAAAAATGTGGTGATCATCTTGTATCCTATTTCAGAAAAGTGCTTTTAAAAGTGGAACTCAACTACAGCGTTACAGAGAATGAGTGCCTTGCCGTTTTATTAGCTGTAAAGAACATCCTCCATTTTCTACATGGGACCACTTTCACTGTTGTTATAGACTACGCTTCATTGAAGTGGTTACAGAATATGAAGGATCCTTTTGGGCAGTTAGCTTGATGAGTTTCAAAAGCTCCACCATTATGACATGAAGTTTGAACACCATAATGGGACCTGTCACATGATTGTTGATGGGTTGACTCAGCTACAAGTCTTTCAATTGAATAATAGTGAGGCGGAGAGGTTAGATGACCTCTTAATGACCCCCAATGACTGGGAGAATGAGGATGAACTTATAAAGAAAATGTTATCCCAGCGTTTCCATAACACAAAAAGTGGAGGACGAGAAGTTGTATAATCAGATGAGGGCAAAATGGCTCCCTTATCTTTGTCACTTGGAACGCATACCTGTAGCCTAGAAGCTCACTCAACTATAGGTCATGGAGGGGCAAAGAAAACTTATGAGTCAAGTAAGGGTCGGTTTTATTGGGATAAAATTATGAAATCTATTGTTGACATCTTCGAAGCCTGCCCTACATTTAAGAAGCAATCTGGTTTCAAGATTTGATATCAATATCAACCAAATATCCTCAACAACCATTCCACACCATTGGTTTGGATGTAATAGGACCCCTCTTTGGACTAATAGTGAAAACAGATTTATTTTCATAGACATTGGCCGCTTCACTAAGTTGGTTGAAGCCGTGGCTCTCCCTGGCCAAATGGCCATGGCCACAGTCACATTTATACATCAGAATATTTTCTCTTTAACATGGCTTCTCTCAAGTACTACTATGCGAAAAAGTAAGAACTTCACCTCCAGAGTTGTAAGAATCCTGGTTACACTATGGGAGCCCAACAACTTTTCTTAATATCATATAATTCCTCACAATGGGACTGTAGAAAGAGCAAATGGAACCTTGGCTTTATTTTATGAAAGATGGCCTTCTCTGATCGTTTTCAATGTGATAAAAACCTACCCAGTGCTCTTATGGAATACGGATTAGCTATCACCAGATTTTAAAAATATCTCCATTCCATGTCTTGTATGGGCAGGAACCAGGAATACCTGCCCTCTTATCTAAAATTATATTTCCTCTTGAGTTGAGAAACCAGAGAAAGACATGAGAAGATTGGCTCAGTGCATCATCCAACTCCAATCTGAAGCTATGACCAATTTATAAAAAATGGTGGCAAAAGAAGGGCAGGCTGCCATTGAGCTCCAAACCCCCTACCTACATTACAAGTGTCTGACATGGTATTATACTACTGCTAGTAGATTACACATGGTTTACTACAATGTTTATAAGTTACTAGATGATTCTATATATCATAGTTTTTATATTGGTAGATAGCTATCAGTAAGTTCAGAAACCGTTAACCCTGTTAAAAATTCCAAACTCCAACCACTTATCTAAAATCAATTAAGCCTGCAAAATTAATTAAATCCATAAATCACTTACCTGAAACTATTGAGCCTATCAAATCAACCAAAAATAAGCCACCACTCAGCAAAAACCAATTATTGGACTTACAAAAGAGCCAAAAACTACCAAACACTTATCAAAACCTATGAAAAAAGATTGAATTAAAGGAATGTGAAAGTACTAGAGAATTTACTATATAATTAGCATTAGATATATAATATACATTAGATCTTATATAGAACTGATACTAAAATTTACATGGTTTATTAAAAAGTTATACTACAATTCCCAAACTTTATAAAGTACTTGTACTAAGTTTGGTGAGTTTTGGTTATTTGCTTGAGATAATGCTTATAATATAAATAACTAACCAAAATGATAGTTTTTAAAGAAAATTTTAGGCTTTTTGTTGATACCAAGTTTAACACATCTTTGTTTTTGGTCTTAAAGTTTACCTGATGATCTTAAATAATTTTTTTATATTTGTAGATGGTTATTTATAAAAATAAAATCAAAATTTACTGAATTAATCTAAAATTATAAACCACTCAGCCATACCCAATTAAACTTATAGAATTAACTAAACCACATAAACTACTTAGCTAAAACCTTTAGATACCAAATCAAACAATTAAAACTGCTTTTTAAACTAAAACTAAATGTATCAAAATATAAAAGAACCAACCACTACAAAAACAATTAACTTATGAATAAACCAATCACTCTTTTTTATAAAAACTGTTAAGCTTATTAATCAACCCAAAGCCACTAACTGCTCGCCAAATCCATTTAAATGATTAAATTAACCAAATATCAAACATCTCAGCTGTAACAATATGCAAACTTCCATTAGAAACATATATTAACTTTCACTTCCTACATATGTTAATTTTTGTGTTTATTATAAAAATAAAAAATCTTTTTTGAAAGGGTGGTTAGATGAGCGGGTAAAACTGCTTCCACCCCTAGTGCAGGTTTTGAGTTCGAAACCTGCACTGGCTAGAAAACATTCTTGGTTTGGTATATTTGTCCCATGGTCAACCGACCTCGAATAATTTTTTTAAAAAAATCTGGTTTTGAGGTGCACATGGACCACCTCCCATACACATATAACCAAATTTCTAAAACTCTATATGCTGTAGTTTTGGGCGGGCATCATGAACATGCACACATGCTCACACACATACACTTTCTTTTATTACTAATATAGATAACCGCATTACTCCTAGAAGCTCTAAGCTTGGATCAACATGGAAGGGTCCTTTAACCATCACCTACAAAAGAGGCAATTATACTCCATAAAATTCTTGGCTATTGGGATTACTATCATTGGGTACATGGCCAATTCCTATGGCCCTAGTCTCCCCCAACATTCTTGAGGGGTATGATGTCAGACATTTGCCCTCCCAGCTGAAAAATAAGAATGTTTTGGGTTGAAATCAGCTGAAAAGGGAAATTTTTGGACATTTGCAAGTTTTTGATAATGATAACAACGATTTAAATGATGCTAATGATATCAGCCAAAAGACTCTGGCCAATTCTCGGTGGAACCTCATAAATCAGAGTAACACAAATTTAAATATTCCATGGGAAAGAAAAATGAGATCAAGCAGTCAGATTACTACAACCACACAGTGGACCCTGGGGTGTTCATTGAATGGTACCCCCCAGCTGAAATTTGGTTCATTCAAGCACTGACGTGGGGTCCAACCCCTTTTATAGGCATGGCAGGGGTCCCCCAGGGTAAAATAATTTTCTCTGATAGGGATTGGCTGAAGTTCATTAAATTGTTACCTCACAGGTATATATTGCCAACAGTTAATTCCCTTTCCATCATTCATCCAAAGCAAAGTGAGTATTCTAAGCTTCAATTGGCTGAATGTGCAAATTTCTTTATTTAGACTGAAACAAGCTGTTCCAAACTTATTATTGAATCCCTTTGACCCTCAATAAAGCTTATATACTGAATGTTCAGATATTGTGGGGAATCATTATACCTCTTTTTCAGCACGAACAATAAATTTATAAAAAATCAGTTTTTCATTAGTGCTTTATTTTTAATTTTATTTAATCCTTTGTGGAATCCAACCGCATAAAGCACCAGTGAGCAGAAATAAGATGGATTCCTACAGTAATACTAAGTCCAGGAAAACAAGGTGGAAGCTGAACAGGATGAGAGAATTTCCTTAATAAGATGGTCCAGTGACAGCACGGCATGTTTCCACTTGAAATTTTGGTGGAGGAAAGGTAGCGGATAGCCAGCGCAAAAATTGGAAATGTGTTAAGCAGGGGCACATCATCCTCCAAAATTGGCATCATGACGTTGTAAAGCTTACGGTATGGTAATACCATGGAGGTCATTGCAATGCACACATCATACTCTGATCAACCCCCTGCCCCAATTAACACAGAGGATTCCATCATAAATCAGTCAGCAAATTCAGTAAGAGTCTTATTACGTTGGAAACTAATGTTAGAACTCAACCCACCACTGTGACATTTTTGTGGTATTTCTGAAGAACTGCAGCACATTGATCTTTACTTCTTAGTATGTAACAGAATTTCTTTGAAGATAGCAGGTAACTTGGTCAGCACTCCCAACATCCAATGCAGATACTAGCAAATTAGCCTTCCACTAATCGGAGGCTACTTCCACTTGTGAATTCAAATGCTTTGAAGAAAACTGCGGATGAAAACATTGAGTTGAACAGAGGTAGCTTGCCAATACAGACCTCGTTCTCCGCTCATAACTGCAAGCCTTAGGAGTGTACTTCAGATTTGATCAAGGCATATAGCGGGATCTCAGGAGAGGCTGTATTGGAAGGGTCAGCTCCTCTAGGGATAGCATAGGGCTCTTCAGCGGGAAGAATTTTACCATCACCTGGTGGTTTTGTTAGGTTGAAACATAATCATCCCCAGAGCAGCCATCATGACTTGAGTGGCTCATGCTGCATGCATGTTCAGAGAAAAGCTCTTAAGCTGGGTATTCAGGCTTATATTTGTCAAAAAGTGATCTTTCACAGGCGCACTATGTCCTTACGCTTCCCAATGGGGAAGTGGCAGGTATAAGTAGGCGGTAACTTCCACTCGGTTCAGTGTAGTCATTTAGTAGTGTCATCCAGGCAACTAGATAGTTACCTGTTTTGTTAAAGTATTTGCGGCTGACTAGCCACACTTTCAAGTTGATTCATTACATTTTCAGACTCCTAAAGGAGCTCTTCTTGTTTGTTGGGCATGGCAACCACAACAAGGTATATTTCTGCACTTTTAGAAAGTTTAGCTATTTGTGACGATTCTCCTTTGATGCAGGCCTGATATTCCATGGCCATAGATTGGAGATTTTTTTAATTTATTTGAGGTTGTTCAATAGCCACCTGTAGTGAGCTCCAATGTTATAATTCAGCGATATAGTTGAGATACATTGGAAGTTTTTGCGCAGGGTCAAACCCACTGAGCAATTGGAAGGACAATAAATGAGATCTTTATTTCTCAGAACACACTTAGCAGATATAATGAAACATGAAGCAATTGCCTCAATAACACCTCTTTAATAGAAATAATATTTATTAGCAGATCTTCCCTGCTCCGTCTCACTTTTCTACTTACAATCTTCCCATTCCAATCTTCTCATTTTGCTTATTATTAACAACTTTGGTTGATATCAACTTTTTTGCTTAAAATATTCATATCTGCTGTATATTCATTAATTATGGAACAGTCTAATATTCTCTATATTCATTATCACCTTAGTTTGAGTGATCTACTAATTAATCATAGTACATCAACATCTTCTTAGCACCTGATTTGGAGGCTATCCACTAAATGTTCACTATAGCCTGCCTTTGCCATACAACCATTATGTCAATGCGATTACACTAAAATTAACAAACTACTCATTTTGGCCAATCTCACCCATTTTGTCTTAACTACAAAGGGCTAATTGTTTAGTCATAAAATAATCTCAACAACTACTATGATTTATGGAAGTTTGTAATTTAGTTGCTGCACAATTTGGCCAAAATGCTCATTTATTTCTAGCCCAGATTCTTACATATGAACAACTTCATAAAAGATCTTTAAAAAAGTTTTGTTTAAGGTAATTCAAAAAAGGGGAATGTCGCTCTGTTGCTTTAAAAATTTGTTAAGTTATAAAGTTTAATGTTATGATGAGACATCACATATAGGAGCAGCTAAAAAGTTGGATTAACATAAGAAATAAGGTAATTAAAAAATATTGTATTGGAGCTTAATTTTCTGGAAAAACTAATGTTAAATCAAAACAAGTTATGTGAATATAATAACTGGTTTTGGATATTTTAATAATTGTTCCTATAAACTTTTCTCTCAGTTTAATATTGTGTAGTTGGCATCCTTTAATAAACCATAATATATTTTTTTAAGTTTGTTAGGTGTTAATGTATGTTTTCCCATTCTAAGATGATCCAAGCTCTAGATAAAAAGTTGTTGGTTATTTATTAGTATATTCTACGGGCATAAGGAGCATTTTATAATGAACTTTAATATCTTATACAATGTAACCATAGACTGCTACATACTTTGAACTAAATCCCACTAGTTCTTGGGAAAATATAGAAAAATCCATAAAGATAATTAAAAATGTTTACATGATTCTGGTAATTCATGTGTTTTATATATTAGTATTTAGCTAGAACCACTGTTTAAGTGGTGCATAAGTGCTTAGAGGTCTAGTAAATTACTAATGCATAAAAGATAAAAAAATACCCTTTCAGATAGTGGGCTCAAAATGGTATTAAACAGATTATATAGCTCTGAGAAATACAGAGTCATATTACTTAGTCCAGTAAATATATATGGGTCATTTCTTTTTAAATTTATTGCGGGGAAGGCTGAACATGGGATGGACACTTCCAAAACTGACCTGACTGAGACAACACTTAGTAACAGGGAAGGCACCCCAGAGAAGCGATGATATCTCTTGTTGCCAGCGGGAACGCCACTTATGGGGAAGGGGAGGGAACGCGTGAAGGGGCTGTAGCCACAATTGACACGTGTGGAGGAAGGGGTCTGATTTGATGAACCAAAGTGGGAACCAGGAGGATACCAGCTGTCGGTGGCGCGGTGGGAGGTATCCAAACATCCACACTTGAAAGTGGTCCACCAAATGTGACCGGAATCTGTGGACAGCTTCTGGGAGGGTGGGGATGGAGCCTGCAATGGCATCCAAGACAATCGTGTGGATGGTCCACATGGCGATTGCAACCACCAGAGCACGGAGGGAGGGTGGAAGGGGGAGGCCATTGATAAAGCAAACATATCTCTTGACAGACTGAAGGGATGTGTTTGATTCTGGCCCAGTAGACGTTGAACTTCGCGCCATATCACTTTAGAGGTAGGACACTTCTCCAGGCGGTGGAACAGCGTTCCATACTGGCCACACACGATGCAGGATGAGTGTAAAGCGTTAGAGCGCTCAGATTTATGGTACACCCGCCTCAGGCAGCGCCACACATGGGAGCAGATTTGAGGCTGCAAAAGATGATGGTGTGCGTATTTCCAGATATTTTTTGGGTCTCAATGGAGTAAGGGATGTCCATCATGTCCAGATAGTCCACCCTGGATAGGACATGGGGCCGTGTGGGGATCACGCCATCTTGGATGGGTAGCCCCTGTAACTCTTGTGTGAACTGAGGAGAGGGGCGGCCTCTCTGGGCTGTATGTCCACTAATACGAATTCTTCACTCAGCGCTCCGCATGGAGAGGAGGGTTCGTTTGTAGTGGGTTTTAGTGCCGTGAGGGCCTGTGACTGATAGGTGTGAAGCCAGGTATTTCATCAGGGAGTGAGGGTTCAATGGATTGTTGAGGCCTAAGGCGCGGGAGAAGTTGGAGCAGGCCGCGCGGGACCAGTGTTGGGAGGTGAGCGTAGGGGCGGATATGGCCGCAATCCAGGTACCAAAGATCTTGGCAGCATGGGCTCTGAAGTCAAGCAGGCCAAAGCCACCATGATGATAAGGGCCAAACATGACCTCTAGCCGTACTGGTGTTGGGCAGCCTGACCAAAGCCATCCTTGCAGCAGGGCATACAAGGATTTGAAGAAGCTTGGGGAGAAGGGGATGGCGTGGGCTCCAAACCAGACTTTGGAGAGGAGCATAGAGTTGGCTAAAACAACCCTGCCAGTAAGGGAAGTAAGGTGGGCTCTGAGGGAGGTGATACGCTTCATCACGTTGTCTAGAATACGACTTTCCATTACTGCTGAGGCATACCCGCCTGCCTCCACCCACAGGCTATGATGGCGGACAGGCCCTATGGTAGGGCGTGGCACAAAGGGGAGCACAAGTGGGGCGGTGTGGGGTGAGAAGGGAAGGCGAACACGTGTGCGAGCTGATGGGCTGGGCTGGGCACTGGTTGCAGGGGCCCAGCAGTTTTGAGACCGACCAAGGAGGATGATTTTGTTTTTGGAAGCGTTCAGTGCAGCATTACTTACCTGGGAATACTCCTGGATGAGAGCTTACAGTGCGCGTGCATCTTTATTATTAGACACCCCAAACACACAGTCATCTGCAAACGCCATCATCTTGACTGGGGCTTGGCCTGGCACATGGGCCCCAGTGAGTTGGGCATTCACGTTTCGAAGTAGTGGGTCAAGGCTGAAGTTGTATAATAGTGGGCTAAGGGGGTTCCTTGTCGCAAGCCCCTTGAGGGCGGACTACTTCCTTTAGGAAGCCAGGGCCTATACTGCCATTGTTGCAGATTCCGTGAGCAGCATCACCCATTTGATGAAGCGAGGGGTAAGCGGAATTGATGGAGGCGGGCCCTGAGGTATTCCCAGTTTACTCTATCATAGGCCTTCTGTTGGTCCAAGAATACAAGTGCCCCAGAGGCTGTGGACTGGCATGCATTAGCCATAGAGTGCACGTTGTCCCAAATCAATCTTCTGGGTATGAAACCAAATTGTTTTGGGGAGATGGTGGCAGATGCTATAATCCCTAAACGGTTAGCCATGATTTTTGTTAGAATTTTTGTATCCGTGTTAGTTAAAGAAATAGGGCGCCAGTTGGCTAAGTCTAGCTTGTCTTTTTCTTAAAGAGTGTGACGGTGAAGGCCTCTTTGTCCTCCTGGTAGGAGGCGCGTTTCCAAAAGGCTCTGGTTAAGTGAGGCAAGCAGTAGTGGGGATATATATTTGAAGTACTTTTTATAGAATACATATGGAATGCCATCTGGGCCTGGGCATTTCCGGTTTGGTGCACCGCGGATGGCTGTCCTTAATGTTCAGAGTAATCAAATTCATTATTTCCAGGTATCAGGAAACGGTGCAGATCTAGGCTCAGTCAAGAAATTCCGCCACTTCAGCTGGCTGAATTGGATCAAATCAGTATAACTCGGAGTAATAATTCTATTTTTGATTGCCAATTTGGCTGGCATATCTGTGATGGAATCATCCGATCTTCACACCTGTGTGCAGGCCACTCTCTGACATGGTGCAAAATTTTTTTAAAAAAATATGTGGTGCACTTGTCGCCCTTTGTAATATGTTTGGCCCTGTACTGAACACAAACCTGATGTTTGTGTTGCTTTTTGAGTGTGTTGAGGTGGGTGGCTGCCTCCGCCCACTTCTGGCCCCATGAAGGGCTGTATCCTGTAGCTGGGATGTTGGACTCCAGGTGTGCCAACTCTGCCAGAGCACGCGAAATGACAGCTGATGTGGCTTGTGAGCATCTGGAGGAGAGGTGGCGAGAGTGGCGGATGGTATCCTCTTTGAAGGTTGCCCATGTGGAGATGGGGTCCACGCAAAAGGTGCAACAAACTCTTTTGCCAAAGTTGCTGATTCCACCCAAGTGGAAAATCCTGGCGACGCGAGTTCAGGGGGCGGAGTTTGCACCAATGTGGGGCCTTAGTCACTGTGACAGGTAGGTGGTAGGTTATCAAGACCAGTCGGTGGTCAGAGAATTGTATTTTTGTTGTTTTGAAGTGGGAAATGTGGGGTTAGAATTTTGCCAGCGTAAGGATAAGGTCGATGCAGGACATGAACCTTAATTGGCCATTGTGGATGTGGGGGCGCATCATGTTTTTGAGCAGCGGGGCTCGCCGCAGCAGCGCATCCATTAACCCAAGGGTGGCCTTTAGAACGCGAAGTTCTACGTGACCCTGGGGGGGCATAGGAGGAGGAAGGCCAATGGTCCGTTGGTGTGTTTAGCCAACAGTTCATGTCGCTGACTATGAAAGGGTCTGGGGGTAACGGGAGGGATTGACCAATGAGAAAAATTCCTGACGCTCTCATGCACAGTTTGGGGCGTAGATGTTGACAATAGCATGTGCCATGTCAGCCCATGAGAAAGTGACAACAAGGACTCAGCCATTGAGGAAGGTTTCCAACGATAAAAATTTGAAGAAATTGTTTCTCTGAACTAGCACCCCACAGTGCTCTGACCAAAAGGATAGGGATGGGGGAGCATGGTTTTCCAAGCCTCCTCGGAACCTTGCGGACAGTGGGACTCCTGGATGGCCAGGATATCCACGGGTAAATTTTGTTGTAAAAAACTCAGTTTCATAGCCCAGGATGGTGAGGCCTTGAGTCTGGCGATATTTAATGTCCCTAAAGTGAAGGCTTCCCCCATTGCACCTTAGGTGCGAGGGGGTGGGCACCAGGGCCCACCAGCCTCCTCTGGATCCCCATGGGCCTTCACAGCAGTGCAGGTGTTTGAAGCAACGCTATCAGTAGTTTTGTTAATTTTAGCAGATAGGGATGAATTTGCTTTTGCCTTTTCTTTTTGTTTCCCCAACATCAGACGAATTTTTTGCGGTGTGGATGAGTTCTATGCACCATCGAGTGGGTTGAAAATTTTCTTTCAGGTAGGATGGGCCTTAAGTCGGTTTCAGCCAGAGCTTGGTTGCAAAGATTGGGTGAGATCAAGTCCCCCATCGGATCCTCATATTGGGTGGCCCAATTGGCATGGGCTCTCTAATCTGATTGATTGATGGATTCCTGAGTTGCTTCTGCCACAAAGGTTTTGATGTCCTTCTGGCGTTGGGAGTGTGGGATAGCGGTGGTGACTTTGGCCACTATTTTGGCCATGGCCTTGTGGCCTGTTTGGCCTTTTTTCACTCTTGAGGAGAGATAGGCTTTACCAGTAGGTAGCAGCCTTGTGCTCCCATGGGAAAGCCTCTTTGGTGCTTGCATTTGGTTCATATTACACCTATCTGCTGGCCATGGCTGCTGAGGGGTGCTCTTGGAATGTGACGCCCTACTTGGTGGGGCATGCGTGTTCCTTATGGTTGAACGCATCACAGTGGGTGCAGATGGGGGGCGCGCTGTCCATGGTTACCCGGAAAGGGTGGGTGGTATGCCCTTTGATATTAATAAAAGTGGAGTGTGGGATCTGAATTAGGTCCTTCACGATCTCCTCAGTTGGGGTCAGAACTGCGATGGCTTTGCCAGTGCACAGATGTGGCATCAGCATAAAGCGTTGCATCTCAAAAGATTGTATTTCGCCATAGACAGTGAGACCATCTTTCAGGTGTTGCTCCAAAATGTCACGTTTTACTGTAGTATGCAAGAAGTCAAATGTGAGGAAAATTTGGTTGGATTTTGTCCATCTGGTGCATTTGGTTTTGACAACCCGTTGCCCTTCAGGGAGGTCAAACACTACATGCACCACAGCAGCCTCATCTGCTGACTCCTTATTTTGAAACCTAGGTCCAGCCAACCGCATGACATGGAGTGAGGTGTGATGTACACCGCAGTCAGGAAAAAAAAGTGTGCACATCCCCAAAATTTTTCCCATAAAGCTGTTTGTTGGATGTCCAGAAACACGCGGACTCTGTATTCCATCGACAAAAGTGGCTGGGAGTGCTGCATGTTGATGTACTGGTTGCATCGTGCTTGCCAAGCGAGGTTTTCTGGGGAAATAGTGACTGCCAGTTTTTTAAAAAAAAAATTTTATTCCACCAGTTTCTCCGGGGGTTTTTGAATGTTTGAGGCCGCGGGCCTACCACCTGCTCCTCTTACCTTACTTGCCCAACTGCTCCCTGACATGGGCGAAGCCTAATCTCCTCAGTGAGATTATCAAACTAGATTCAGACTTGAATTGAATAGGTTGCAAAAGTGATTGCAACGAGAGAGAAAAGCTAGCTTATCTGCAATATCTTTATCAACATTCTATTTTTATTTTCATTTCATAGAAATTAAACTTTTTTTGGTTCAGTAATCCATCTTTTTTCACCAAACTGGATCCTAGGTATTTTTAGACCTACCAGTTTTCTATGGCTCAGAGGTCTTACTCTTTGAAGACTTAACCATCTAAATAGGTTCTTATGTCCTTTTTGGACTTGACCTAATCATTAGGACATAACTAAATTAATGGTTTAGCAGTCCTTTAAGAACTCTTTTTTTGTTATTTTTTATATCATTCCATTGCTTTATATACTTAAAATGGACTCAATTTACTTCTCTATCCAATAGGTTCTTGGCGGAGTAGGCTTCCATCCCCACCTTGGCAAAAATCTTGAATAGACCTGACCAAAATGTATCCAATTTGTTTCTTCTCCCAAAACCATATGTATCACAATAGGCAACTCTTTCACCTATTTGGTATTCTGATAAGTCCAGTCAGTTCTTATTGTCCATCATTTTTGCTCATATCCTTTTCTTCAAAGTAGAATCAATTGCTTGCAATTGCATCTCAATCAGGATAATTATCAATTGGTTCAGGTACTGCTTATCACTCATCTCCAATGTTGGTTCCACCACCAGATATAATATTGGTGGCAACGTGGCCTTCCTCCAATATAGAAACTCAAACAGCTTTTTTCCCATCACTGTATGATGACTGGTATTGTAGGCAAACATCACCAAACTCAAATACATTCCCCACATGGAAGTTCTTCCTGCGACCAGCTTCCTCAGCGTCACAACCAGTCTTACATTAACTCTTTTACCAGTCCATTTGTCTCCAGACAGTAGGATACAGACATGACTCCTTGGATCCCCATTAACTCTATAACCACAGGATCACATGAGATATGAAGTTTGTTCTATTGTCGCTCAGCAGAACCTTGTCTTGAAAATAGCAGAAAAGGTTTAGACCAGCCTGCCAGTCAGGAAGAGTGAGTATCCAAAAAGCAAGCCAGAATGCCAGTGGCATTACTGCTTGTACAAAGTTCTATGGAGCTGTGAATTGGAAACTGATGACTTGTTGGTTTAGAATGAGCATGAGAAGAAAACCAAAATGAACCAAATGGAAATAACTTCAGACACGGGAGGTCTTGATGCAGGAGATTGTACCAAAGGGATGGTTTCTACAGGGTTGCTGGTGGGTGGGTTCAATACAATTGTGGAAACAAGGGGGCGGATCCTTGCTTGAAAATGGTGGATGTAAGGCCACAAGAACCCACTATATTGATGGTTGATAGTTGTAATGATGGGGTTAAATTACCAGAAGTTTCTTGCACGTTGAATCCAGTTGACAATGGTGGGAGTGATGGTAATCATCAAAACTGGTAATGCCCATCTTGTGTAAGGACCAATAGGCCACCAGGTATATGCCATCAGGGCATCGGCAAGAAGAATATAAATTTAGTAAAAAATTAATTTTCTTAATGGGAATTTGTTGGAAAGGAAATAAAGAGAAATGATCAACAATTCTTTCAGTGTGATGCTTATAATTAAATAGTGTTCAATTGATGTGGGTACAAGCAGGGATCAGTTCCCTCAAATTCGACCTAACCTGGCAATTTTTTGGGGAAGGGGGCAGATAATCTCAATGGTAACTGACATTAAAAGATTTGGTGGTCGGCAAAGTTTTTGTCAGTTTGACCTCAAACGCCTGAACCAAAGCTCGACTTCATTTCTGTCATTTGGCATGATGGCATCTGGCCTGATGAGCAACGTGAATTCCACAGGTCCACCCCACATAAGTGTGATCCCAATTGGTTGGAAACGAGTTTAGGATGCTAAATCTGCCCATGACTGGTTGCTGGGGCATTTGGTCATCTAAATGAGTTATGTTTGCTACAACTCCCAATTTACTGGATAGGGGTTTCTAACTGTCTGCGATGGTTCTAAAGATACCATTAGAACATTGGGGATCATCACCTACTATTTTGAGAGCTGGTTAATGTTGGTGATCATACTGATGGCTGAGTCAAATTATCAGCGATTCTAGCTGATAATTCGAAATTTGTCCCTCTTTTGATATGTGGTTTCCAATTGTCAGGCTATATTCCATCAGTTTTGGACCCTTCAACTTTTGATTTGGTGATCTCAATGTAGATTTCTTTTAGTCTGGAGAACATGTTCAGCTGAAGTGAGTGAGGTTACTAGTGAAGGGATCGGAAGAGGGAGGGGTGTTACCCAGCACTCATCTACCAGTGTGGGCGAGGTTGCCTTGGGTGACGAGGGGTACAGCTGCCCACTTTGGACCCTTTTTATTCAGAAACAGGAAGATCGCAGATAAACACACAGGGGATGTTCCCTGGACTTATGACCTGCGGGCATCCATCTTGATTTACTACTTGAACCAGGATGAACTTCGTGGTACTGGTAGCATCTACTTTTGCCAGGGCCTTTATCTCAACCCATCTTATCAGATGATCGATAATAACTACTATGTACTTGACTCCCCCTGTGCTCATCATCAGCAGTCCCATCACGTTGATGATACCATATGCCAAACAAATCCAGGGTGGACCAGTAAGTATCCAGTCATATTCTTATGTGGCTTTTGCAGCTGGTACACCACACAATAAGCTAGATAGTCGCTGACATCATATTTGATTGACTCCCAATAGTAGTACTAATGAATATGGTCAATCATCTTTCTCAGGCCTCCATACCAGACAATCTTATGAGTGGCTTGAACAATAGCTTCTTTTTTTCGATGGCTTTGGGAATAGTAACTGCGTCCCATTAATTGTCTTAAAAACTTGTCCATTCGTGGACTCAGTGTTTTACATTGATTTTGAAGCACACCTTTAATTTCTTGGGGCTCATTCCATATTTCTCCATTGACCATTCTCTGGAATAGCTCATCTGCCTGCTGGTATACCATCTGTACCATTGGTAACTGTGACAATCCATCTGCATTCTGATGAGAAGCCCCCGCTCAGTGGACAATCTCATAATCATAAGCCTGTAAATTCAAATCCCATTGGGCTAGTCGTCCCTCTGGTTCTCACAAATTGTGAAGCTAATGCAACAAAGAGTGGTCTGTCACCTCATTGAAGTGCATTCCGAGGATGTACACCCAAAACTTTTTATAGGCTAATTGACTGCAAGGCATTCATTCTCAGTTATGGTGTAGTTTCTCTCAGCGGCTGAGAGTGTCCAGCTCACTTATGCCACCAGATGTTTGTCCCTAAGTTCATTTATTTGGTTAAATATGGTGCCAATCGCTGTTAACAAAGCATTAGTTTGTATAATAAATTCTCAAGTAAAAATCGGATATTTTAAAATTGGAGAATCCATCATGTACTGGCGTAATTCATCTAAGGATTTCTGTGATTCTTTATTCCAAACAAATCCTTTCTTCAGATCCTTCAACAGATGGAATAAGGGCTTGGCGATTCTGGCAAAATCCTGAATAAATCTTCTATAGTATTCAACTATTCCAAGGAACACTTGGATATCTCAGACACTCTTCAGCACAGCCATCCATTCTATGGCTTCGATCTTCTGGGCTTTCAGCTGCAGTCCACTAGAGCTGATCACAAATCCCAGATAATCCAACTCTTTTTTGAATAAGTGACACTTCCTCAGCTTAGTCTTCAGGTTAGCCATGGACAGTCTCTTGAACACTTCCTCCAAGTGGTGTAAATGGTCAGTAAACGTTCTACTGAAAACATTAATATCATCCAAGTACACCATGACGCATGACAACTTCAAGTCATTTAGTATAGCGACCACGACCCTTTGGAACGTTACAGGTTTTTTGTATAGATCCTTGGCATCCTTTTCAGTTGATATAGCCTATGCGCGGTAATAATCACGTATTTTTCTTGGCCTTCTCTTGGCAAAATGATTTGACAATATCCTGATATCAGATCCATAGCGGAGAAATACTTCACTTCTCCCAATCAATCTAGCACATCATCAACTTGGTAGTGGATATGGCAACTCCTTTGTAGTCTTATCCAGCTTCCATTAATTGATCACGACCTGATAAGAGAAAATCTTTTTCTTCACGATAATAATTTTGACTTGTTCATGGACTCAATGGTATAACTAGAAGCCCACGCTTCACTAGTTTGCTGATTTCTTCTTCCACTACCACTTCAGCCATCTTCAACTCTTGAATCAGTTTCATACTGGTCAGAAAATTTACCCAGTAAAGACCTTGTATCACATCCCATGTGAGTCCCAAATTGTGGTTATCATGGCGAATACTTCCCAATACTTTTTGAACAATTTGAGCACCAACTCTTGCTGTCTTTCTGTCAGATCAGCAAGCTGCTCTCAATCAACTAATAGGTTGATACTCCCAGTTAATCCAGCCAGTAATCCCATTCATCATAGGTCCAAAAATCATAGACCATATATTAAGATTTTTATTATATCTCTTATATATATTTTTATACTTTTCTTTTGCAATGGGAATTTAACATACAAAAAGGTTGAGGTCCTTCTTTTACCCTTCATCCAAACTGGGTCCTCAATATACTCAGACCATAGAGTTAACATAGTTTAAAATCTAAGAATCTTAAGATTTAACCATCTATTTGGTTCTGTAGTCCTCTTTTAGGACTTGATCAAAAATTTAAACATAATTATTCAATAGTTCAGAGGTCTGCTGGGAACATTGCACTTATTTTCACTTAGGTCAAATACTTCCAATTTTTTAGTATTGACCTTCTTCACTGTATGACCAACAGCACTGTTTCTTCATGTATAGGCAACACTTGCTGACTTTGGCAATATTCTTGATTATTTTTATTCATTAGGCCTTAAATACTGACAGGTTATTTGTCCAACGGGTCCTAATTTCATCTCATATTATTAGCAACAGATGCTTTAATCTTTGTATCTCATAAATCAACAGTTCCGTTTGATTTTATAGGTCGTTTTTCTCCTAGAAAACGATTTATTGGCCTTCATGGCCATCCAAAACGTCCGAAGTAAATCCACTGGTGGATCTGGAAACGATCCTGTTATCAAACAGATCAATCTGCCCAGGTTAGTTTCATCCAATTTTGTCTTGAATTGATGAACTCGACTTCAGAAATTTTTGATCATTTATTGAGTGTTATTAAGTCAAACAATTCTTTCCAATATCTTGGATTAATCATTTCCTGTTTTGATTTCACATCTTCATTGGTATGGAAATTTAATACTTTTAATTAACTGCTTCACATATCATTATGCATTATCTAAACACTAACTCCTCAGGACTATTTATGGCGGGCACAATTTCAACCTGAGTTGATCCTGCTGTTCCTTGGGACTATTTCAAGTGGACCCAATTTCAACCCAAGTTGGCCATTGCCAATACTCTTCATCTCAGGTAGATGTTGGGTGGAACAGGATTTCTTGAAGCACTAGATAGTTCCATAACTAGGCTGAAAGTCCTTTTCCCATAACTTGATTATCCTTAATTTGCTTCTTTAGGCGCTCCACTTCTGAGATAAGTGGACGCAAATGAACGTGATCCACTTCACGTTCCATTTTCAGAAATAAGACTTCTCAAATTTATGTCATCTTCATTCTTCTTTAATGACGTTACTTTTCCAAGTAACTCATTTCTGATTCTTGTGACATTATTGATCCCTTCCTCCATCTTGGAAACTTTTTCTTCCAAGGCTGCAGATTCTCAATAATCGCTGAGTTCAGGGTGTTCTGATTAACAGTGGCAATTCTGTATATAGTTTTCTAATCTCATTTTTATACCACATCCTTCTAAGTTCTTTTACTCAACTAAACCCTTTTAGTGAGCACCACTTTGTAAAATTTCATAGCTTCTCTTGATTATTTACAGTCATCAACCTTTATAAACTTAGTATTTGCACAGTTTTGGGTTTTGTACAATTCTTCCACGTTGTATGGTAGTGATTATAATCATTTAATAATAGTATGAGGACTATTATCCATAGTTGAATGAAAGTATTAGACCTTGGCCCAATGCTCAGCCAGTATTTGCTCTTGAAATACTTGTTTCTTAAGATAGAGATATGTTCCCTCGTACCACCTAACTTGATCTACTCTTAGATCCCCATTTAAGGTTTCTCTGGTTGAACACACAGTCAGCAGAAATCCCCAATTTGATTCTTCTTTTTCTCTGGATCCCCGCTCAGATTTTTACTATTTTCTAAAAATTCTCCCAAATATTGTACACAGTAATAATATCCCTGAGAAAGAATAGAACAAATGGATGCTGATAAAGTTTACTAAACTAAGACTTATGTAAAAGTGACTGTTATATCAGGTAAATACTAAGTACTATATGCTGTTTTGATTTTTTACTATTTTCTTTATTGGTGAATTCTAGGGAAGTTATAATAGGGGATTCGGCACCCAACCCTTTGTTGAGATCTCCTCAATGAAACGGCTGACATTGCCATTGAATCACCCATCCTAATCTCAGCAGCGATGGTCTTCCCCATCCTGGTTAGAATTCTGACGTTGAACATCCTCAAGACCTAATATATAAAGAGTCAGAAAACGTGCCCCTAATATTAAACTCTCAAACAAGCAAAACCAACCATATTTGGCAAGCGACCTGCTTTGGTAATGGAACAAGTTACCCATTAAGGCAGGTCACAAACCAACTGATTTACTTGCTAGTTACATATAGCATCAAATGCTTTGCAACTTAGTCCTTACATTCCCAATTGGTACACCTGATAGTTAATCAACAATCAGATGCCCAGATTTCGTCAGCAACTCTGCCTGATGAGATCTTAAAAATTTTTCTGGATTAATTCCTGATGGATCTGACCAGGCCATTTTCTCTAAAATCCCCTGAACATAGTTACCCCAAAGTCAGGGTCAAACAATTTACAATTCACCTTACATTAGGGAATTATCACCCTTAAAATACCAGGTAATCTAGCTGGCAGGGAATATGGGCAAAAACCAAACAGATGTAATGGATTACAATAATGTAGGAATCTTAATACTAACCTATCTTATGGGAAACCACTTTATTTGACATCACACCACAGCTCTTTGAAGCGAAACTACAACATAAAAGAAAAAAATGATGCTTAGCTCAATAAGCCTTAAAACTTCAGTTTTGTGATATTAAGATAGAACACCAAGGTGGAAGCGACCACTTTAATCTAATTGGACTTAATATCTTGCCAACCCTTTATTAAGTTAAAAGGGAAGTCAAAAATCACATGGTATACAATAACAACCAAGCTTAGAATAATGAATCTGAGTCAGTCTAAAAGATGCTACAGAGTCGTTTCCAAGATTTTTTGGCCAAAGAATATAATTTTACAATAAAGTGTTCGCAGATTGGTTGCCATAACTCCTCCCCTCAGAAATAGTACTAGTGATCCTAAAAGCCTAAATTACTTTTGGCCATGGTAGAGTACACAAGATCTAAGAATATGTCAAGGATTGATAAATTAAGAAGGTGATACTAATATGCTTGAAGTTTTAAAAGCATAAATTATTATAAACCTTTTTGTTCAAAAGGTAAAGTACTAGTATCCACTGAACATAACTCAACATCCCTTCCACACTATCAGTTCTGACGTGGTAGGTTCATCACCCCAAATTGCCAGTAGAAATAATTATACCATTGTTTTTTTAACCATTTCACAAATTGGGTCAAATTTGTTAGTCTACAAGCCAGAAATGACAAATATATACTACTTTCTTACATTAACAAATCTTTTATTCACAATTGGTGTCATCTTGTTATCCTCTAAAACTTAATAAGTAAATTTGAATCCAGAGTTTAAAGGATTTACTACCTATATGGGAATAAAAGTTCTCATGGCACCCCTACTATAAGACTTTTTAAAAAGGCAAAAAGTCATGTGGTGCCTACTACCCATTTTAGGGTTTATTAAGCTAAACTTATTTCGTTGAAAAACCCTGCATTTGTTCTCAATTCAATCCCTATTCCTAGAGCTTGGTATCTTTAAAAGGATCAAGCTCATGTGTAGAGAAGCTCCTCAACTATATAGCTAAAAGTACTCTAGGTAATTTCCCCAATACCGCCGCCTATTTTTCTAAAATTTAGAAAATTCCAAATTATGATGGCTTTTTAACGTCTCAGATACAAATTGATCTTTCAAGGAATATTGAAAAACTTTGCCCCTGATTTTACCCTCTTTTTTATTTTTAGTGCTAGTGGTGCCATCCAAGAGGGGGAGTCATCCAAGCATCCTTTTTCTGTGTTCCAAAAAGGGACTATAAGATATAAAAACATGAAGTGAAGACGCAGTGTTAGCTTAATAATCCATCTTAGAAGTGGAAGAGGGGTTGCGGGATTTTTATCTGAAACAAATTTTTTGGTAGTGGGAAAAGGCAGACAAATTGGGGTTGGAGCGTCAGCAGCATGGGGGTAGAAATAGAAAAAATGAGAATTCTCCTACTAAATGAGTTAAGTGGTTTGCGCAACTTTAATTTATTGGGAAGTTGTTAAATGGCAAATGTGATGAATTCAGGAAGACAAGTGATAGGTTTAATGCGCCGGTTGGTTTGAGAATAGTCAGGGTTTTAAAGTGAAGATCTATCCATGCTGAAGCATTTGCAGCCAGCTGCAAATTCTAGTTCTCAATATCAAATTTAGCATCCTTGGGGGATCTATACGGAACTTAAGTATATGGAAACCTCACAAAGTGGCTTGACACCCATATGGAGGGCTTGGTAAAGGAGGGAGTTGAAGAGGGCCAGCGGCTGCATTGTCAGACTTTTATTAACTTTAAATTTAAATTTTATCTGAGGTGGTTTGACCAAAGGATGATACTGCATTAGTTAAGGGAATCAACGAGGTGGGAAAGGAGGATAAAACCTGGAAACCCTCCATGCGTGGCGTAGATAAGCCAAAAACTACATGGACCGCCTTGTTCTTCGCTATCATAGTTTGGGGCATTGGTGCACAATGCTAACACAGGCAAAATCTTCCCCTACCTCAAGATCCTCTAGCAGGATTTAACTCAGGGAGGAAGTGGTAGAGAGTCCATAATTTACCACTGGGCGTCCATCCCTTTATACTTTTAATTAATATTTTGTTAACTGGAATATGTTGCAAGAACAAAAATGGTGATGGTGAGTTGAATAGGGTAGTTGTTTAATTATATCAGAACAGTCAAAGTCAGATTTAATTCTATAGGCAATGTCAGCATAGTCAATCTGTCCAAAGACGTCAAAGGATAAGATTCTTCCAGTTCTGGGGCAGAGACGGAATACATTGAATGGTAAATACTGATTGGATGTGAACAATGGAACATGGTAAATCTTCTGGCGAAAGAACGCCATCTACTCAGGAAAATTTTGGTGGTGAAACTTGGTTAGACGGAGCGTTGGGAGCTTCACCCTATCAGATGAAGGTGGGCGAAAAATCAATCTTTAAGCGATAATTCTATCAAAGCTATTAATGGTGACGACGCCAGAGAGAGAAAAGGAAGCAGATTCAGCAGTGAATTTTGGGCACTTGTGCTTTAAGTGGTTAACATCAAAGCAAAAGTAAAAATGGTACATCCATTTTGATGCATGCCCAGAGAAAATGCTCAGTGGTGGATCTGATAATGTTATGGGAGGTATCACAAGAGGGGTGTAATGAAAGAAGGGTTGAATCATCACAAAGGTTCAAGGCCTAGTGAGATAATTGGTGACATCTGAAACCACAAACTGAAACTACATGGTTATCACCGTAGGGAGCTAAGCCCTACATAAGCTCATGGGGTAAATGTTTGGGGAATAGATGGAAGGGCAAGCTGCAAACTGGATCACAAGTGTGGCATCATCTGGAAAGCAAAACCAGATTGTTGGAATGAGAGTATTTTATAAATTAGAGGCAGCTGCGCTGGTGCCATGGCGTAGGCTTCCCAAGAGAATCCAATATCAATTCACCACTTAAAAGCAGTAACTATAAATCTGGCTGGTTACTAAACTGCCTTAATCATCTCAATGATGGCTGCACTAATATAGTGGAAGAGGCTCCCATACTTTACTAAAGGCCAAAATGCATGTAGCTCAAAGGGAGCACCAGGGGGATTTTGAAAACCGCCTGGGAGCCTGCATGGTGGTGGGCTAAGTCCTGAGGTGGAAAGTGTGACCAGAAGTGTTTGAGGGCTAGCTGGGCCATCCTCGGAATATTTTGGCTGCAGCCAAAAAAATGCTTGGAGGCGGCAATGCAATCCTACATTCAGCAGCAAGCGTTGATCTAGCTGATATAGGCAAGTAGCAGCATGGGTGAAAAGGTGGTTTAATTTACTACTTTCTAAATTTAAAATTTGATCAAATAAGTGATTAAAGCAAAAGAGAGAACACTCCTTTTATTATTTCCCCAATATCCTTTCCAATGGATTTAAAATTATTGTGTTAATTGAGCGCTAGACCAGCTTTTCTTTCTCATAACAATCACTTTAGTTACTATGATTCGATTCAAACACCAAATTTGGATAATCACACACAGGAAAGATGGGCGACTTTCCCCTTGGGTTGGGACCATCTAGTACTAAAAAAAGATGTGCGACTTTAATAACAAAAATAATACAACATGGGCGAGCGTCGCGGCAAGCGGTGCGCTTAATGGTGCAACTAAGGGCAAGAAACGCCCTGGAGGGGGACCAGGAACCCAATCTGCAAAGAAAGCAAACTCAGACACCATCTGGCTTTATGGTATTTACTGTAAAACATGCGCAAAACATGTACATTCAATTCAATCAACCTTTGTCTAAGGTGGAACATGGGATCAGACTCTTCCTTGGGGATGAGTCACCAACCCTGTGGGAGAAATCATGTGAGGCACAGCCCTCACTTTTCCCTCACACGGTGTACGTAGCCACCAACAACATGGGCCACGGCTGGATCAATATTGGTTTTGAAAAAGCCAATGAAGCCAATGCCACAGCAAAAATCTGCGTGGAAATTGCCCTCCCTGAGGGCAAAAAAATTGTGCGCACCGCGCGTACCAGATGGAACAAAGCAAAAACTTTGTTCATCTCCTTTGACTCGCTCCCCACCAACCTTCCTTGTAAGATAATTGAGGAGAAGCTCCACAAAGGTTTTGTGGCCTACGGAGAAATCCAACAACTTGAATTACAGCAATTTTGCTTAATGCCCGACCTGTGCACGGGCAAAGCTATTGCTGTAATCAACCCCTTCCCAGAAGTGGAAGAGGATTTATCCAGAATTCCCCGCGCAGCAGAATTTCACTTTGCAGATGGGGGCCAGTCAGCTGCATTCTGAGTTACACTGGAATGCGCACCACCCATTTGCAACCACTGTGGCTCACTGGGCCACAAGGAACATGCATGCCCTGTAAAAGAGGGCTTAATCGAAGATGATTTTTATGTAGAAGCTATGGATGAAGATAATGAAAACTTCGCCAAAATGACTGATGGCCACCACCCATTCCGCTGGGGTGAAGATGGACATTACTCCATCGTGGACCCAGTTACAAGTAAACAGCATAAAGCAGCACAAAAAGCCCGCAAGAGAGCAGCGGCTGAAGCGGCAGCATATGCAGAATCCGCATTTACCATGGAAAAATTCAGGAGGATATTTCAGATATTCACCAAACCAACCAATCAGAACCATATGCCCAGGTCGAAAATTTTCACAGTAACCAGACTGAGCCACAAAGCGTCATCAGTCCTACACATACTGAGGAACAATGCAACCTCAATTGGTTGAAAATTCGGTGCACAATGCAACAAAGTTGAACCTCAAAAATATAAAAATCAATCAACAACCCGCATCAAATCAACATGAGACCTGTGCAGGAAGAGTTGATGCAATTGAAAAAACTGCAATTCCATTGAATCATTGGGTCAGATCAAGGGAACCAACAATGGCAGTGAAAGAGTTGGAGTACAGATGCGGAGCATGGCCAAAATGAGCCGCGGTGGGATAGGACCAGAGGGTCCTCCCAACCGCTCCTGAGGCGCCACGGGCACCTCAGTGTCAGTAGGGACGTTAAATATCGCGGGAGACAGGGCTCATACGTTCCAAGCCAAAAAGCTGGCATTCCTGCAAAAACCTCTTGTAGACATCTTGGCCATCCAAGAAACCCACTGCCTACAAGGGGAAGAAGAATCCTGGTCAACCAGGGTCACACCATCACAATCAGTATGGACATCTCACTGCGGGGTGAGAGTCCAAAACAACAAAAAATTTAAAATTACAAATTCATCATCACACTTGCACGGTCGAGTCCTGGTAGCAACAATCACATGCCAAGATAAAATAATTTCGTTAGCATGTATCTATGCACCATGCACTGCAACTGAGAGAAAACTTTTTTTTGAAAAATTTCTATCCTCACCCTCCCACCAGATATCATCATGTTAGGCGATTTCAACTGCTGGGATAACCCCAATACAGATTGATGGCCTAATCCCAGGGGATACCCACCTGGACACATTGAATATTGCATAATGAAGGCATCTCTTGGCTTACAGGATGCTCTTCCTCCCAATTCACCAATCCTTCCCCATATGACAAGACCCAACATACGTGAGGGATCGCTCATATCTTTGAGTCATATTGACCACATCCTCATCCCACAATCCCACCACTCAAGAATCTCTAAATTTACAACAAAAAAGATCAATTTCCTGATCACCGATTAGTTACATGCAGTTAGCGCCAACCCAATCCCACACACAGGTGTCGCCTTGGAGAAAGCTTCACCCAGAAATTATAAGATTTCCTGAGATATCTGACTGGGTTGAAAACAAGGCTACAAACCCGGAATTCACAGCCCCATTCACTTCAGATCTCATCAGAACATGGGAAAGTTTCAAAAAAGATTTAATCAACAAAACCTGACATATTGCATCACGCAAGTACACCGCGGACACAGCCACAATCAAGCGTACCTTGGCAGAACTAGACCACCTGGAAATAAATACTCTGAGATCTGGCTATAGCCCTAATTGGGGATGCAAATGGGCAGAAATTTCAGCCCGACTTAACAATTTCATCTTTGAACACCAACACAGAATCCAAGTATTGAACAAAGGCAAGTTCATAAAGGAAGGCAAAACCTGTTCAACATACTTTTCTGCCAATTCCACTCCCGCGGAAACCAGCCCACGTGCACACAGGTCTGCAAGACCAACGGCACTGTGGCAACTGACCCTGAGGAGGTCAAGGCGGAAGTACACCACTATTACACCGAATTATATCGCGATATGCCAACAGATCCACAAAAAATAAAGAATTAATTCAAACTGCCAAGATACAAAGTACACCACCAAATTACAATATAATATCCCTTATCACACGGGAGGAGCTTTGGGAAACAATTCGCGGTGCACCACATAGGAAATGCCCAGGGCCTGATGGGATACCCTACGAATTTTACAAAAAATATTTTCAACAAATCGCCCCCCTCCTATTGGCGTCAATGAACCAGAGTTTGTTGGAAACACGCCTATTAACAGGAGGCCATGAATCCTACGTTATAACCTTGTATAAAAAGGGTGACAAGTTGGACCTGGCCAACTGGCGCCCAATTGCACTCTCCAACACTGACACAAAAATTCTAACAATAAATATAGCAGTTAGATTAGGCGAAATTGCATCTGACGTCCTATCACCCAACCAGTTTGGGTTTATACCAGGGCGTTCAATATGGAATAACATTCACCCTGTTGCAAATATTTGCCAATCCAAAGCAACTGGTGCCCTGGTCTTCTTGGATCAGGAAAGGCGTATGACCGTGTTAGCTGGCCATACCTAAAAGAATGTCTACATGCCCTCAAACTCCCACCAAGATTCATAAAATGGGCGATGCTCCTAACAGAATCTGCAACCATGGCTGTATGCGGCCCTGGATTCCTAACAAACAAGATTAAACTACACATACCATCTAGTACTAAAAAAAGATTAAACCACACAGAGGGCTCAAACAAGGGGATCCCCTCAGCCCAATGTTATACAATTTCAGCTTTGACCCACTCCTCCGAGTAACTGACTCACGTCTCATGGGGATAACCGCACAAGGACAACCAACAGTCAAGATACTGACCTTTGCAGATGACTGCGTAGCAGGTATAGCAAACAATGAAGATGCCCAACAGCTGGAACACACTCTAGAGGAATACTTCAAGGTGAGCAATGCATCGCTCAACAAAAGGAAGACAGAAATCATCCTCTTAGGCAAATACACTAACAATTGGGCCACAACATCAGAACCTCACACCAAAACTTGAAGAAAAAACCCAATTATATTACCCTTTGCAACACCTCCCACCACCACTCCTGTCCAACACCTTGGAATCTGGCTAGAATCAGGGTGATATGCTAATGAGACAATGAAAAGTAACCTGTTACAACGGGTATCCAAACGCGCCGCCTCCCTCAAGGGAAAAACCCCAGGATTAACAGGACGAGTTACAGTTGCTAACTCGCTCATCCTCCCAATACTGTGGTACCAGGCCCATGCGATAGCCTTCTCACCTACCTTTATAACCTCAATTCGCGCGCTTATCCAGGGCTGGCTGTGGCTTGGCTCTCACCCTCCTATACGGATGGAAACACTATTTGGCCCACGCTCAAGCGGAGGCATGGGACTAATAGATTTTGAGAGCCATGCCAATCAAATCCTAGGTACCTGGATAAAGGAAATCCTTGCTTCAGACCTCCCGCAACAACATTGGTCCAGAGCAGCAAGGACTAACTTTGCACAGGCGCTCAAATTAACCAACCCACATAGTCCACCCAGACTACTTTCATACCTTGCCAAGCACCCTACTGCAACGGGTCCACATGGAACCTCCCCTCATTTCAAACATATCCTCCAAACTATCCGCCTTTGGGATGGACCATATAGAACATGGGTACTATACAGGGAAGGGGACGACCCAGCCCCCAATTCAAATAAAGAAACCCAGAAAACCACCCCCAGAGGGATATGCTCGCAACAACCCCAA
The DNA here is from genome assembly GCA_022478985.1 of Massospora cicadina. Lineage (NCBI taxonomy): Eukaryota > Fungi > Entomophthoromycota > Entomophthoromycetes > Entomophthorales > Entomophthoraceae > Massospora > Massospora cicadina. Next base: position 520,409 of record JAKSZP010001316.1, on the reverse strand, counting down.
GCATAGCTAGGATAGAATACCTAGAAATGCTGGACATTCCCTATGATTTAACCACACAGAAAGCAATGTGGAAAATGACACACCACCCACTCCTACAACCAAGGATAAGAGCAAACGCCTGTCGCTGTTTGAGAAGGACCTATAGGACGGCGGACCGCTCCAACTCCCTCCACAAAACATGTGCAGTATGTGGAGGGGAGGGATCCCTACATCACCGCCTAGAAACATGCCCCCAACCAAAGCTATATGGCAGGAGGTCGCACGCCTGCTCAAGATTCAAAACGAACAGGAATTCTCGATATCAAAGAGTATCTTCGCGCTCCAGATCGAGTCACCAATCCCATCTACACTCCGCTCCCTAATAATACCCATTGCAATGTGAACAATACACACAATTGCATTAGATGCGTTCAAGGGCACGGTCCCAACCATTCATGGGATTATTAACAGATTCCATGTCCACTTACTAGAGCACTTCCAAGCCTGGCTCTATGGATATATGAGACCAAGACAAAAAGCGCTCATAGAATCATGGTTCCCACTCTGGTTCCTCCACACAGACCCTTTCCTTCACACCCGCTCCATAGCAGGGGAAACCCCCTCGGAGTAGTGCACCAACCCCCCCATACCTGGCAGTCCCGCTGGCAACAGGGGTAACTTGAGTACCCTGGGGTGCCCAATTTTTATATTTCTTAGTTATTCTCTTAGTTTCACATATATTCGGTAATGTCTGTCCCCTGGTCAGCTTACCTCGGTTAAATAAAAAAAATTGAGCGCTAGACCTCTCAAGATGAAGCGCGTCCCATTCCACTAATATTTTATTATAAGCTAATGAATGTTAGATTAGAGAACAGCTAATCATGGAATGCCTCATAACCTTACCCTTAAATCTGACCCAAACTCATATATTTTTATCCTCTCACATGCAAACCCAGGAACTGCAGTTAGAGAAGTTGCCAACCCAAGATCCTTTGAACCTAAGTAAAGCACCAAAAACCCATAATATACCTTCCCTATTTAGAGCTGGTGACAAACTCATTATGGTTTTTACCTATTTTTTCTTTAAGGTGCTATTAAAATCCCCTCCCATTTACTATTTCTTGCCATTTTCAAGCACTGAAACATCATGAAGCCCAGAGAGGATTTTTCTGTAAATCTATAAAGATTGACTACCCTTGTAAACTAGAGGACTTTGAGGACACACTCACAGCAGTTGCTTGGCTTCTTTGGTGGCTATTTGGACCCCTAAGTTTAGAACCAAAGAAAACATTGGTTTCCAGGTCCTTACACTTACAACCCTTCTATTATTAATACCATGATAAATCCTTAAGAAGAATATTTAAAATATGCAAAAATTGCAGCTTAAAATTCATTGCATTGGGATCAGTACTCACCTAGAGCTTATATAGTACATCAAATTAATTACCATCAATGCACATAAGTGCTTCCAATATAAGTTTTACATTCTCAAGAGCCTGAAAACTGGCTTGGCTAGCTATAGATTTTCATATCTGGTATATCTGAAAGCTTAGATAGGGCTATGAGGAAAATAGCCCGACATAAAAATCAGTTATAAGTAAATGATATGTTTAACTTAGCAAAATACTACTTTTTTAGCACTTGTGGTGCCAAGCCCAAAATGGGGCCTCCTCGCATCTTTATTTTGCAAATGGGCCAAATAAATGGATTATTAGAATAAAAAATCCTAATATGGCACCTTAGCTAACAGCCTAGGAAGCCATATTAGAAGGGAGAAGCTTTAGGTTAACCTTTGTCCATCGCCCGCTTTAACTAAAGCCATGGTGGACAGATTGGGGTAGGAGCAATAGCAACATGTGGCATGAGAAAGTATAATTGTGGGTTATCTTCAGTAATCAGGCTGGCAGTGTCCATCGCCTCAATGTATTGAGCAAGCTGATGCTCAGCAAAAGTGATGAGAGCATGCACACAAGTAAATGACTTGATGCTCTGGCGGGTTTAGAATAATTGGGGTTAAAAAGAGAGGTTTTTGCTGCATTAATGCAACCGTGGCTTGTTCCAAAAGCAAGCTCCTCAATTTCATATTCTGCATCCTTCTCAAATTCATAGGGGAAAGATGGGATAAGAATACCCTCAACAAGGAAACCATCGCCCCATGGAGTTGTTGGCAGAGGAAGGTGTTGGCCTGAGCTGCTGCAGCTTAGAAATGGAAATACAAAAGTTTTTTGCACAGTTAATGAGTCCGAAAAACCTTGATAAGTCTGTATATCAGATATAGTTATACTATCATAATCAGATCACCACTTGACGTGGCAAGTTTAGTTTTATTTGGGAAGGACAACTTTAATTACATTAAAAAGCCAAAAAATATATACTCAACTCTCTACACTGAAGGATTAGTTCTAACAGAGTACATGTATCATTTCTACGTTTGTAAGGCCCCTAACGTTTTGTAAAGTGATGATGTCAGACATCCAGACATTTACCAGCGAAACTTACCCAGAAGAAAGATATCACTAACCGTCAATATAATCAGAACATGTTACGTGAATTTAAAATACTTAACACTGAATCTCATTAAGCTATTAGCAAAAAGTTACCTTAGAAAAATGGATAAATTGATCCATATTATAGTTTAGCAGGTAAATGTATCCGATTTTTTTCCAACTAATCATGAGAATAATTCTAAATGAATTAGGCTAAGTGGAGCTATTTTAAGCCACTAATGAGCTAAGACATTAAAACTAACCGCAATGTGAATCAATAATTCATAGCTGTCTATTTTCTTAAGAGCGATACAAACATTAATTAGTATTTTTGCTAACTGTCTGAATACATAAGTCAAAATATATTCCCTAAATTCTAAAAAGTGATAATATGGACTATAAACGCATAAATCAATGTATGAAATTAATTTAAAACCAAGCGCTTATGAGAATAAGAAATAACCACTTGCCCAGTAAATCAGCACAAAAATCTAGTAGCCTAATTGCGATGATATTAAACTCTCATAGATCTAAAGTATTGTAATAAAGCCAATAGAATTGAAGTTAGAAGTCACAAGAGGCGGCCCATATCCAGGTATAATTAGCCCTCAGCCATAGAGGATCATAAAGTATATTACATGTATTTGTTAAATCTTATTTCTTTTATTAAAGTGACAAATTTATGAGAAAGTATATTTTTGAGGAGTATAAAAACCCCTAATATAAGAAACAGAAATATATCTGCTATTTTCCTTTCCTTTTATAGCTCTGGTTTCTACTTAAGTTTGGTCCCACAATCTTGTATAGCTGTGAATTTTTAGTATTAGGATGATACAATATTGTAGTAATCTGAAGCTGTGAGTTAGCAAGAAACTTAACTTAATAAGATTACTACAGCCAGGCTTAGCTAGGGGTTTATCTTAGCAAGGCCTTTGGGGTTGATTGCTTTATTAAGTATTTTCTAGTGTGAGCAATGACATGATGTTCCCAAATCAAAAACACTTTACATTTTATGGCGAGCCATTAAAGTAACGCTATCACTTTGAGAGCAAAGTGTTCTGACTTTTATTATTTTAGTTCCTTTTTCACCAGTGACTAATAAAGTAATACTAAATTAAGCAACCAAAGAATTGCTTAAGCCGCGAATGAACTGGCTTATTCACTTACTGTGAAGAAACTTCATTAATTGTGCTTTTATGGAGAGAAATTTTCTGTATGCCACATCCCAATTCCCTCCCATACTTTTTTTTTGTTTCACAACTAAAAGTTTTAAAAAGAGCCGGCCTTGTACAAATAAGGTATACCAAATTTTCTATATAATTTTATTTTGAAATGGCAAATCCATAGAGAGGATAGGTTAGTAGAAGGAGGTTAATGGGGTGTGCATCTATGGGTGCTTATGACTGCAAAGTAGTCTTCCAGATCACCTTTACAACCTTATGCTGCCATTAAATCCTTGAATACCAAAATTTGTTTGTATAAATATGTATTTCAAGGGTGGAGGTACAATGGGATGATCAAACCCAAGGAATTTTGTAATGGGTAGGTAAGAACGCTTTGATGCTCAAAATGTGATTACAGGTTGAATTTTGGTACCGCTTCTGCTCTTGCAAATACTATAACTTGATTCTTACTTAGTTGCAAGGGGTTTCAGAAAGATTATGGATTTGCAGATTACAAATTGATCCATAAATAATATTACACTTTATAAAATTTTGAATCAAGTACTTTAAACATTTTGCCTTTACAACATAGTTTCAAATTATGCGTGATTTAATATTGCTTAAAGATTTAAGAGTCAAGTGATTATTATTCAAAGATAATTATCTAGTTGATTTTTCACAGCTAATTATTTAAGCTTGCTTAAATGTTCACCGTTTAGGCAGGTGCTGACGCTTATCATTTTGTAAACTTTGGGGTATTTCTGGACTAGGAAACTATCATTTATACTCTTCCTCAAAAGTACTTGATAAAACTTTAGACAAGAAAAAAACTATCTCTTTAGCTCTAATCCCAGCATTTGTTACACAAAATATGTATTTAAGAAAACTAACTCTTTAAATTCAAACACAATAGCACAATAGATGTCTGAAAGCTATTTAAATGTTTCTAATGATGTTTGTCATTTTTACAGTTAAACAAGGGATAAAATAGATAATTTGTCGCTCAACTATTCCGTTAACGCACCAATAGGAACTTCATCTTTTGCCAATGAGTTTAACCCCAATGAGTCATCTAAAACAAGAGAACTTCTTTTGCCTTGTCAAATTACACCGCCAGATATATCACAACTTCTGCTGGGTTAATTCTGTTATAGTGTTTCAACGCCTTTATATAACCCATGCGATTACCTTTTTTCAAGTTTACGACCTGATAAGGTAATGTAACCATATATCCATAAATATCAGGTCACATCACTTAGACTAACCTGCAAATTATTGCCAATAAAAGCGTTGTTAAAGCTTCAACAACTGCAAAAACACTCTTTTCAAATGGTGAAGACCCATGCCTGATCCTCATAAGGAGGAACAACTGTTAGTATCAAAGAAACAATTGAACTTCTTAAAGGCATCTTTGGGAATCATCCCCAATGGAATATCAATCTGTTGTTTCTGAAATTTGATTAAAGTATAGATTTTCGTTCTACAGGAAAACAATCCTATAAAATAGTTTAAACACACAGTATCTTCAACATCACTATAGATGAAGTATTACACTTTAAATCCCAGCAAATAGAACAGATATATACTTATAATCTTACAAAGGTGGTGATGTGGGCATAATAAAATCTCAACACCTCCCCCAGCTCAACCTGACTACCCAGTGAAGATAGACACAGAGGGTGACGCGACGTTGTTCTATGGCATGATTCAGCCAATATGGTTAAATCAAAACCACAGAGTTAAATCTTACTCATAGTTATAAATTATTATCTCGTAGCCATTCTCAGCAATGCATAGCATCATCCGCTTCTCCTTCTCATGTCCAACTCCATTTCTTGCAAGCGCAGTTCCATGGATACATGTCATACCAAAAATACTCAGTTGATCTCTTCAGTAATAAAATGCTTTACAGCTGTGAATCCCCAAGTTGTGGAACTCACAGCTACACGCCATACCAGGATCAAAAAGTGATTCTTTTCAATAATAAAATCATAAACTTCTGTTTTCCCATAAGTCGGGCCTTTACAAAATGACAATGATGGATCTCCAAATTCTCTTTTTTCTCTTAATGAGACAATAGCTGACCCATTTCAACAAGTGTTGATTATGACAACCTTTCACAATCAAATGTCTTTTTCACTACCTTAATAGTTCATCTAACTTCTCACCATGACATCAGAATATAAAATCAGTCTGATACACTAACTCATGCAGAATTAATAACAAATACTTTGGATATATATTTTCAAATGATTACAAGTCTGATATATTAATAAGAGTGGTTCAGAACAAAAATAGTTCAAATATCAGCCAAAGGACCTTGGTCAATTCCTGGTGGAACATCGCAAATTAGGGTAATAATTTTACTAAAGATCAGGCAAATAAATTGAGTTTAACAGTCAGATTGCACCAAACCATCAGCCAAATCAAGGGAGTTCATCAGAGGCTTCTCCCCCAGCCTTGTCTAGTTTAGTAAAAGTTACACCGCAGAAACTGTCTTCTATTATAGGGTCAGAAGTGGTCCAACCAAGTGAAAAAATATCAGCCCATTGATTGGGTCAAATTTATAAAAACATTATATAATGGACTTTTCCTTTCTGTTCCCAAACCTCAATTGGCCATTCCATTCAAATGAGGCAAGCTCAAAAGATTGAATAGGTTGACAGCTCATATTACCTAATTTATTTTACTTTGCTATCCAAATTTTGAGCTCTATGTTATATTAAGTATTATTCATTCATTTAGTGTAGTCACTATTTACCACCCACGCGGCGCCTAATAAGCATCTATAAAAACTAAACTTGTTTATTATTACTTTTTTATTATTTTCATATAGATGGTAAGAAAAGCCCTTCATTTATATTGTTGGATTCGAGGTAAAAAAGCACCAGCAAGCCTTTTCCCAACCAAAAATCCAGCAAGTGGTGCTCACTACAGGGGCCCCTGTTAACCACAAAAAAACGTAAAAAATATTGAGGCTGTTGGGGGTGGTAACTATTGCTAGCCTTTTCGCTGATATTAATCTTAAGCTAGCTATTATGGAAAAACAGCTAGCCAGTTTTTTGTCTCAACAAAAAATGATCGAGCAGCACTCACAATAAACCATGTTATAAATAGCCCCCTCATCAAGACAAGTTCATAACAGTTGAGAAAAGTTTTGCCTCCTTCCTTTATGTTTTTTTTCTGTGATTGAAGAAGCAACAGACTAGCAAAAATTCAGTACATTATTTTCTGCTTAAATCAAATAGCGCAATAAATAATGGTCCTCACCATGATCAACCTCAGCACTTGGGCAGAGGCTAGACAAGCGCTGCTTGAATATTTTGGTTCCAAACAAAGTTTGCAGTGATAAAGACAGGCATTTATGTGCTTTTGTTTTCAAAAGGGAAAATTGATCACCTCTTTTATTGAAAGTTTTTATAATGAAGCTCAATTTTTGTTGCTTGCCCAAATGCTCACTATTGATGATGCTATTGCGGCTGTTTTGGCGTTTCATCCCTCCTTGGCGATGCACCTCTCTTCCAAAAAGCGCACTTTCAAAACTGTACAAGATATCAAGGGGGCTTTAGAGGTTGCTGATATCTTTGATCTTGACCCTACACAAGGATCTTTGAGCCAAGCATCTACGACGACCAATTTAGAATCTACTACACCTGTTTCCTTCCTTAAACCTTCCTTAAATAATTGCCATCACATAGTGCTTCTTCTTTCCATAAAGATAGTAAGATTGTAATGGCTTTGATGGGGCTGTGCTCCCCTTCATCTTCGGTTCAAATTACTCAGTTGGTGAAAGCTTACATCTCTTTGCCTTGCCCATCTTCTTCAGAGGGCTTTAAAGTGGTCCCAAAGCTGGCTCCAATGCCTAAAACCCTTTCTCGGGCCCTAATCTCTCCCATTGACAATGGGTTAAGTGACCAGGTCACAAAGGCAAAGCTACCTGTTTCACAGAAGCACACAACCACTGAACAGCTCAAAGCTAATGAAGTTTCAGCATCCACCTTCATGGCACTATCCCCCTCAACCTCTCATCCACCTACCTCTAGTCTGAAACCTGTCTCCATGAGGCAGCTCAAGCCCCCTGCTTTAAAGGTCAAAAATCGAGCTGTGACAATTCCAACGCCTCCCCCAAAAGTTAATAAGGTGGAGGAGCAATCACAGGACCTATCATCCCATAAGGGAAGTCCTCAACCTACCTCACCTCCTATGGGCTCCTAAGCCTGCATTGATAACCCCTCTGACGATGAGTCTGAAGGAGGTTATAAAGTGTTGGTCATTTTGATTTAGGAGACCCAGCCTAAGTGGAGATACCTGATCTTTTGAACCTGGGGAGGGTGAATTAAGCTATATTCCCTCATCAAACTTATCTTTTTCCAAGTGGTGAGGGCCTTGAGATTATTGACACTTCCATTGACGCTGACCAGATCATTGCCATATTTCTCCAATCTACCAGTGTTTTCATAACCTGAATACTATCCAGGAGAAATAACCTAAAACTGCCAAACGACTTGCGTCCACTTTCCATCTAAAAGAGGTCCTCGCTCTCCCCACCTTGGGTGGCAATATAAAGTAGAGGTCAAAATAATGGAGTGCGGGTTAAAGCTATCCTTAACCTTGGGTCCCCAGTATATGTTGTGTCACCAAGCTCATTAAGAAAAATAAGCTTGCCTCTTACCTTGACTACACTCAAGAGTTTAGAACTGCAGGCAAATAACAACTGCACCACAAGGAATATTCTTGCCTACCCTTTCATTCTGGGATGCCTCAATTGTCAGCTCCAGCAGTGGCTTTGACTAATAATACCTATGATTTACTCATTGAACCCAATTAATGCTCGATTATGAAGGTTTATTAATTACAAGCAGGGCTATCTCTCCCTGCTTGATTATGAGGTTCCTCTGATTCTGTCTAATGATATTATAAATAAAAAGTATGATGTTTGCACAGTTGAGTATCCCTCCTCCGCTTTATCCCTTGCATTACACCACGGCAGGCAGGCATATAAAACCATTGCCTCCATCATCGGACGTTCTAGAGGGCATCCCTTTCTTTGCTTCTGAAGAGGTGGTCATTAAGGATGTGGAAAAGGGTAGTTGACACGAATATCACCAAAAATCCCATACAACTGCCTACTGCCCCTCATTTAGCATTAATGGAGTTAGTTCTTTAGAGCCCAGAGTTTTTCCAGGCGTGTTAGACCCTGCCAACCATCAGCCTATGAACCTTCTACTAGAGAATTTCACCAAGAAATAAGTTGTGGTAAAAAAGCATCAGGGTATTGAAAGAGGACTGCTAATACCAATAGAGGACATCAAGTAAGTCCATTGTATTGAGTCTATGGTCAATATGGGTTTACCCACTGATTAATCATTATGTATATTGACTACTGTTCATATCTTCGATAAACTAGCCCCAGCTGAGCTGAAAAAAACCCAGCCTTACTCAAGGCCTACAGAGACATTTTCTCCAAAAATGAGAATGACTATGGGCACATGAAGGGCTGGACGCATACCATTGACGTTGGGTATGCAAACCCATTCGCTCCAAACCCTACCACAAAACAAAAGTTGGTGAGCTACAGATGTGGATGGAGCTCAAACTTCTGCTGGATGCTGGATTGCTGGTGCCTTCAAAAAGCCCTTGGTCATCCCTGCTCTTATATATAAAGAAGAAAAATGGAGGTCATTAGGTTGTGACAGACTACTGAAAATTAAACAACCTCACCAAAAAGGATAGTTACCTTATCCCTCGCTTTGATGACGCTCTGGCCCAACTCTCTGGGTCTAAGTTCTTTTCATCCATGGATCTGGCTAGCGAATATTGTCAAATAGACCATTCTCCACAAGACCAGAAGAAATGTGCTCTTATTTTCAGTGAGGGTAACTTCCAAACTACCCAAGTACCACAATGGTTATGTAATTCGCCTGCCACTTTTCAACGAAAAAAAATCATATTTTACAAGATCTCAAACTGAGTTGTGTGATTTTCTATCTTGATGACATCACAGTTCTCTCTAAGATTTTTAATGAACACCTCACACATCTAAAGGAGTTGTCAAACGCTTGCGGGCATTTAATAAACTAAATCCCTCCAAATACACATTCCCTAAGAGTTAGCTGGACTTCCTTGGACACACTATCTCACAAAGATGAAATACAACTACTACAAGATAGCATCGAAGCTTATCCAAGATTACAGCACCCAAAAGCCCTTTGCAATATCCAGGATTTCTTGGGCATGATAGGGTATTACCATTAATTTAACAATAAAGTTTGACCCACTCAGCGAGCCCATTATCCGCCTCATGGCTAGATACACCCCCTTCCATTTGGGTGCTGAATAAAGGGCAGCATTTGAGATCCTGAAAAATTATTGCAAAAAAGGCCAATAATCCACCACCCTGACTATAGAAAACCCTTCATGTTGTACACAGATGCTTCTGACTACGCTGTTGGAACTCTTTTGACTCAATTGGATGAGCAGGGGGTCGATCATCCCAAGTTTACTTTAGCAAAATGCTTTCAAAAGCTGAGCTTAACTGGAGCGTCATGGAGATAAATGCTTGGCTGCCCTGATCATGTCAAACGCTACCGCCCATTACTATATGGAACTCCAATTAAATTAATCACAGGCCACGCCTCTTTAAAGTTGTTGTAAAATATGAAGCATCCCACGGGGGCGGTTGAGGCACTGGGCTTTATAGCCTCAGCATTACAATATGACTATTTAGCATTGGGCAGGAATGCGCCACATGAAAGTTGAGGGTTAGTATGGCTTCCCATTCTTCACTTATACAATAGTGAAGCTGAGAGGTTGCATGATCTTCTCATGTATCCAGATTCATGGGATGATGAAGACAAACCTGTACAAAAAATGCTAGCTTGACTCTCACTACCCCCAACTTGTTAATTGGGAAGTTATATAAGAAATCAGGAGTAAGTTGTTTGCCCTATCTCCAGCCGTCAGAACGAGTTCCAGTCATTTTGGATTCCCACACTATCATGAGGCATGTTGGAGGTTGCAAAACATATAAGTAAGATAAAGAGCTGTACTACTGGGAGGGCAACTTGGAAACCATAACCAAAGTCTTTGATGCATGTATGACCTGTAAAATTAAACCAACTTCAAGGCCAAATCAGTATCAACCTACGACGCCTCAACAACTTTTCCAAACCATAAGTATGGATGTGGTAGGTCATCTCCCTTATACCACAGGTGGAATTCACTATATCTTAGTTGGTATTGAAAATTTCAACAAAAAAGTTGATACTGTAGATCTCCCCGCTCATTCTTCTAAAGCCACACTACAAATTACACCAATACATTTTCACCCAGCATGAGTGCCCCCAGGTCCTCCTATGTGATAACGAAAAAATTTACCTCCCAAGTGGCGAAGCTCCTTGTCACCTCCATGGGAGCGCAACAACTCTTCTCAACCCCTTATAACCCCATCAACAAATAGTGCTGTAAAAAGAGTTAATCGAACCATTGTCTTAATACTCCAAAAAATGGCAAATCAGACCCTATTCACTAGATCTTTACTTACTAAGTGCCCTCATGTCTACCAAATTAAACCAATGCATCCTAAAGATGTCCCATTTCCTTGTGTTTATGTCTGAGAACCTGGGGTACCAGCTCTACTTATAAAAGATATTTTCACTGACAGTACTGACCCAGATATAAAACTTTTCTTTCCGCTTGACATCACTTTTGAGAAATTTTAAAAAAACAGTTAATTTTCCACCGCCACCTCATTGTACCAATTTTCTATTTATGTCCTCAGATCTGCCACCTACTGCCACAATGTGGCGCAGTGGTTATCCACCCAGTAGTGTTTACCGCCCAGCAGGAAAATGTGTACAGACTGATTCATTCAGTCTGCCATATACATCTGGCCAATTTGTCGCTCCAAGGGACTTAGTACTACACCATGTATAAGTCCACCTACCTAACCTGCCCTACCCCTAGCCCTACCCCAAATCACTATCTGCTTTTGCCTCCACGTCAAGTATGGATTTCTCTTCCCATATGCCAAAAAAGCAATTATTGAGCTGACAACTGCCACCTTTGCACCAGCAGTATTTTATTGACTTCCAACCTTACAAGGGCTATTTTGATATTAATTCCCCAATGAAGAGGACGCGGCCATTGCAGCAGCAATGTTATTCACCTACAAAAACACACCTTAACCACCAATCGTACACATCTCCCCAATGATACCATACTTGTGGTGACCTTTGCAAACCTTCCCCACACTTTCCCCCTCATAACCTCTCTGAGGAGTTGATGTTAGGGCTGTCTACTTATAGCACAGAACCATCCTTCAATTTCTAGTCCTGAGCGGTTCTGAACGCCTAGCGACGCCTCAGGCTTTGGCCACCATTACCCCCATCAGCTAACCATAGCCTAGCACATCCCAAAGCGTGCCTATATACCATCAGCACCAGACCACTTCTTTTAGGCTCGCATCAATAACAGCTGCATAGTTTGCCCCCTCTGCCATTAATTTGACCATATCAAAAAGGTTTGTTAATACAATTTAAACACTGTGACAGCAGCCAACCCCACTCATGAGGCCACACCTACAGCTTTCAAGTGGAGATTTTGGCTGCCCCCACCCCCTCTGGCTGTGCACTCAACGAATCATCAAAATCTAGCAACCCAAACCCAAGCGAGCCAATCAACTCTCAATTCAACAAATTGGGAGCAGGTTTAACCCATTTCAGCCAAAAAATATACCGCCCCAAAACTTACCCAACCACAGCCACGTATCTCCAAATCAATCCTAGTCAACCAAAATCCCTAGGACTTATTAGATGAAGTGTCTGTTTTTGGTAAAATTGTCCCACCTTCAGACCAACCAATTAATTTAGGAACCTTATCTGAATTAATACTTTGAAGGCATCACTGCCCAAAAAATATTTCCCCAAGCCTAATGCTACTCCTTTCCAGAGTTACTAACAGCTAGCCAAGGCCACAGTGGCTTCCCCCATAAGTCGCAATCTTTTCAAAGCTGTGGCTATCTCTGAGATGGATTTAAGGAAGGGCTGTAAATCACCCAGTCCCCCTCAATACCTGAGGTTGCAGAAGATGAAATCACCCACCTCAGAAAAGCTGCCACCACCTCTTTCAATCATGTTGCTAAACAGGCAGAATTTTCAACATCCTCGTGCATCCCCAGAGCCAATATTTTAAAATTTGCCATCTTCCTGACGCCTACATCCAAGCTGAACACAATGTTGCTGCACTCATAAATACTTTGCTTCAGGCCCAAATTGTCAGTACCAAACTCAACAGTTATTTATATTACCTTAACCCTCATCCCATGGATGCCCCAACACCCTTGCTCTCAGCATTGATCCAACTCTTCAATGCTGAGCCGGATGATGATCTGCCTGATCCCCCTTTACCCCTCCACCATGGTGGATTAAGCTGCTCACCGCCATTTCACCTGGTAGGTTGTTTTATCATTTATCTATGTCTACCGCTCGCTGAGAGCAGCTGGTTCATTTTTTGGTTTGTTTATTTGGTGTTTCTGTTTCAGTAATATCTGTCCCCTGGATGGCATACCTGGTATAGATATAAATTTTAACTTTTAACTGACTCTGAGAAAGTCATGAAAAAAAGTTGGCCCAACACAATACAACTACAAGCGGAAGCTATGACTAACTTGGCCAAGATGGTCATATAAGAAGGTGGAGCAGTTAATGAGCTCCGTGTCCCTCTCCCTTCCTTCCAAGTTGCTGACCTGGTATTTTATTACAACTGCATCACTCCTAGATGTGAGAAGCTCAGTTCTAACTAGGAAGGGCCATTTTATTCACATACAAGCGAGAGGATGAGTACTATCATATCCCTCACTTCTGAAGTCACCATAAAATGAGTCCATAACCAGTTTAAACGCCCTTTATTGTCCCCCTACTACTCTTGAAGTGGATAAAGTCATAAAATTACAATTCCAATATATTGCTAAGAGTGATTTAGAGAAACTAATTCGAAAACTATTCGTAAGAACCAGATCAATTCCTGGTGGAACCCTGCAAATTGGGGGTAACACTTTTACTAAAGATCAGGCAAAAAAACCGAGTTTAGCAGTAAGATTGCACCAAACCATCGGCCTTATTTTGGGGAGTTCTTCAGAGGCTCCTCCTCTGGCATTGTCTAGTTTAATAAAGGTTACACAGCGGAAACTGGACCCTTTTATAGGGTCAGAAGTGATCAAACCAAGTGAAAAAAATTTCAGCCCATTGATTGGGTTAAATTCATAAAAACATTACATAATGGACTTGTCCTTCCTGTTCATGGCCCTCAATTTGCCATTCCTACCAAATGAGGCAAGTTCTTGAGATTTGATAGGTTGATAGCTCATATTTACTAATTTAAGCTTTACTATATTACTAAACTTAGATCCTCTACGCTTTAGTAATTTTTATAGATTTATGAAAGGCTGCTTTTCTTTCCCATAACGATAGCATCAGTTACTACAATTTGATTTTAACAGAAATTTTTGATCATTACACAGTTGAGATGGGCGAATTAAACAAATCACAACTAAACTGGTCAAAAGCCATATTTGGCAATAACCAAAATGATGTACCAAAGGGAAAAAAGCCCTGGAGGGGGGCTAGGAGCAAATGCCACCAAAAAGCCACAAACCCAAACACCGCCCAGGTTTGTGGAGCTTACCACAAAACGAAACCAATACATGGGATATACAATATCCACAACCTCTATTAAAAGTGGAGCACTGTCTCTGATTTTTTTAGGGGTCAAGTACAAAACTTTGTGGGAGAAGGTGGGCGAGGCACAGGCCTCCCTTTTCCCCACACGGTGTATGTTACCACCCATACCATCCACCACGGCTGAATCAATATGGGTTTTTTTAAGCCTAAGAAGATGCAGACGCCACAGAAAAAGTCTTTGTCAAGATTGCCCTCCCCAAGGGCAAACGAATTGTATGCAGCGCATGACCAGATGGAACAAAGCAAAAACTTTGTTCATCTCACTTGACTCACTCCTCACCAATCTTCCTCACAAATTAATTGTGGAGGAGCTTTGAATTAGCCTAAAAAGCTATGGAGAAATAAAACAACTAGAACTACAGGGATTTCACCTGATGCCAAACCTGTGCACAGGAAAGGTAATTGCTGTGATCAACCCAGTCACCGATGTGGCCATAGACCAACAAAATCCCACACACCACCGTGCTTCACCTCCCAGATGGAAGAGCTCAAAGCCATTCCACGTCAAAATGGTATGCGCCACCACCCATCTGCAACCATTGCACCGCATTGGGGCATAAGGAACATGCATTCACCATGAAGGAAGGCATCTTGGCCCAGGACTTATGCGACAAAGTCATGAATGAAGATGAGACCTTCAGAAAAATGTTTGACACCAACCATGCTTTCCTCTGAGAAGAGGATGGGCACTACATCCTCATAGACCCATTATCACCATAACTATGCAAACAGGTATAGAAGGCCCACAAGTTGGCAGCAGACAAGGCCACATCACTCTTGACCTCCTCCATCCACCTGTACCAAATCCAGGAGGACATAGAGGAAATCACCTGAGCCATTTAATCAAAACAAAATGCCCAAGATGAAGAAGCCTTGAAGGAAATACACTGAGACAAACAATTGGAGAATAAAGCCAAAGTGGAAAATCTTCTCAACAATTTTACTGAATCACCACGTGATTTCAAACAAATGAAATTACCAGAACAATTAAGCTTCACTATGGGCGAAAAAGCAGAACCAAATTCTTTAAATTTAGCCCCAAATCCACAGAACCCAATCAGCGCACCACTCCAAATCACAAAAAGTCATGAGAGGAAAAAGCTAATACAAACTCTAAAACCTGCATGGCCCACATGAAATCAACACAAGGTAAGGAACTGGACAGCAACTCAGTGTGGACTGTGCTAATCACACAGAGCAAGTTCAAGGCAATGAATGGTGGTATAGAGCCAGAAGGTACCCCAACCGCTCTTGAGGTGCCGTGGGCACCTCAGCGTCAATAGAAATGCTAAACATCGCAGGAGCCAGGGCTCAAGCATCCCAATGCCAAAAAACTAGACTTCATGAGAAAACCCCTATAAACATCTTGGCCATACAAGAAACCCATTGTCTACAGGGGAGAGAGGGATTCTGCTCAGCCAGGGTCTCACCATCCCAGTCAGTATAGACGTCCCACAGTGAGGTGGCCATCAAAAATACAAAAAAATAAAGATCACTACTCTTCTTTATATCTGCATGGCTCATCCTAGCTGCAACAAATGCAAACCAAGAGGTCACAATTTTGATAGCTAGTATCTACACACCGTGCACCACATCTGAGAGGAAACAATTCCTCAAAGCAATTCTAACGCTCAACCTAACATCAGAAACCACACTGCTGGGCGATTTTAACTGCTGGGACACCCCCACCATGAACTGATGACCCAACCACAAGGTATACCCACCAGGACACATCAAGTTCTACACAATGAAGCCATCCATTGGCCTGTATGACAACTTCCCCCCGGGTCTCCACTCCTCCTCCACATAACTTGACCCAGCATACATGAGGGAACGCTTGTCTCAATGAGCTGCATTTACACTCTCGCACCAAAAACCCAACACTCATCCATCTCTAACATTGCAACAAAAAAGATAAATCTCTCCGACCACTGACTCATTTTGGTGCCTCTCATGCCTACCCAAACTCACACGTAGATGTCTCCCTGGAGGAAGCTATACATGGAGAACATAAAGTTATCCAAAATCTCTGACTGGGTTGATCATGAAGTCACAGACCCAGGATTCACAACCCTATTTGTATTGGATCCTATCGAAACTTGGGAAAAATATAAACGGAATAAATAAAAAAACTCGCCATCTTGCCTCATGTAAGTACACCGCTGAAACATCCACAATCAGGACCACTTAGGAGGAACTGGACTACCTCAAACACAACACCTCGAAGTCTGGCTACAGCTTCAACTGGGGGCGCAAATGTGCGGAAATCTCCGCCCTCCTAAACGCCCGTCATCTATGAACACCAGCACAGAATCAAAGTATTTAAAAAGGTAAGATCATAAAAGACAGCAAAACCTGTATAGTAAATTCTTCCACTAATGTCACTCCAAAGGCAACCTGCCTACATGCAAACAGGTCCATAAATCCAATGGCACCGTGGTAACTAACCTAGTGGAGGTCAAGATGGAAATACACCGCTATTACACCAAAATTTACTGTGACACCCCATCTGACCCACAAAAAATAAAAAGTTATAGCACTTCTGGGATACAGAGTGCACCGCCAGGCTATAACCTCTTAAACCTGATAACGCAGGAGGAGCTCTGGGACACAGTCTGCAGTGCACCATGTAGGAAATGCCCAGGCCCTGATGGGATACCCTACGAATTTTACAAAAAAATATTTAAACAAATCGCCCCCTCCTCTTAGCATCAATGAACCAGTGCCTACTTTAGACACGCCTCCTGTATGGAGGCCAGGAATCCTATGTCATAACCCTGTTTAGAAAAGGGCGGCAAAAAATGCCTGTCCAACTGGCGCCCAATAGCACTCTCAAACTTTGAAACAAAACTACTTACAAAAATATTAGCAACCAGGTTAGGCACTATAGCCTCCAAAGTCATGTCGACCAATTACTTTAAGTTCATACCAGGGCTTTCAATATGGACCAATATACACTCCGTCGCCAATATATACCAGTCCAAAGCATCTGGTACCCTGGTATTCCTAGATCAGGAGAAGGCATTTGACCGCATTAGATGGCCATACCTTAAAGAATGCCTAAATGCCTTCAAATTTCCACCCAGGTTCATAAACTGGGCAATGCTCCTCACAGAATCTGCATCTAAGGCTGTGTGTGGCCCTGGCTTTCTAACCAACAAGATCGCACTAGGCAGAGGGCTCAAACAAGGGGGCTCCCTCAGCCTAAAACTGTACAACTTCAGCTTTGTTCACTCCTCCGCTTTTTTGAATCACACCTCATGGTCATAACTGCACAAGGCCAGCCCCAGTCACGATACTAGCCTTTGCAGATGACTGCGTGACAGGTATAGCTAACAATAATGATGCTGACAGTTTATACGCACCCTAGAGGAATACTCCATTGTTAGTAACGCATCGCTCAACAAATGGAAAACAGAAATAATCCTCCTAGGCAAATACATCAACATTTGGGCCGCAACATCCAAATCCCACAGCCCCCCACGACGAGAAAACTTTTCATTTTAACCTTTGCATCACCTCCCAAAACCAAACCTGACCGCCACCTTGGGATATGGCTGGAAACAGGGGGTATGCTAATGGTACATTTGAGAACAATATACTACAGTGGGTATCCAACTGAATCTCCTCTATTTAAGGGAAGATCCTCAGGACTAACAGGAAGAGTAGCAGTTTCCTACTCACTCATTCTCCCAATGCTGTGGTTCCCTGTACATGAGATCCCCTTTTCACCCATTTTCATATCCTCAATCCGCTGGCTTATCCAGGGTTGTCTGTGGCCTGGATCCTGGCCACCTGCACGGGTTGAAATGCTATTTGGGCCGCGCTCCAGTGGAGGCATGGGCTTAATAGACTTCAAGGGCCAAGCCAACCATATTCTGGGCACCTAGATAGAGGAAGTGCTAGCCTTGGACCTCCCACAACAGCACTGGTCTAGAGCAGCAAGGGCCAACTTTGTACAGGCGCTGAAAATACCTAACCCACACAACCCATCCAGCCTACTCTCATATCTTGCTAACTGCACCAATGCAATGGGCCCACATGGAACCCCCTTCATTTAAACGCATCCCTCGCACCATCTGGCACATGGGAAGGACCATTGCTATCACTGGCACTGAGCGGGTAGGGGATGACCCAGAGCCCAATTAATGCTAAGGAAGCCAGAGAACCACCCACAGAATGGCATACTCGCTGCAACACCAGCCATTGCTATAATTGACTACCTAGATGCTTTTAACATCCCCTATGACCTAACTACATAAAAGCAATATGGAGACAAAAACACCATATACTCCTCTAGCTGAGGGTAAGGCAAACACCTGGCGTTTCCACAGATGAACCTATAGAACGGCGGAGTGCACCAACTTTCTCCATGCAACCTGCGCTGTATGTGGAGGGGAGGGCTCCCTACACCATCGCCTTGAAGCATGCCCCCCATCCAGAGCCATATGGCGGGAAGTTGCGTACCTAATAAAAATCTAAAATACTCAAGAACTATCCATATCCAGAAGCCTCCTCGCGCTCCAGCTTAAATCCCCGGTACCACTACCCTCCACTCCCTTATGGTATCCATCACATTGTGGATAGTCCATACCATAGATTTGGATACTTTTAAGTGAGCTGTACCAACAATTAGGGTTAATCAACAGATTTCTCCTACACCTGCTGGAACATTTCCAAGCTCGGCTATTCAGATACATGAAGCTGAGGCAACAAAGGCTCTTAGAGTCGTGGTTCCCACAATGGTTTCTCCACATGGACCCCTTCCTCCACACCTGCTCCATAACAGAGGAAACCCCCTTGTAGTAGCAAACTAAACCCCCCATACCTGGCAGTACCATCTGGTAACAGGGGTATCCTATATACCCCAGTGCCCAATCCTTTCTAATTCTCGCAACTTTCACTTCCCCCCTATCTACACACATCAGTACTGCCCGTCCCCTGGTTGGCTTGCCTTGGCTAAGTAAAATTTTAATTTATTGCAAGGAAGGCTGACCAGGGGATGGATACTTCTGAATGTCGATCTGAAAGAAATAAAACTTAGTAACAGGGAAGGCACCCCAGAGAAGCGATGCTATCTCTTGTTGCCAGCGGGAACGCCACTATGGGGAGGGGAAGGGAACGTGTAAAGGGGCCATAACCACAATTGAGCATGTGTGGAGGAAAGGGTCCTATTTGATGAACCAAACTGGGAACCAGGAGGAGACCAGCTGATGGCAACGCGGTGGGAGGTACCCAAACATCCACGCCTGATTGTGGTCCACCAAATGGGACTGGAATCTGTGGACAGATTCTGGGAGGGTGGGGGCGGAGCCTGCAATGGCATCCAAGACAATCGTGTGGATAGTCCACATGGCGATTGCGACCACCAGAGCATAGAGGGAGGGTGGAAGGGGGGATACCATGGATATAGCAAACATATCTCTAAAGACTGAAGGGATGTGTTTGATCCTGGCCAAGCAGACGTTGAACTTTGCGCCATATCACTTAAGAGGTAGGGCACTTCTCCAGGCGGCGGAACAGCGTTCCATACTGGACACACACGACGCAGGATGAGTGTAAAGCATTAGAGAACTCAGCCGTACAATACACCTGCCTCATGCAGCGCCACAAATGGGAACAGATTTGAGGCTGCAACAGAGGGTGGTGTGCGTATTTCCAAATAGTCTTCTTGGTCTCAATGGAATAAGGGATGTTTATCATGTCCAGGTAGACCGCCCTGGATAGGACATGGGGCCGTGTGGGGATCAAGCCATTTTGAATGGGTAACCCCTGTACCTCCTGTGTGAACTGAGGAGAGGGGCGGTCTCTCTGGGCTGTGCGCCCACAAATACGGATTCTCCACTCAGCGCTCCACATGGAGAGAAGGATTCGTTTGAAGTGGGGTTTAGTACCATGAGGACCTGTGGCCAATGGGTGGGAAGCCAGATATTCCATCAACTAGTGAGGGTCTGATGGGTTGTTAAGGCCCAGGGCGCGGGAGAAGTTGGAGTGGGCCGCGTGGGACCAGTGTTGGGAGGGGAGCGTAGGGGCGGTGATGGCCGCAATCCAGGTGCCCAAGATCCTGGCAGCATGGGCTTTAAAGTTAAGCAGGCCCATGCCACCATGATGATAAGGGCCAAACATGACCTCAAGCTGAACTAGCAGTGGGCGGCCTGACCATAGCCACCCTTGTAGAAGGGCATACATAGATTTGAAAAAACCCGGGGAGAAGGCGATTGCGTGGGCTCCAAACCATACTTTGGAGAGGAGCATAGTTCTGGCTAAAACAACCCTGCCAGTAAGGGAAGTAGGGTGGGCTCTGAGGGAGGTGATACGCTTCATCACGTTGTCTAGAATACGACTTTCCATTACTGCTGAGGCATACCCGCCTGCCTCCACCCACAGGCTATGATGGCGGACAGGCCCTATGGTAGGGCGTGGCACAAAGGGGAGCACAAGTGGGGCGGTGTGGGGTGAGCAGGGAAGGCGAACACGTGTGCGAGCTGATGGGCTGGGCTGGGCACTGGTTGCAGGGGCCCAGCAGTTTTGAGACCGACCAAGGAGGATGATTTTGTTTTTGGAAGCGTTCAGTGCAGCATTACTTACCTGGGAATACTCCTGGATGAGAGCTTACAGTGCGCGTGCATCTTTATTATTAGACACCCCAAACACACAGTCATCTGCAAACGCCATCATCTTGACTGGGGCTTGGCCTGGCACATGGGCCCCAGTGAGTTGGGCATTCACGTTTCGAAGTAGTGGGTCAAGGCTGAAGTTGTATAATAGTGGGCTAAGGGGGTTCCTTGTCACAAGCCCCTTTGAGGGCGGACTACTTCCTTTAGGAAGCCAGGGCCTATACTGCCATTGTTGCAGATTCCGTGAGCAGCATCACCCATTTGATGAAGCGAGGGGGTAAGCGGAATTGATGGAGGCGGGCCCTGAGGTATTCCCAGTTTACTCTATCATAGGCCTTCTATTGGTCCAAGAATACAAGTGCCCCAGAGGCTGTGGACTGGCATGCATTAGCCATAGAATGCACGTTGTCCCAAATCAATCTTCTGGGTATGAAACAAAATTGTTTTGGGGAGATGGTGGCAGATGCTATAATCCCTAAACGGTTAGCCATGATTTTTGTTAAAATTTTTGTATCCGTGTTAGTTAAAGAAATGGGGCGCCAGTTGGCTAGGTCTAGCTTATCCCCTTTCTTGAAGAGTGTGACAGTGAAGCCCTCTTGCCCTCCTGGTAGAAGGCGCGTATCCAGAAGGCTCTGGTTAAGGGAGACAAGCAGCAGTGGGGATATATATTTGAAGTACTTCTTATAGAACTCATATGGAATGCCATCAGGGCCTGGGCATTTCTGATTTGGTGCACCGCGGATGGCTGACCAGAGTTCATTTAGAGTAATCAAATTCATTAATTCTGGGTATCAGGAAATGGTTCATATATGAGTGCTGTCGAGAAATTTTGCCATTTCAGCCAGCTGAATTGGATCAGATCAGTACAACTTGGAGTAATACTTTTGTATTTTGATTGCCACTGTGGCTGGCGTATCCGCGACGGAGTCATCCAATCTCCACACCTGTTTACAGCCACGCTCTGGCGCGGTGCAAAGAAATTTTTAGAAAAATATGCAGTGCATGTGCTACCCTCTGTAATGTGTTTGGCCCTGTACTGAGCACAAACCTGATGTTTGTGTTGCCTTTCAAGCGCGTTAAGGTGGGCGGCTGCTTATGCACACTTCTGGCCCCAAGCAAGGCTGTAGCCTGCAGCTGTGATGTTAGACTCTAGGTGTGCCAACTCTGCCAGAGCACGCGAGATGACGGCCAATGTAGCTTGTGAGCGTTGGGAGGAGAGGTGGCGAGTGTGTGGATGGTATCCTCTTTGAAGGCTGACCATGTGGAAATTGGGTCTGCGCAAAATGGTGTAATAAACTCTTTTGCTGAAGTCGCTGATTCCACCCAAGTGGAAAATCCTGGCGACGCAAGTTCAGGTGGGCAGAGTTTGCACCAATGCGTGGTCTTAGCCACTTTGAGAGGCAAATGGTAGGTTATCAAGACCAGCCGGTGGTCAGAGAATTCAATTTTTGTTGTTTGGAAGTGGGAAATGTGAGATTGAAATTTCGCCAGCGTGAGGATAAGGTTGATGTGGGTCATAGACCTTAATTGGCCGTTGTGGACGTGGGGGTGCGTCATGTTTTTGAGCAGTGGGGCTTGCTGCAGCAGTGCGTCTAATAACCCAGTGGTGTCCTTTAGAACGCGAAGTTCTACGTGACCCTGGGGGGCATGGGATGGGGAAGGCCAACGGTTCGTGGGTGAGTTTAGCCAACTGTTCATGTTGCCACCTATGAAAGGGTTAGGGGGTAACAGAAGGGATTTTACTGATGAGAAAAATTCTTAACACTCTCATGCACAGGTTGGGGCATAAATGTTGATGATAGCGTGTGCCATGTCAGCCCATGAGAATGTAACAACAAGGACTCAGCCATTGATGAAGAATTTTAATGATAAAAATTTAAAAAATTGTTTTTCCGAACTAGCACCCCACAGTGCTCTGACCAGAAGGATAGAGAAGGGAGGAGCATGGATTTCAAAGCGTCCTCAGAACCTTGCGGACAGTGGGACTCCAGGATGTCCAGGATGTCCATGGGTAAATTTTTTTTGTAAAAAACTCAGTTTCCTAGCCCAGGATGGTGAGGCCTTGAGTCTGGCGATATTCAATGTCCCTAAAGTGAAGGCTTCCCCCATTGCACCTTAGGTGCGAGGGGGTGGGCTTTGGGCCCACCAGCCTCCTCTGGATCCCCATGGGCCTTCACAGCAGTGCAGGTGTTTGCAGCAACGCTATCAGTAGTTTTGTTAATTTTAGCAGATAGGGATGCATTGGCTTTTGCCTTCGCTTTTTTTTCCCCAATGTTGAACAAATTTTTTGTGGTGTGGATGAGTTCAGTGCACCAATGTTCGGGTCAAAATTTTTTTCCAGGTAGGTTGAAGACCAAGTCAGTTTGAATTGGGGCTTGGTTGTAAAGGTTGGGTGAGATTGAGTTGCCCATCGGATCCTCAGATTGAGTGGCTTAATCAGCTTGGGCTTCCCAATCTGTTTGGTTGAGGAATTCCTGAGTTGCTTCCGCCATGAAGGTTTTGATGTCCTCCTGGCATTGGGAGTGTGGGATAGCGGAGGCGACTTTGGCCGCTTCCTTGGCCATGGCCCTGTGGCCTGTTTGGCCTTTTTTCAATCTTGAGGAGAGATAGGCTTTACCAGTAAGTAGCAGCCTTGTGCTCCCCACGGTAAGGCCTCTTTGGTGCTAGTGGTTGGTTCATAGTGCGCCTCTCTACTGGCCATGGCCGCTAAGGGGTGCTCTTGGAATGTGATGCCCTCCTTGGTGGGGCATGCGTGTGCCTTATGGCTGAACATGCCACAGTGGGTGCAGATGGGGGGTGCGCTATCTATGGTTACCCAGAAAGGGTGGGTGGTATGCCCATCAATATTAATATAAGTGGAGTGCAGGATCTGGGTTAGGTCCTTCACAATCTCCTCGGTTGGAGTCAGAACTGCAATGGCTTTGCCACTGCACAGGTGTGGCATCAGCATAAAGCGTTGCATCCTGAAGGATAGTATTTTGCCATATATGGTGAGACCATCTTTCAGGTGTTGCTCCAGAATGGCATGCTTGACTGTAGTGGGCAAGAAGTCAAATGTGAGGAAAATTTGGTTGAATTTTGTCCATCTGGTACGTTTGGTTTTAACAATCCATTGCCCTTTGGGGAGGTCAATCACTACGCGCACTGCAGCAGCTTCTTCTGCTGCCTCCTTGTTTTCAAAACTGATATCCAGCCAACCGCATGACATGGAGTGAGGTGCAATGTACACCGCGGTCAGGAAAAAAGTGTGCACATCCCCACAAAATTTTTCCCATAAAGCTGTTTGTTGGATATCCAGAAACACCCAGACTCCATATTCTACCGATGAGAGTGGTTGAGAGTGCGGCATGTTGATGTACTGGTTACATTGCACCTGCCAAGTGAGGATCTCTGGGGAAATAGTGACTGCCAGTTTTTTATTTTTATAATCCACTGGTTTCTCTGGGGCATTTTTGAACGTTGGAGGTCGCGGGCCTACCACCTGTGCCTCTTACCTTACTTACTCAACTGCTCCCTGACATGGGCGCAGACTAATCTCCTCTGTGAGATTATCAAACTAGAATCAGACTTGAACTGAATAAGTTGCAAAAGTGATTGCAACGAGAGAGAAAAGTTGGCCAAGTAAAATTATTGATTTATTAAGTGTATTTTCTTTTTATCCTGTGTGGCACCTAATAAACATTTATAACACTAAACCTGTTTAGTATTTATTTATTTTTATTATTTTTTATACTTGGTGAAAAAAAGCACTTCAGTATATTGTTGGGTTCAAGGTAAAAAAGCACCAGCAAACCTTTTCACAACCAAAAAACAATATATAAGTATATATATTTATTGCTTTTTTTGTGGAAACTTTCATTATAATTATAAACTTTTTACTAACATAAAAAATATTAAATTTTATCTTAAATTCTTATGTTAAATAAAGATTAACTTTCTCTTAGATCCAATACTTCAATTTTTACTATGGACCCTATCACTATATGATCAAATCCATGTTTTTTATAGGCTTCAGTTACCAACTTTTGCAAAATTTAATAACAGACCCAACCCTAGGCGTCCAACTTATTTTAACTTCCAAATTAATAAATATTAAAATAGGCTATTCTGTCTTCAACATGGTATTTCTGAATAGTTAGTAGGTTAATATCATCCTGTATTTTCTATAATCCTCTACTTCAACGTTATAGTAAAATTTTTGATATTACAATATAATCATAATAATTAGTAGTCAGATTAAGAATTGTTCTGGATTCCTTTCTAAATTAGTTTCTACTTTTTAACATAAGATTAGCAGTTATGAAGCTTGTAAGTCATATAAGAGCTAAATGGCATTTTCCATTGGCTGTGTGGTTACTTTTATTATGCGAAAAGTTTAACAAACTAAATTAGAATCTCCAAGAAGATGATTAATCTACTAACAATTTTTAGTGTATCAGTTAGATTACATTAACTCTTTTCCAATTCCTTGCTTTTTTGTTCAGTTTGAAACGCTTAACAAACTTATGATCCCCAAAAGAACAATTTAGCCATGGAATCACATAAGACTAAAAATGGCTATTATGTCTCTGAGTAACACTTGTGGGTATCCATGCTGGTACACTATTGGTCCTGGATAGAATAATATTATGTGCTTGTTGCATCTTTCCTGCTCAAGGATTTGTTTTTGACCCATATGGTAAGATGGTCTATTGCAATGATTAGGTACAAAACACCCCTTTACTAACATCTAGTGTCCACATCACATAAATTTCACCATGTGCCATGGGGCTCCAGGGCACTCTGGTTAATCCACCCATTACATTCTTCTGGGTCTTGTGTATTTGAAATTCCACATTTTAACTAAATAATACTCCATGTTGTAGTTTAGCATTTCCAGTATTGACTCAGTCAAAAGTGATCCAGCGTTTTTCTTAGGCCACAATGTCCTACGGCCTTGTGCATTTTGTCAATAAATATGAAAAATCAGATGGTTAAGTAGAATATAACTCCTCTCATCAAATAATTTGTAAGGTTGTTCGTTCTTCATCTCTGTACGTTCATTGACTTTCTCACCATGTTGTGGATCTCCTAGGGTTACCCTAAAAACTTTGTTCATCCTTTAGAATAGTTAATTTTTTTGCTGTTTTTGGCATTAATGAGTGTAATATTAGTAAGCCTTCAGCATTCTGATAAGCTGTTCCCACCATTTGAACGTTTTGAGATCATAGGTTTGTAACTTCAAACATTTATCTAATCAGACCACTGGTTCTTTAATCTTATGCTACCAGAATAGAAACAAATAGTTGGTCATGACCTTGAAATGCATTCTGTATAATTTATTTTCTAAACAAAAATAATGGCGTATATTACTGCAATATATTACTGCTCTGTCACTGTGTAGTTTCTTTCCACTGTCGTTAATGGCCAATTATTATAAGCCATGGGATGCTCATACCCAGCTTTACCTACTTGACTTAAATTTTTTCTGATTTCCATTAGTAAGGCATACATATATTTTATATGGCTTAAAAAACTGGATGTAACAAAACAGTACTAATCATCACATACTTTTGAAGCACATCAGACAAACCTTGGGCCTCTTAATTCTTTATAAAGAGCTTTTGTGTCATCTAACAGATGGAACAATATTGGCAATCCTGACAAAATCTATAATTTTAGGCAATAATAGTCAATTATCCTCAAAATCTTGTATATCCAAAACTCTCATTGAATTTTTAACCCATTTGATAATCATTTTTTGGATTTATCTCAATACTCCAGAGTTATTTAATAAACCCTGTTATTCAAGCTCTTGTAAAAAAGTCGCATTTTCCTGGCTTGATATCAAATTTTCTGCATCTAGACGTTTATACTTCCTCCAAATTTTAAAAAGTGGTCATTAAACATCATACTGAAAACCTTCATATTCTCAAGATATAAACGCTTGCCTACTTCATTTAAAATAAAATGGAATTTTTGACCTTTGGAGGTGGCTAGCACATCACATAGTCCCTTTGGTATTCTAGTTACCTGAAATAACCCTTATGCGGTAACTATTGCACAATTCTTGTGACCTTTTTTCTCAAGTTCATTCCTCAATACCTTAAGGTCAAATCAGTAGGACAAAAAATAGAATCCTATATTATAAAGCACGTTATATATCCTCAGTAGCATATATAAATCCTTCTTTGTGATTTTTTAATTGGTAAAATCTAAACACCACTTTGATTTAAACGCCCTTTTTTCAATTTAAGGTAAAGCTAGCCCATGTATTTAAAGAATGTTAAAAGTCCACGCTTAAACATTTTACTGATTTACTTGGTAACTACTGCCTCAGCAGTTTTAGATTGTTATACTAGTTTCATTTGTATCAGCAGAGATTCTTTATTATCAACCTAATGGATTTTTTGTGAATCCTAAGTTGTGATCACCCTGTGCAGCTCTAACTATTGAGAATCTTTTTGTTCTCAATAGTTTGGGATTCTATTAGTGTTTCAGGCCATACATTATAAAGCTGCTTCACCTTAGTCTTTCACCTTTATAGGCAACC
Source organism: Massospora cicadina (assembly GCA_022478985.1). Lineage (NCBI taxonomy): Eukaryota > Fungi > Entomophthoromycota > Entomophthoromycetes > Entomophthorales > Entomophthoraceae > Massospora > Massospora cicadina. The sequence goes on along the minus strand of JAKSZP010001316.1, from coordinate 492,893 downwards.
TTTCCTATAAATTTGCAGGGTAACCCACCAACCCAGCAGACCAAAAACTTTTCCTTCTTAGGATTGACTAAACATTATGGCTCAGAGGTCCCCTCCTGAGACTTTTCCAATGATTATGGTTTTCAGCCTCTATCGCTCCCTTAGGTTCTTCCCCTCCAATACTTCCCCTGTTCAGCATTGCTGCTGCTAGTTGCCTAAGTTAACACGGGATTTCCAATCATGTTAAATCAGGATTTGGTTGCACAGACCACTTTGGGTGCTTTATCCAAAAACCTAAACTCATGGATCATCAGTCACACCTCTATCACCTTTAGTAACCTTTGTCCGCTAAAACTTAATAAAGATGCAGAAGAAAGATAGGATATTTTTTTGAGAACAAAGTATTTATAGACTTTTCTTGCCTGTCCACATCAACAGCATTGATAGCTTGCATTTTTCAGCACTACACTAGAGATTCTCCCTGATTAGCATTTGTAAGACATTTTCAATGGTGATTCTCCCTGCTTAAATCACCAACCTCAAATATTTATAATCACATTATATCTCAATTCGCCAAAATCCAAATTAATTAAATATGTAAAAAACCTCAGCATATGTTGCTGGTTTAAATTTAACCAAAGTTCTGTCAGGGATTGTTTTTTAATTATTTTTAGAAGTCAAATAGAGCTTTGACTTGATAATAATTATTTGTTTTTGACATCCTCAGTATCAGTCGCTGGTATAAAAAATAACTAAAACTCTATTGTGATCCTTTCTTGATACTCTCGACATCAAATTTAGCAATTGTCCATCTTATTTATAATATTTATTATCTCAATATCCTCAACTTCAGTTGCCAGTGTTAGAATCCAACAATTTTCTATTGGGGATGAACCTGATACTTTCTAGATCCAGTGGATCAAAGCAGCTCTACCCAACAACATGTGGAGCACTCAAAGGGGTATATTATTAGTAAATAAATAAACTCAAAAGTAGTAAAATAGTTGCAATCATCCTTAACTTTTATAGTCTAAATTCAGTAAAATGTGGGATATTTACTGGTTAATAATCCAACAATCGCCCAACAAAGTGATTATTAACTGGCAACAGCCACCATCGCACCAGCAGAATTAATTGGCTTCTGCCCTTATAAGGGCTATTTTGATATCAGATTCCCCACTGAAGAGGCAGCAGCCGCTGCAGCAAAAACGCTCTAAAATTTATAAAAACACACCAATTACACCACTTATTTACGTCTCCTCAATGATACCACACTTGTGGTGAGCTATGAAAACCTTCCTCACTCCTCTCCTCTCAAACATTCTATTATAAGTTGATGTCAGGACTGTCATTTATGGCACAGACCTGATCCTCAAATTCCTTGTCCTGAGCGGTACTGAACACCTAGTGACGCCTCAGGCAATGGCAACCATCACCCCCATCAGCCGTTCATAGCCCAGCACATCCCACCGCGTGCTTATATACCATCAGCACCAGATCACTGCTTTTGGGCTTGCATTGGCAATGGCCGCACAGTTTGACCCATCTGCCATACTTTGGACCATTCCTAAAAGGCATGTCGATCCATTCCAACACTGCAGAAACAGCCAGCCCCACCCATGAGGCCACACCTAAAGCTTTTGAGAGGTAATTTTGACTGCCCCAACCCCTTTGGCTATGCGCTCTAAGAATCAGTAAAATTTTGCACTTCAAACCCAGCCTGGCAAATTTATAGCCCAAATCATTCAATTGGGAGAGGTTTGGACCCATTTCAGCCCAAAAATTATACCGCCCCAAAACTTGCCCAACCACAGCCAAGTATTTCTAAACAATCATAATCAACTAAAATCCTTGGGACTTACTGGATTAAGTGACCAAATCTGGTGAAACTATCCCACCTCTGGACTTCCTGTTTAATTTAGAACCTTATCTGTAAGCAGATAATAATGCCCATTCCTGCCCAATTTTTTTCTTTAAACCCTATGCTGCCTTTATCTTTAGCAACCATCAGATAGCCAATACAGCAGTACCTTATCCAAAATCTGCCACATACATGAAGCCATGGCACTCTATGTCATTGAATTAATTAAGGTCTGCACCCCATTTAGTTCCCCCCAATTTCCTTGCTGTTGAAAAAGCAGAAATCAAACGCCTAGATGAAGCTGCAATCACCACTTTCAAGCATGTTGCTGAACTGTAAGATCTTTCCATCCACGTGCGTCACCAGAGCTAACATTGCACAAATACACCCAACTTTCTGATACCTGCATCCAAGCTAAACACCATATCAACAAACTCATGGAGGCTTTAATCCAGGCTCAAATTGTCATTATATATTAAACAAATATCCGCTTCATCTCAACCCTCATCTGGCGGATGCTTCAACCCCCATGATCTTAATATTGATCTGCCTCTTCAATGTTGAACACAAAATTGAACATCTGAGTGATCCCCCTCCCCCTCCGCCATGGTGGGATAAGCATCTCACCGCTGTTCCACCTGGTCAGTTGATTTATTATTTTTTTGTGCCCTACCCTTTATCAGGGTTGTTGATCCATAATTTTTGGTTTTTTTGTTTGGTGTTTCTGTTTTAATAATGTTCATCCCTTGGTTGGTATAGCTCAAATAATTATAAATAATCCAAAACTCTCCTAATACTTTATAGGAAAATTTCTTTCCTTAACTTACACTTTCTCACAGCCATCAAGTTGCCATTATCAACTAGTGTATTGATGATTTTGGCAACATCTTTTGGCAACCATATCTCAGGTAAAACTCCTTAAATCATAACATTATCATAATATTGGCGAATGGATTAATTTAAATGAGCGCAATATTAGGCTTTTCACCACCTTCATCAGTTTTTCACTCAGTTTGGCCAAGAGAACTCCTTTTTTAAACCCTGAAATATAAGCTCTGGAGCTACACAAGGCTTCAATCTTGACTTTTCACCTGAGGCGACTGTCTTCTAGATAATATTGTTACAAAAGATCTAGAGTTAACCTAATGTTTTATACTAATTTCATTCAAATCGGAATACTAGTTGTCATTTTCACGTTCAACAATATCCCATTGTTTGAGGATCTGAGTAGCGTTTCTGAGACTTTTCTCACAATTAACCTGCTTTGGATGAGAATTATTTTTTATTAAAATTAACGTTACATTTTCTATCTTCTTTGGCAAAATTATCTCTTTCTGGTGATATAACAAAGGCAACATCTGTCTTATGATTGTTCAGTTATATTCTGCAAAAGCAACATTTGTTGCTAGCTTTCACATAAATTTTGTTCCATTCAAGATATCATATCTTTGAATCACAAACACTATCGCAGAAGCTGCTACCAACTGCACTCTAAAGCAAAAAAGCATTGTACATATGCATTACAGGAACTTACTGTTACAGTGCAGAGATTCATTTTTTGGTTCTTCAAATCTGGAGATTTTTTCATCAATTTAACTAACTTGGTCAAAATAGATTAATAGGTGCTCAGCTATCATGTATTGTTGAAACTTTTCTCAAAGGACTAAATAATCCAAAACACATATAGTCTTAGTATTGTAATCTAGTTTATTTTGAATGATTTTTGGCATCATTTTTCTGAGTCTAAAGTATAAATTAATTGAGTGGACAGATTTAAAGGTAATTTTTAAATAACACTAATGTCAATGGAAAGGTCCCATAATCATAAATTGTTTTATGAAATCTTTTTGTTGATCACCACAGTTCTGATTTTTCCATCTGCTAGGAATAAGTCCTAGTGACCTCTTTTACAATATCTGGGCCAATACTCCTTGCCTTTGCTCTAGTAGTGGCGTTAACATTCAATTTACAACACTGATAGAATGGATCAGGTGTATCTTTATTTATAAATAATTTAAAATTGTTATTCTTGATAATAGACTTAACAGGATTAGTTGCAGTATTGGGTTTATCCATACCTAGACTGCCAATTTATTTTAACAAATAATATATTTTTTTTATCTCTTTACTCTAGAACAGACTGACTTGTTCTTTGGGTCCTATTCCTAACAAAGAGCGGAGAAATGTCCAGCTTTGCCACATTCATGACAGCGTTTGTTGGGATCTGTCCATTCATCTTGGCCCTTTGGGATCTTGCAATATGACTCATTTCTGTAATCAATATTACGCTCATAAAATTTAGAGTACTTTAAATTTTCTTGATGTGAATTTATTTATAGGTCTGAGCAGGTATTTTGAAAGTTAGACCTAACATTTTGAGATACTCCGCCATTTGAGACGAAAAAGTTTGTTTGAAAGTGCAGAAACTAAGGCCAGTTTAAGTCTTGATTGGGGAATAAAAGTCATCTGCATAGCAACACAAGAACCAAAATCCAACAGAACTTTTTCGCCTGCCATGATTTGTGCTACCTGATAAAATTGTTGGCCAAAAGTAGCTAAGATTTTTCCTCTTAAATATATGCCTATGAACTCCTGCTAACGAATAGCCATCTATTCTTGGTTGCCTAACTTGTTTATGTTTTGCCACCTTAGTGTCCTCATATGTCTAAATATCCCCATTGAGGTAGGGCGAAAAAAGATTTGACAGTTGATGTCTAATCAGTTCATAACAGTTACTGCTTTATGGTGGTCAACATATCCAAAAATTATTATTTTAACAAGTGGAAATACACTGGTGCACTATTTCGGTGTAAAATAGATAGTTTTTGTGCATTCCAAAATTCTTCAGTTGCTACTGATATGGGTGGTACTTGACTAGTAACCCTACTGACTAAGAGGACTATCTAGGTACTCATCTCTAAATATGCTGCAAAAGTCTCAGCCATTTTTCTTAGGGCTGCACTTTCTCAACTGCACTTTTCTCCTTCTAAATCATCCTTGTTATTTCCGCCTGCATCTGAGTGTAGTCACACTTATGATTTTAAAACTCATAACTGCATTAATTTGCTTTACACCATCCTAAACCAGAGGAATAATTCTTTATCTTGTTTTTAAGAAGCCTTCTGGAACATTAAATGCTTACTTTTTTGTCTCCTTCCACAAAAAGGAGGTGACTTTTCTGAGACTTTTATTTTGCTTTGAATGATAAATTGAAGCTAAATTTTTTAAAAAAATTTAAAAGCTACAGAAATCCAGTCACTTTAATTAAACGAATTAATTTGATAAGTTGATGTCATCAATGCCAGCTCCCCCAGCTTGGGGTATGGTGCGCCGCCTTCTGGCGTCTTTTGGCCACTACAAAGCGCACTTGGGCTGGCTCTGCTATCCCTCACAATGCCACTGAACGCAATGTCCCACCTCAGGACTTAGACCACCATCTAGCAAGTTCACAGGCGGTGCTCTGGAGCCCTTGAGTACTCTCTCAGAGCAGCTTGTGTTTCAACCTCTTGTCAAATATGAAAATCTTTTCCCAAATGCAAGCGCGACAATCATTTAGATGGCCATGGCAGTTCTAATCCCACCAGGATATATTAATTTTCGCCCTTTCATAAGCTATTTTGACCTTGAATTCAGATCTAAGGCTGATTCTGTGGCAGCATATAAGCTGCCAATTAGATATAAAAAGAATCCCAATTCCCACAGTTCGCACATGGCTCCTGGATGAGGCCACTTTTGTGTCCAGTTTTTGGGTTGCCTTCCTTTTTCCCTGAATGCATTGCCACAAACTGATGGAGGGTTTGGCCATTTATAGCGCAGACCCCATCTTGCATTTCGTGGTTCCCAATAAGGAGGTTAAGTTGGCAGGGCTTAATGCCTTTTAGAATAATCCGCCTTTTACGTCACAATAAAACCTTTCAATCACCCCCTCCCATACTGTAATCAGATCCACACCTGATCACCCTTTTTGGGCATGTGTTAAAAATGGTCGCATCATTTGCCTCTTGTGCTTCAAATTATATCATTCAAAGTGCAAGTGCTTTGTGGCTTCCACCTCCACTGCTTCCGTCGCTACTTCTTCCAGCATCTGGCTGGCTGCCACCACATCCAAGTTTTTTTGGTGGGTGAATCCTCCAACCCACAACTTCTTGTTTTTGGCAATGCTTCCATAGCAGCAAATAGAAAGTTAACTTTTCCAAGAAATTCGTGGGTATTATGGAATCCTTATTTAATGGCTGAGACAGTTTTAGTTAAACTGCTGTGGTCAACTGTTTGCAGCCAATCAGGCTTCAATAATGTACTTACTCCAGTGGCTGACCCAGTGTTAGCTAAGTTAAATCCATTAATGCGCCTCAAATGGCCCATTGACAGCAACTGGCCATTTAATGTCAAGCCAGATTTCGCTTTGATGGAAATTTTTGTAAATCCTCCAGATTTTATCCCAGCTGTTTTTTCTCTAAAAACGGTTTTCCTAATTATAAAAATATATCTATAAAACGGCGCTAGAAGCAGCAGCTGCTCAGGTCAATACCCTCCTCAGCCAGCATCTCCATAGGGCGATAGAACCCCTTGTTGAGGGTTCCTATCCCAGCTTTTCATCATGAATTGGATGAGGATGAAAAATATGAAATTGAGGAGCTCACTTTTGCTATAAGCTGTGCTTGCATTAACACAGCAAATACTTCTCTGTTTGACCCCAATTATCCCCCAAACCCTACAGCGCATCAAGTCATTTACTTGTGTGCCTGATATCATCATTTTTATGAGAATCAACTTTCTCAATATGTTGAGGCAATGGACACCACTGGCCTCATTAACGAAGAAAACCCACAATTATACATCCTCTTGCTTTATGATACTCATTTTCCCACCCAATGCTGTCCACCATCGTCTGCCATCTAAGCAGGCGCCAGACAAAAGTCTCCCTGGAGCTTTCTCACCTTCAGATATGGCTTCCTAGGCTGTTATTTGGAGTAATATATGATGTGTTTTCTATTTATAATAAACTTGGTTTAGCTCATTTGCAAATAAAAATATGTGGCAGCTCCCTTTTGGTTTAAGCACCACTAGTGCTAAAAATGAGGTGACTTTATCATATATAGATTGTTGTTAGCTTCTCAACCAGCTCCAGTTCCTCCTTTGCTTTTTACTCTTTCTTATAAATGATGCAGTTTGGATTGCGGCGCCAATTTCAGCATGTTTTGTGTTATATGTCCAATTAGGATTAACTTCCAAAATTCGTTTTTATAAGTCATTTCATGGACTATTGTGAAGTGCTATATGTCCTGAAAGGCCAACTACCTCTGTAGGAATCACAATAAAACCCATTTGTTTATTTAAAGGTTTGAAGCATGCTCAATAAAAGTTGATTAGTTATTAAAGAGTATAAATTATTGTATAAAGGTAATTACCCAGCTGAGTGCTTCAAACCCAACTATAGTAAGATATATCTACACGTTCACCGCTAAAAGATGCAGAGCTCTTCCTTCTTATAACTTTAAGCAATTTTTAAAAGGGAAACGATACCTTCAACTAATCTACAAGAATACAGAGAAGAACTTAGACAAAGAATACTAGCTTTTGTAACTAAATCCAAGAGTTGGCATAAAAAACTAAATAGTAAGAGAAACTATTTTTCCACTATAATCACAAGATCACAATAGAATTTGTATGTTCATTTAATGTTTTTCAAAGATGAATGTTTTATTAAATTAATGAGGTGTTTAGATATCTAATACGGCACTACTAAACCTTTTGCGTCCATAATGATAACGGCATCCATTACTGTTGAATTTCACCCTAATGAGTAGTCTATAATTATGAATGCTTCATCTTTCATTGAGTTTAAAAATCCTTGAAGGTTTACTAGTGGTGGCAACTTTTCTGGGATGAAGGCCTGGGGTACTAAACCTACCACACTTGGACTGCGAGAACCAAAGCACCAATATATGTGTCTTGACCAGATTTTGTGTAGCTTGAACAACCCCAAAAATGACATATGTTTGATCTTTTAAAGTAGTTGGCAGGCTGCCCGCACCCTCCAGAACAGACATTAAGCCTCTCATCTCCTTTGCGGGAGACAAGACCCAATGACCCTATATTTGAGCACTGAGGGGGAGAAGCCTAAACCCTACCCTTTGTCACCTGCTTTTTTAGTAGAGTTTAGCAGTCCACCCCTTTTTGTCCAGGAAGTCTTAGAGTTCTTTCAGATCTAATGCAAAATTCTTGTATGATTGCATCTGCCATCAACCAGATCATGACAAGTGTTAATTGACAGGGTATCTCGCTGATTGTTCCCAGAAATTAACTGCACAGGTTCAGTATGTGCATGATTCACGTTGCTTGATAGATATATAAGCTATAATAGTATGATTATTATTATCCATAGTTGAATAAATAAACCAGATATAGTCCAACGCTAAACTTGGAATAATTTACGATATACTAATCCACCAATTAGGGACTTCTTCCTTAGTCTGCTAAACTTATTCACCTGACAGATTCATAGGTTTCTGGCCTTAGATCCCTTCGTTCTGAGTCAGCGGAAATCTACATCAGAGGTCTGCTTCTCTACTAAGGATATCCAATCTTTACTCTATATCCACACAAAAGAGTCTAAAAATTTTTGTACTACAACAATTATAAATTAAAGTTGAATAGACCTTATTAATGCTATTTGAAATTAAAATAATCTGCTTAATGATATTTTATACTATGGTATTTATAAGAGGAATTTAGCGCCCAAAAGCTCTGTTAGTGGATCAGCCATGAAACTTTTAACATTGCTATTAAATTTCCCTATGATGTCTCTCTGGTGATTGTCTTCTCCGTCAGGCTAGGGACTTTTTTGTTGGATATCCCAAAGTCCTGAAAATAAAATAAGCCAGAAAACATGTTCCTAACATTCCCATTCGATCAAAGAAAACTAACTTTATTTGGTTAGCGACCTTCTCAGGTAATGGGACGCTTTACCCATTGTAGCTGGTTGCAAACCAACTGATCAATTTGCTAATTGCAGGTGGCATACTCGCCTCAAAACTGTTCAATAAATTTCTAATCAGTCAGTGATAGGCTTACCCAATACCAATTTGTACAGCAGATAGTTAATCATTAATCAACTATCAGATGCCCCAATTTTGTAGGCAACTCTGCACAACAAGGTCTTAAGCATTCACACGGATTGATCCCTAATGTATACAAACCTAGCAAATTACTTAAAATCAAGGTCAACCAAAATATAATTCATTTGCTAGTGGGACTTATCCACTAGTGAATCATCTTATAACCTAGGAATCTGGAAAGGCGGGCAAAAATATCAACTCATTCCCCCTCTTGCTTAGATTTTCATCAAGAATAAGATTTGGACAGGAGAATGCTGCCTCAGACAAGGTCACATACTTCTTAGTTTTCAGCGGAGCTGAACTGTTCTTCACTCTTGCTGTTGAAGACAACCTTTGGCCTAGGTATCTCTTCTTTTTCTTCCTCGTAACCAAATCCTCAAAGCGCGGTCCTCATAACCCACTGCTGAGCCAGTCTAGCCAGTTTATTTATAATGATGCTAGTCCCCAAAAAACAAATTTTTCCCCAGTCAGAGCGTATAACCCGTTGTCATATACAGGATCCTGGTTCAGAATCCATAATTACCTGGTTTCCCTCCTCTTCTTTGACAAAAGGTCACTACTGGTAAAGTTTTTCTCTTGGCAAAGATAAGAATGATTAACCATATTTTTTTGTTCTTTTTTACTTTTTAAAACTTTAAAAACTTTATTACTTGTATTATTCTTTTTATTTTACTTTTTTGAAGAGTTTATTTCATAAATCAGAAATAATTGCCTTGAAAGAAGAATAAATTAGATCTTAATCTATACCAATTTAAATCATATTAAACACAAAAAAAGTCTTACATTACCCCTCTCAAACAGCCTATAGATCAAATTCCAACTCTCAGTAATAGCAATATCTTAAATTATTTTTGTTAAAGATTCCTGTCATTTTCTAATTGATGAGTCTTTATGCTTGGATAAATCTCTTTTAGGTCCCCTTTAACTCAAACTCCAGGTTAAGTGCATGTAGGCAGTCCTTCCACTGAACCACCTAGAAACGGTATATAATCCCAATAAAACCAGAAGAGCGACTATATTAAAAGAATTGCAGCCTTTCTCCCTCTTCCATTGGTTCCAAAAATAGTGCTTAGATACTCTTCATATTCAGAACCTTTTTCAGATAATCATATTATAATTGTTGAGTCTCTAAAAAGAAAACTATCTGATATCAGTCAGTTGTTTTGTTCTGGCTCCAACTTGTTTCAGAGTTTCTTTTTAAAATACCAATTGTATCAACCAGCTGTTCTTTGAATCAAACTAACCATAATAAATCGTAAACATCATAAGATACACTATACAGAGTTAAGGAGCTGACTAACTAAGGCCCTTTCTAAGACTCTGAACACCTTTAATCTATCAAGCATCATAGATCAAGATGTTGCAGCCTAAGATCTTCATTTTGTGGGCCAAATTCTTTGAAGTTGGACCACGAATCTTCTGGCCTCAGCCAACTTATATCCTCATTCTGCTTCTGAGTCCAAAGGCTCATAGTTGTTGCCTTCAGGATGCCATTCACTCCTTGCAGGACTACCTTGTCTATGGAACTTACATTGATATCTCTCTCTCATGGCTATTGCCAGACAATTGCCATCTTGACTTCTGCAAAGGAATGTTGTAAGTAATAATAGTGTGACTCACTAAATATTATCAGCAAGTTACATGTCTGATCTCATAATAAAATTGTGTCAAAGAAAATAACGACAATATTGGCCAAAATACCCTGGCTGATTCTCGGTGGAACCCCACAAATTGTGACAGCACTATCATGACTACTAACCGGGCAAATCGCATCAAGTTGATAAGTCAAATTTTCCAACTGTGCAGGTAAACCTGGGGAGTCCATTTGAAGGCTTGTCACCAGGTCATAATAAGTCCAAAGCCATCACCTTTTCTGGGACCACCGCCTTCTATAGGCTGGGTGGGTGTCCTACAAGATGCAATGGGTTTTTCTAATGGGATTGGCTAAAGTATATTAAATCGTTACTCAAAGGGTACATCTTACCTAAAAATGACTCCCCATTGGTCGTTCAGCCAAAAGGAAATGGCGCTTCCAAGCTTTGATAGGTCGGATTACATATATCCCTATTCAGATGGTAACAAGCCATTCTAAACTTATTACTAAATTCCTTTGACCCTCAATACAGTTAAATACTGACCAGTCAGATATTGAGAAGTTCATTTTTTATCTCTTACCAACACTAATAAATCTTAAAAAATTCAACTTTTGGTTATTAGTGTTTATATAATTTTATTATTTAAAAACCTTTTGTAATCCAGACACCATCATCACCAGCGAGCGAAAACCAGCTGGAATCCCACAAAGTTGCAATCACTACAGGGTGGCACCTGTACACCAACAAAAAAAATCTTTAACAAAATGGAGGTTGGTAGGACACCTAACCATCAAATCTTTCTCGCTGAAAGTAACCCTAGGCTACCACTCTGGAACACCAGCTAGTAGTGCTTTGTCTCTTCTCAAAAAGCTTGAGCAGCACTCTATTCCAAAGCCCCTTTTCTGAGATAAGTTCACCTGGGTGAGAGAAGTATTGCCTCTTATATCTTTGCTTAAGCTACTATGGAAGGAGCAACTGACCAACAAAAATCCCAGTACATCATGCTTTGCTTAAGACGCCTAGCTCAAGAAATAATGGCTCCCACCATAATTAACCTTAGCACCTGGTCGAAGGTTAAACAAGCACTTATTGATGAATTTGGCTCCAGCAGGGTTTACAGCGACAAAAACAGGGCTCCTGTGCCTTAATACAAGGTGAATCAATCACCTCTTTTTGTGGAGCAGTTCTAGAGGGATGTTTAATTCCTATTGCTTGCCAAAATTCTACCTCTTGACGACGCCATTGTTTCCAGTCTGAGCGGGCTGACATCTCACCCTTCTATAGCTCGGCTTTATCTCTGTAAAGCGCCACCTCTGGACTATCCAAGATATTAAGGAGGCCCTGCTGGAGGTTGCAGATATGTATAATGATGAAGCTACTTCAGATGTTGTAACACCTCCACAGGTGTTAACTATTAGAAATTGCTTAACTTAAGCCCCATCAAAGGGGGCTATGATGATCCCTGTGGGCCCCTCTGCGCCAATTACTACTCTGATCGCAGAACCTACAGTGCAACTAAAGCCTAATTTTCCTCTGCCCAGCCAATTTGAGGTTCTCAAGCTAGTAAGTCAAGGTGCATCTGATTCAAATGGGCCGCGCTTCCTACCCTTATCTTGTCACCAAGATCATCTATTACCAGACAAAGAGCTACTAAATGTTGCCACAATGCCAGCTCCTAAATGTAAACCCCCTCTTGGGTGACAGTCGCCTCCCCAATAATGGGCTAAAGGACCAAGTAACAAAAGCTAAATTTTCTGGTTCCTCAAGGCACACAGCCACTGATTGATATAAAGCTGGGGTCATTAGAGCATCCACTTCTAAAAAGCTATCTCCCGAAGCATACTCTAATACAAAAACTGTGGCCATGGGTAAGCCAAAATCACACTAGTTAAAGATCAAAAATAGCATTGTGACAAATACAGCGCTTCCCCCAAAGTAATTAGGCTTGAGGAGTATCCTCAGGACCTCTCTTACAACAAGGATTTCCCTTAAACTGCCTCACATCCTAGGGACACTCTGATTTGCTATGAAAACTCCTCCAATGATGAATCTGATGGGGGTGGTGAATATGTAGATCATTATGTTTTAGGAGCCCCAGGTGAAGTGGATGTACCTGACCAATTGAACCCATAAAAAGTGGATACAGCTAGGAAACCCTGCAGAACTTATCTTTATCAAGTGCTTAGAGGCCTGGAGGTTATTGATACTTCCAGCGACGCTGACCAGCTCATTGCCACAATGATCTGATCCATCAAATTGTATATACAATGTAGTCTATCTGGGGGTAAGTTCCCTAAACTGCATAACACCTTGCTTCTACTATAAAGCTGAAGAGAGTCCTCGCTCTTCACCCAACTTGTGTGGAACCTTAAAAAATTGGAGGTTGTTGTCAAGGGAGTACAAGTTGTAGCCATCCTTGATACCAGATCCCCTGTAAACGTTGTGTCATCCAAGCTTATGAAAGAAATTAAGCTGGCCCCTGACCTCAATTATACTTAGGATTTGGCACTGCTGGTGTTAGATTTTGATGGTTGACTCAAAAATAAACCCTTCAAGAAAACCATCAATGCTAATAGATCAATCCCATTGTTGGTTCCTTTGATCTTATCTGATTTATATGCATAAAAAAATCATTTTCAAAACCACACCAATTGTATTTAAATCGTCCCAATTATTGCAGCAAATAAATGCTATGATATTATTACTTTATGGCTAATTATGAGAACCACTTGGGTGAACCAAATGAATCTACAGCACAAACTTAATTGCATTTATGAATTTAATGCAAATACAATTAATGAATAATAACTTTTATGTATGTCAATCATGGTAATTTTCACAATAGTACTTACATATGGATTTCCCAATTAGGAAAGTACTAAGTACTATCAAGAGGGTTGCCAACCTCCTGATTAAGGGTGCATCATTATTTAAATCCATATATTATTTTATCCATTGTTGCTTTCGTCAGCTGTATAATAAAATGATAGTACTTGCACATGGATGGCCCAAATAGGGAGTACTAGTACTATTGAGAGGCCTACTGATGTCCCAATTAGGGGTGCATCATTATTCAAATTCTATATATTCTTTTCCTCACTTATTGTATTTCATTAGCTGTATGGCAATAAATAATTGGGCTGAAAGTAAGGCAAATATACACCGCTGAGGTGCTAATATTATGCCTAGATCTTTTCAATTTTTGAGAGTAATAGTGCCTTCAAATTGAGCTGAAACAATTGTACTTAAGTTAATTCAAGGGCAAAATTAACTTGAGGATATATAAAAACCACTTCCATGATCCATAGCTGATTAGCATGGTTTTAATTTACTCATCTAATAGATGAGAATAGCCAGGAGATGTCCTAGAGGTATAAAATACCAGCGCCTGGCCCTAAAATAAAATCAACATCTTTCTATATCTTTGTATTTTCATCTTATATCTTCTTATCTTAATTTGATCTTCATATTAAGAGTTTATACAAGAATTCAGGGGAGCTTATTATAATTACCTGTGTCTGGAAAGTTCCCGATTAGAGAAGGAAAATTACCCTAAAAGAGACCAAGAGAGTCAGATATTGTTTTTTAGCTTTCTGAGCTTCTGAACGGTTAGGAAATACCATAAGACACATAGCATATTTGAGGATTTATTAGCCAAAACTCTTCCCAACTAGCAAAACAGGAATACATATAATAAGCGAGCTAATCCTCAAAAACTCACAGCTGGTCAAGCCAACACTCGCGCTATTGGGGCTTACTCATCTTTACCCATTCAATTTAAGAAACTCCTCCTCTCAGCCCCCGCAGTGGCCTTAGCCAATAATACATATGACATTCTTGATGTTACCCAGTTTATAATTAAGTATGATGGGAATATCAATATGAAGCAGGGTTATTATCCAATGCTTAACTACGAGGACTACCTGATTCTGGATCATAATAAGGTTAACAAAAAGGAATATGCTTGCACTGGTGAGTATCCTATCTCCGCCTTATCCTTACTCTATACTATGGAGGAGCGAAATACCAAGATGCTGCCTGAATAAGTGGACGTTCTTGAGGGAATTACATTTTATGAAGCTGAAGAGGGTGTTGACTAAAGCGGGTAGCAAAGAGTGATTGACACCAAGATTACCCTGCAAATCCCCCACAACTGCCTGATGCACATAACTGGCATTGATGGAATAAGTACCTTAGAACCTCAAGTATTACCAGGCATCCTAGATCCTCTCTACCAACGCCCAATCAGTATTCTAATGGATAATCTTACCATTAAGGACATGGTTGTAAAGAAACACCAGAGGTTAAAAAAGGTAACTACCATTACCTGTTAAGGAAATTAACAGGTTCACTGTATTGGGTCTATGTCGGATATGGTCCTACCAGGTGAATAATCCTTATGTACATTGCCTGATGTTCATATCTCCGAGAAGCTAACCCCAGCAAAGCTTAATAAAGTTCATAGTTTATTGGATTCCTACAGCGATATATAAATCTGAGACTGACTATGGTCATATGAAGGGTTGGAGTCATACCATCGACGTTAGGATGTTAGTTCATATGATCAAAACCTTATTGAAAACAAAAAAAGTTGAGAAGTACCAGAAAGGACGGAGCTCCAACAGCTATTAGACGCTGGTCTACTGGTATCTTCCAAAGCTCCAGGTCATCCCCTCTCCTCCCTATAAAAAAGAAACATGGGGATCATCATGTTGTGATGGACTACCGCTGTTTAAACACCCTCACAAAAAAGTATAACTATCCTATCCCTCGCATAGATGATTCCCTAGCACAGCTCTCTGGATATAAGTTCTTCTCGGCCATATACCTAGCCAGTGGCTACTGGCAGATGGACATATCTCCCCAAGATCAGGAGAAATGTGCTCTAATTTACAGATAGGGTCTATTCTAACCCACCCGATTACCTAGGGGTTGTGCAACGCTTCTGCAACTTTCCAGTGAGCCATGAATCACATCTTACAGGGTTTGAAGTTAAGTTGTGTCATTGTCTATCTTGATACATTACTTTGTTTTCTAAGACCTTTATTGATCATCTTAAACACTGAAAAATAGTATTTCAATGCTTACGTCAGTCAAACCTTAAATTAAAACCTTCAAGTGCTCTTTTTTCCGAAAAAGTTAGATTACCTTGGTCAGCCATCTCACAGGATAGACATAACCCATCCAAGTCAAGGTTGAGGCTATATCCAAAATTCCTGCTCCCTAAATCCTGCGTGATATCCAGGTATTTTTGGGTATGATGGGGTACTACCATCAATTTATCCCCAAATTCGCTCAGCTGAGAGAGCTCATGGTACAGCTATTGGTGAAGAACGTCCCTTTTCAATGAGTGATGAACAAAAGTCCGCCGAGATGCTAAAGAAGTTGTTAAAAAAGTGCCCTATCCTGTGCCACCCTGATTACAATAAACATTTTTTTCTGTTTACCAATGCCTCTGACTAAGCTGTTTTATCCATTCTTGCTCAATTGGATGATAATGATGTGGATCATCGTGGCTCCTATTTCAGCAAGACGCTGTCAAAGGCTAAACTCAATAAACAATTTCACCAAAAAATATACTGCCTTGCAGTCATTATAGCTATTAAGTATTACCGCCCTATTTTATATGGAACTTTTTTCAATGTGGTCACTGACCACGCCTAACCTATAATGGTAAAAAATATGATTGATCCTACAGGGCGGTTGGCTCGCTGGGCCTTAATTCTCAAACACTAAGGTATGAAAATTGAACACCAAGCTTGAACCCGTTTTTTGAACGTTGTTGGCTTTACTTGGCTACCTATCCTTCATCTGGATAATAGTGAATCTGAGAGGCTGAATAATTTCCTTATGGCCCCTGAAGCATGGGAAGACGAGGATGAACCTGTCCAGGAAATGTTAGCCCAACCCTCACGCAACACCAGATAGAAAGTGGAAACTTTATAAGAAAATAGGAGTGAATTGATTACCTTATTTCCAACCTTCAGAGCGAGTTCCTGTGATCATGGAGGTCCATTCAAAACTAGGGCACAGTGGATTGCGTAAAACTTATGAGTGGTTGAAGGATTGGTATTATTGGAAAGAAATTATGGAATCTATCATCAAAGTTCTGGATACCTGCCTAATCTTTAAGAAGCAATCCATCTACAAACCCAAGTATCAATACCAACTCACCACGCCTCACCAGCCGTCTCATACTATAAGCATGGAAGTGGTAGGGCCACTCCCTCAGACTACCAGTGTTAATTAAAATATTCTGGCAGGCGTTTATCAATTCACGAAATTTGTTAAAGCGGTTAACCTTCCTGCCCAGACCGCAAAATTTACTGTCACCTTCCTCCATCAACAAATTTCAACCAGGCATGGTTTACCCCAATTCATACTGTGTAACAATAGGAAGAATTTCACCTCGCAGTTGGTAAAGCTATTGGCTACTTATATGGGGATGCAAAAACTTTTCGCAGCCCCCTACAATCCTTCCACAAATGGTATTGTGGAAAGAGCAAATGGAACCCTGGTTTTCATATTACAAAGGATGCCCACCTCTGATCTCCTACACTGGAATCATTTTTTACCTAGTGCCTTCATGGCTTACCATATCAGCTACCATCAAATCCATAAATTGCCACCCTACTATAATTTTTATGGTTGGGACCAAGAGTACCAGCCCTGCTAGCAAAAGACGTCTTCTCCAGTGGTGAGGAACCTGAAAAAGCCATGATAAGATTAGCTCATTATATCATTCAGCTTCATTATGAGGCTATGACAAATCTAGATAAAACGGTTAGAAAGAAGGACAAGCTGCCAATAAGCTTTGGGCTGCCCGCCTTCATTTCAAGTTTCTGATATGGTATTATACTATAATAATTGCATCACTCCTAGAAGTGGTAAGCTTGGATTAATTTGGGAAGGTCAGTTCACAATCACTTATAAGAGAGGAAATGGATACTCTATAAAATTTTTAGCTACAGGTATTTCCACTAATCAAGTACTTGCCGTTTCCTAAGGCCGTATTCTCACCCAACATTCTAGAAGGGGTGATGTTGGACATTAGCCATCTCAGCTTCTGCAAAAGAATGTTGTAGGTAAGAATAGTTCTGACTCAAAAAATATGATCAGCTTTTATATTTCCAATCTCATAATAAATTTGTTTCAAATGAAAATAATGACAATATTGGCAAAAAGGCCCTGGCTGATTCTCAGTGGAACCCCACAAATTGGGATAACGCTACTATGACTACTAACCTGGCAATTAGCGCCAAGTTGGGAAGTCAAATTTCCCAATCATGTGGGTAAACCTGAAAAACCCTTTGAAGGCTTCTCACTAGGCCATAGCAAGTCCAAAACCAGCACATAAGCGGTGACAGCCCCTTTTATATGATGGGAAGGGGTCCCTCAAGGTGCACTAATTTTTGCTTATGGGGATTGGCTAAGATACTATGAATCGTTACAAAATGGGTACATCTTACCTAAAAATGACTCCCCATTAGTTGTTCAGCCAAGATGATTTGAGACTTCTAAGCTTTGATAGGTCGGATTTACATATTTCCTTATTCAGATGGTAACAAACCATTCAAAATTTATTATTAAAATCCCTTTGACCCTCATTACAGTTAAAAACTGACCAGTTGGATATTGAGGAGATGTTTTTTATCCCATGCCAACGCTAATAAATCATTATTAATTTAAATTTCTGATTATTAGTGCTTATATAATTGCTATCTTAAAACACCTTTTTTGGATCCAGCCACTATCAGCACCAGCAAGCGAAAATCAGCTGAAATACCACAGCACTGACTGGGGGCATGATTTGGCAACCTCCGTCCAGTTTCCTTTGCTCTATTCAGGTCCACATGTCCAAAGTGCTTAAAGCTCATCTACAAGTACCCAAGACTAATCTTCTGGATCTGGTGCCGTATCAGAACTATTTGGGGTTATTTGCCGACTGTTTTTTCTGTTGCTTCTCACCCCATCTGCAGTATCACATTTGGCAAGTAGATTTGTAATTCTCTTACCCTCATTTTGTTCTCTCAGGGTTCGCTTCTTCTCAACAAACTTAGTTTTGAGTAGGTCTAGCCTTTGCTAGCATTTAATCTTATTTAATCTTAACAGAATAATTTACACTTACTGTTATACATCCTTATATACAAGAGGTGACATAGGCGGAATCCTCAAATCAGGGATAACAATAAAAATAAAAAACAACTTTTATGTTTTTTAATTCTTTTTTCATTATTTTATTAGTTTTTATCTTTCCTTATTTTTATATGGGACATTACCTTTACTCAGTTCAAAATCCATCTTTTTATTTATTATTCCCCCAAACTGTTCCTAAGTATAAACTGATCTACTAGCTTTCATGGTTCAGTGGTCTTATTTATTAAGACTCAACCATTAATTTTAGATCAACGGTCCCTTTTTAGGACTTAATCAAAAATTGTCAGGACATAACCATCTCAATTGTTTAGCAGTTCTTTGGAAACACTTTAATTCTTACTTGAAACCACTTCTTTAGATATTTAGCATAGACCCTGATAACCTTTTCCCATCTGCGTTATTCTTGATGAAATATGCATCTATTGTCATCTTGGAGATAATCTTAAATGAGCCCAACCACTGAGCATCTAATATTATATTTGTGAAGCCATGCTTTTCACAATAGGGTAACCAAGCGCCTACATAGTATTAAGATGATGCAATTTGGTTCTTACTGTCTATTTTTTGGCCTTGGTCCTTTTCTTCAAAATCATATCAAATGCTTTCAACTGCATTCTAATCATAAATACAAATTTCGATTAAATACTGCTCAGCACTCATCCTCAATGTTGATTTGACCACTGAAGCTAAAATCAGTTGTAACTTGGCCTTCCTTATAAACAATAATTTGAATGGCGTTATCCTGTCACAATATGGTGACTAATGTTTAATGCAAATGTCTCAGAACTGAGGTTGATTCCCCACGCTGAAGTTTTCCAGTGATCAGCTTCTTAAGCGTCATGGCCAAGATTCCATTTACTTGTTCTATAAGTTCATAATTTCTAACTCTAGGGTAGTAACATGACTCCTTGGATCCCCATTAAGTTGTTCTACCTCAGGATCATGTGTTTTAAATTCTGAGGATTGCTCACTTGATAGATTTTGTGCTGCACATCTAATTGGTTGGAACGCTGGTTGAAAGATACTCAAATTTAGCCTGTGTCTTATGGTATTTTGACCATAAGAAACTCACTAGGCGTATTCTAATTTATCTAGCTATTCTGGTCAATCTTGGGCTCAAATTTTTCTTTATAATCAATAACTTCTACCAAAGCAGGCAATGGTACAAGCTTTAATTTGGTAATTCCAGCTTGTTGACACTCTTCACAAAATACTCTGAAATAAAAACCATGCAAAAGAGACCAAGAATTATATCACTATTAAACGATATTATCTGATGATTATTGGCACTTTTCTTTCTCGTTGCAAACACTTTTGCAACCCATTCAATTCAAGACTAAATCTAGTTTGATAATCTCATAGAGGGGATTAGTCTGCGCCCATGTCTGGGAGCAGTTGGGCAAGCAAGGCAAGAGGAGCAGGCGGAAGGCCCGCGGCCTCTAACGTTCAAAAATGCCCCTGGAGAATCCGGCGGAATAGAAAAAAATCTAAAAAAACTGGCGGTCACAATTTCCCCAGAGATACTCGCGTGGCAAGCATGATGCAACCAGTACATCAACACGCCACATTCCCAGCCACTTTCATTGGTGGAATTCGGAGTCCGTGTGTATCTGGACATCCAAAAAATGGCCCTATGGGAAAAATTTTGTGAAGATGTACACAAAATTTTCCCAACCGCGGTGTACGTTGCACCTCACTCCATGTCATGCGGTTGGCTGGACCTAGGTTCTGAAAGCAAAATAGCAGCAGACGAGGCTGCAGCGGTGCGCATAGTGGTCAACCTCCCCGAAGGGCAATGGGTCGTTGAAACTAAATGCACCAGATGGACAAAATTGAACCAAATTTTCCTCACATTTGACTTTTTGCCTACTATGGTAAAATGTGACATTTTGGAGCAACATCTGAAAGATGGTCTCGCCATATATGGCAAAATACAATCTTTCGAAATGCAACATTTCACGCTGATGCCACACCTGTGCACCGGCAAAGCCATCGCAGTTCTGACCCCAACTGAGGAGATCACGAAGGACCTAACCCAGATCCCGCACTCCACCTTTATTGACATCGCAGGGCACACCACCCACCCATTCTGGGTAACCGTGGACAGCGCGCCCCCCATTTGCACCCACTGTGATGCGTTCAGCCATAAGGCACACGCATGCCCCATCAAAGAGGGCGTTACATTCCAAGAGCACCCCTCGGCGGCCATGGCCAGTGGAGAGGCGCACTATGAACCAACCGCAAGCACCAAAGAGGCTTTCCCGTGGGGAGCACAAGGCTGCTACCTATTGGTAAAGCCCATCTCCCCGCAGGAGCAGAAGAAGGCTAATCAGGCCCGTAGGACCGCGGCCAAGGAAGCGGCCAAGGTCACCACCACCATCCCACACTCACAACGCCAGGAGGACATGGAGACCTTTGCAGCGGAAGCAACTCGGGAATCTATCACCCAATCAGATTGGGAGGCCCAAGCCGAATGGGCCACTCAATCCAAGGATCTGATGGGAGATTCAATCTCACCCAATCGCTGCACCCAAGCACCAGTTGAAACCAACTTGGGACCTATCCCAACAGAAAAATTTTTTTGCCCCACTTGACGGTGCACCGAACTTATCCGCACCACAAAAAATTCGTCCGACGTCGGGAAAACAAAAAGCGAAGGCCAAAGCCAACGTGACTCTTTCCACAAAAATTAACAAAAACCCTAATAGCGTTGCTGCTAATACCCGCGCTGCTGTGAAAGCCCGTGGGGACCTGGAAGAGGCTGGTGGGCCAGGGGGCCCACCCCCTCGCACCTAAGGTGCGATAGGGGAAACCTTCACTCTAGGGACGCTGAATATTGCTGGACTCAAGGCCTCCCCGTCCCGGGCTAGGAAACTGAGTTTTTTACAAAATAATTTACCCGTGGATATCCTGGCCATCCAGGAAACCCACTGTCCATGAGGTTCCGAGGATGCTTGGAAAACAATGCTCCTACCATCCCTATCCTTTTGGTTGAAGCACTGTGGGGTGCTAATTTGGAAAAACAATTTTTAAATTTACATCTTCAGAAACATTCCTAAATGACTGAGTGCTCGTTGTCACCTTCTCATGGGCCAATGTTGCACACACAATCATCAACATTTACGCCCCAAACGGTGCACAAGAGCGTCAGAATTTTTCTCATCAGTCAAATCCCTCCCGCTACCCCCTGATTCTTTCCTAATTGGTGACATGAACTGTTGGCTAACCTCACCAACGGACCGGTGGCCGCCCTCACCCCACGCCCCACAGGGTCATGTAGAACTACGCGTTCTAAAAGCCACCCTTGGGTTAATGGATGCACTGCCACAACATGCCCCACTGCTCAAAAACATGACGCGTCCCCACGTCCACAACGGCCAATTAAGGTCCATGACCCGCATTGACCTTATTCTAGTGCCGGCAAAATTCCAACCCCACATCTCCCACTTCAAAACAACGAAAATGGAATTCTCCGACCACCAACTTGTCTCGATAACATACCACTTACCCGTCACAGTTGCAAAGGCCCCACATTGGTGCAAAATCCACCCCCCAGAGCTTGCGTCGCCAGGATTTTCCATGTGGGTGGAAGAGGCAACTTTGGCAAAATTGTTTGTTGCACCATTTTGCGCGGACCCCATTTCCACATGGGCAACTTTCAAAGAAGACACCATCCGCCACTATCGCCATCTCTCATCCAGATGCTCATGAGCCACATCGGCGGTTATATCACGTGCGCTGGCGGAATTGGCCCACTTAGAGTCCAACATTCCAGCCTCAGGATATAGCCCTGCATGGGGCCAGAAGTGGGCGGAGGCAGCAGCCCACCTCAACGCACTTGAAAGGCAACACAAACATCAGGTTTGTGTCCAATACAGGGCCACATGCATCACTAAAGGCAACAAGTGCACCGCATACTTCTTCAAAAAAATTTTTGCACCATGCCAGAGCGTGGCCTGCACACAGGTGCAAAGATTGGATAATTCTATTGTGGACATACCAGCCGAAGTGGCAATCGAAATGCAAAGATATTACTCCGAGTTATACCGAGCTGAACCAATTCAGCCAGCCGAAATGGCGGAATTTCTCAACAGAGCTCATATCCGCACCATTTTCCAATACCCGGAAATAATGAATTTAATTACTCCAAACGAATTATGGACTACCATTCGCAGTGCGCCAAACCAAAAATGCCCAGGCCCAGATGGCATTCCATATGAGTTCTACAAAAAATATTTTAAATATATATCCCCATTACTGCTAGCCTCACTCAACCAAAGCCTGTTGGAAACGTGCCTCCTACCAGGAGGACATGAGGCTTTTACAGTCACACTCTTCAAGAAAGGGGATAGGCTAGACTTAGCCAACTGGCGCCCCATTTCTCTAACAAACACAGACACCAAAATTTTAACAAAAATCATGGCTAACCGTTTAGGGACTGTAGCATCTGCCACCATCTCTCCAGAACAATTTGGTTTCATCCCCAGAAGGTCGATTTGGGATAACGTGCACTCTGTGGCTAATGTGTGTCAGTCCACAGCCTCTGGGGCACTTGTATTCTTGGACCAACAAAAGGCTATGATAGAGTAAACTGGGAATACCTTAGGGCCTGCCTCCAACAATTCCGCCTACCTCCCCGCTTCATTAACTGGGTGATGCTGCTCACGGAATCTGCAACAATGGCTGTGCGGCCCAGGTTTCCTAACGGAAGTAGTCCATCCTCAAAGAGCCTGCGACAAGGGGACCCCTGAGCCCACTCTTATACAACTTCAGCCTTGACCCACTACTGCGAAATGTGAATGCCCAACTCACTGGGGTCCATGTGCCAGGCCAAACCCCAGTCAAGATGATAGCATTTGCAGATGATTGCGTGGTGGGGGTGTCTAATAACAAAGATGCACGCGCGCTTGAAGCCCTCATCCAGGAATATTCCCGGGTAAGCAACGCGGCACTGAACGCCTCCAAAACTGAAATCATCCTCCTTGGTCGGTCTTAGAACTGCTGGGCCCAGCAAGTAGTTCACAACCCAGCCCAGCTGCTCGCCCAAGTCCACGCCTTACTAACTCAAAACACACCGCCCCACTTGTGCTCCCCTTTGTGCCGCGACCTACCATAGGACCAGTACGCCATCTGGGCGTGTGGTTGGAGGCAGGAGGATACGCGTCAGCAGTAATGGAGGGCCATATACTGGACAACGTGAAGAAGCGAATCGCCTCTCTCAGAGCCCACCCTACTACCCTCACTGGCAGGGTTGTTCTTGCCAACTCTATGCTCCTATCCAAAGTCTGGTTTGGAGCCCACGCCATCCCCTTCTCCCCAAGCTTCTTCAAATCCCTGTATGCTTTGCTACAAGGTTGGCTTTGGTCAGGCCACCCTCCACCAGTACGGCTAGAGGTCATGTTTGGCCCTCATCATCATGGTGGCATGGGCCTACTTGACTTCAAAGCCCATGCCGCCAAGATCCTAGGCACCTGGATTGCGGCCATCACTGCTCCTACACTCCCATCCCAACACTGGTCCCGCGCGGCCTGCTCCAACTTCTCCCGAGCCTTGGGCCTCAACAATCCATCAAACCCCCACTCCCTGATGAAATACCTCTCATCACACACATCAGCCACAGGTCCTCACAGGACCAAAACCCACTACAAACGAATCCTACTCTCCATGCGAAGCGCAGAGTGGAGAATTCGTATTAGTGGACATACAACCTGAAGAGGCCGCCCCTCTCCTCAGTTCACACAAGAGGTATAGGGGCTACCCATCCATGATGGCGTGATCCCCATTCGACCCCAAGTCCTATCCAGGGTGGACTACCTGGACATGATGGACATCCCTTATTCCACTGAGACCCAAAAGACTATCTGGAAATACGCACACCATCCTCTGTTGCAGCCTCAAGTCCGCTCCCATGTGTGGCGCTGCCTGAGGCGGGTGTATCGTACAGCTGAGCGCTCTAATGCTTTACACTCATCCTGTGTCGTGTGTGGCCATTATGGAACGCTGTTCCACCGCCTGGAGAAGTGCCCCACCTCTAAAGTAATATGGCGCGAAGTCCAACGTCTGCTAGGCCAGGATCAAACACATTCCTTCAGTCTGTCAAGAGATATGTTTGCTTCATCAATGGCCTCCCCTCCCACCCTCCCTTCGTGCTCTGGTGGTTGCAATCGCCATGTGGACTATCCACACGATTGTCTTGAATGCCATCGCCGGATCCATCCCACCCTCCCTGAAGCTGTCCACAGATTCCGGTCTTATTTGGTGGATCACTTTCAAGCGTGGATGTTTGGATATCTCCCACCACGTCGCCGGCAGCTGGTCTCCTCCTGGTTCCCAGTCTGGTTCATCAAATCAGACCCCTTCCTCCATATGTGATCAATAGTGGCTACGCCCCCTACACACGTTCCCTCCCCTTCCCATAAGTGGCGTTCCCGCTGGCAACAAGAGATAGCATCGCTTCTCTGGGGTGCCTCACCTGGTACTAAGTTTTGTCTCATCTGAGTCATATTCGGAAGTGTCCGTCCCGTGGTCGGCCTTCCCCACAATAAATTTATAAATTTATCTGATGATTATTCATTATCCTGGCACCAGTATTTTTTACTTATAGGGCATCTTATAGCCACATATCAAGCACACAATTTCCACAGTTTATTTTTCACCTCAATTCAGCCCTTGAACTGATACAACTATGACCTATTGCTAGGTTTGAGATTGCAAAATACTCTCATATTTAGGAGTTTTTTCAGGGACAAAAAGTGCTTTATGAACGTGTAAAATTGTCCTAGGAGCATCTAATTTGGATTTTGTCATACTGCTTATGAAATACAGATTCTGCAAAATTTTGGCATTGTTTTAAGTAAATGACACACCCCTAATTGGGATGTCAGCAGGCCTCTCTCAATAGCACTTGGTACTCCCAAGTTTGGTGGTCTATGTGCAAGTGCTATAGTTCCAATTATGAGGATTGATATACAAATTTCACCATAGGGTGAGAAATTGATTACAATTACTGATGTTTCTTTGTCCATGGGATTAATAGATGTTATCTTTTAATCGATCCCTATACATTTTCTTAAAATGAATAGTTGGTATTGTTCCCAATTAGTTGGGACCAAATGCCAAGTTTTGTTGCATGTATAATCAGCCTGAATGTTTGAGGATATCTGGTCTGAGCTTTTGATAGAATAATTGAGTTTAATTGATGAGATTAATGGGCTAAAATGTATTATAGCAATTGGCTTTTAGTTAAGAGTTAGATTATAAGTTTGAGTTTTGGGAGGATAATCAGCTTAATCTGTAGTTTGTTGAAAGGTTTATTTTCAGTTCAACTACCAGAGCCTTACAACGTGTGACATGAATTTTTTTCATTACGCTTAATAAGACTTTCAGGCATCTATGACAATATGCAATTTGATCAAGAATTAAGATGCGTGGTACTTGTCATGTCCACTTTTGTCAATGCCTTCATCTTGACCCAACTAGCCAGTAAAGCAACTGCAACTACAATATTTGGCTCCCCCTGTGCTCATATTCAGTGTTTCAATCACATTGATATACACTGTATGCCAGAAAAAAATTCATGGAGGACCAGTCAATATCTGGCTGTGTTCATAATTGGTTAATGCAACCAGCACTTTAAGTAGCAAGCCAGATAATCTCCACATCATAGCTTATAGACTCCCAGTAATACTGGAAAATGTGGTTAGTTGTCAACCTCAGGCCTTCATTTCCATCAGACAAATGAGCAGAGCAAACTTTAAACTCCCATTCAGACATTTTTTTAATAACAATCATCTCCTATCAATTATCTTAAAAAATTGTCCATCTTTGGTCTTGGGTTTTCAATTGCTTTTGAAGCGCACCTTTGAGTTCTCGTGGCTCATTTCCAATTTCTTAATTAACCATTCTCTGAAAAAGCTCATCTTCCTGTTGATATACCACTTGGACCATTAGTAACCTTGATAAGCTGTCCTCATTTTGGTGAGAAGCTCCCGCTTGGTGGACTATAAAAAAGTTGTAAGCTTAAAGCTTCAGGCCCATTGAGCCAGACATCCTTTCAGTTCTTTCAGGTTGTGCAACCAATGCAGGGAGATTTGTTCTATCACCACTTTTATAGTGCATACTGTGAATTTACACCCACAACTGCTTACAGCTTAGTTCACTGCAAGGCATTCATGCTCAGTAAAAAAGTAATTCCAATTTACTGATGATAAAATCCATCTCACATAAGCTACCAGATGCTCACCCCCAAGTTCATCAACTTGACTCATAATGGGCTTTTTGCTGTTAATGAAGCATCAGTCTGTACTTTATACTCCCAATTAAGATTCAGATATTTCAAAATTGGCAAATTTATAAGTTACTGACATAACTCCTCAAAAGAATCCTGGGTCGCTTCATTCCATTTAGATCCTTTCTTTGGATCCTTCTGCAATTGGATGAGGGGCTCAGCGATTTTCACAAAATCTCAATGAATGTTTGGTTATATTCAAACATTTCAGGGAACACTTGGATATCTCAAGAGACTTTTCAGTATGGCAAGCCATTATATGGCTTCAATCTTCTGTTTTCGACTGAATTCCACAGGAGTTACTGATGAACCCCATATATTTCAACTCTTTCTTTAAGAAGTGGCACTTCCTCAGCTTAATATTCAGGTTTACTATGGACAATCTTCTGAACACTTCCCATCAAGTGGTGTAAATAGTCTGTAGACGTTCTAATAAACACATTGATATCATCAAGTACACCAGGACGCATGACAGCTTCTATTCATTCAATATGGCATACATGGCTCTTTTGAACTTTTCAGGCGAATTTAAAAGACCTTATGGAATCCATGCTTGTTGAATATAGCCCCTGCGCGGTAATGATCTCACACTTCTCTTGCCTATCATCAGTAAATTGATTTTCCATCATCCTGATATTAGATCCATTGCAGAGAAATACTTTGCTTCTCCCAATCAATATTGAGCATCATTGATTTGTGGTAGTGGATACAACTTCTTTTTTATTATCTTGTTCAGCCTTTTATAGTTAATCACCACCCAATTAAAGCAGGCCGTTTTCAATACTATCAGGTTAGGGATCACCCAGAGGATTGGTGACAGAACTAGGAGCCTGTGCTCCACTAGTTTGCTAATTTCCTCTTCCACTACCGCTTTAAAGCTATTAACTGTAAGATCAGTCTCATCAATATTGTAAATTTTCCCCAATGTCAAATCAATAGATTACGTTCTTTGCACATCCTAAGTTGTGATTATACTAAGCAAAGGTTTCCAGATACTTTTCAAATAGTTCAAAAAACTCCTCCTGCTGTCTTTCCATCAGATCAGTAAGTTGCTCTTGGATGACCAATTATTTTAATATAATTTTTCACCCATGCTAGCACCCATCTTGGTGAGGGTTCTAAAAACATGAAATTTTTGCATTCCACGTTGGGACTAGATGGACAAACGTGACAATATGATTTTCACAATCTTCATCAGTCTTTCCACTTAAATTTCCAGGTGAACTTGGATTCCTCATGGACTGGCTTCGCTATTCCAGGCGCCACCTATGACTCTATTTTAGACTTCTTCCAAGGGCTGCTGACCTTTCCATACATAAGCTAAGGTTTTTCTAAAGTCAATCCTGCATTGACTATTGTCTGCAAACCCATCAGTATGGTGTTCGTCATCTTAGTTTGTAACGGAATTCTCCAATTATCTAAGATTTCCTTTCTATATCTTTATTTGTCTTAGTCCAATCAATTGGTAGCAAATCGGAATAATGCAATTGTTGTAGATCATATTGATAAATTTTGTTCCTCCTGGTAAGTGGAGTTAACCCATCTTTCTGATAGACTAGAGGCTTCGTTTGACCCAATATAGTCAACATAATATCCTCAAATTCACATTTGACTCCGTATTTCCTTATAAACTTGGTAACAATTAAAATGTTCTAGTTCTGGTTGGACAAAACTACAGATGGGGATATAGCATCTGGGATCCAAATCTGAGTGGTAGTGCGCTATACGCTCCTCAGGAGATGGTCGTACTTGGCCTGATGGTTCACATATTTCATCTTATGTTTAAATCAAGCGAGATTCTCATTTTTTACAAGCTAATCAGTATATTATTAATTGTCGCCCTTTGTCAATAATCACCTGAACCATTACTTGATTAACCAGTATATCAGTATATGTACACTCATCTTATTGCAAAATAGTATCTACTGAGTGTATAGAAACGTTATTCACCAAATTGAGGGTGTGAGAACTTTGCACTGACAGATCAGAAAATAATTCCTTAATCGCAGTTAATGTGATTGACAGATTTCTTCTTTTAATTTGACCTTTGCCAGATCATCTAGATTGTCAGAGGATTAAATTTTGTCTGCTAGTTGGCGTCATATTTGTGAGCAACATCCTTAATTATTTTGGGTTTACTCCCCTTTGCTCTTGCTCTGGTTACAGCATTAATTTCTAGATTGACCACTTGATAAAGCGTGTCCTATGCATCATTGACAATTGACAGATCACTGATGTTAATACCCTCATTTAGGATATTGGAAGGAATGGGCTCAACTGCAGCTCTAGACTGTTCTCCATCTAGGCCTTGGTCCCTTTTCCTGACTCCTGTGCGGGTTAATTTCCTTTGCCTAGACCACGTTGTTTTGCTTCTTAGGCTTCTTGCTGAAGAACATTGCAGCGAAGTGGCCGTTGCCTCCGCACTGGTGACAGCACATGTTACTCTTGTATGTCCGCTTGAAACCCTCAGGCTTGTATCCCATACTGGTTGATTGGTTGATTCCTTAGCAGGTTTTGTCAATTTAGTAGTATTTGAAATTCTGACTTGGGCTCATCTTGAAGTTTCAATTAGGGGCCTCTAACGTGGATCCTATCATCTTCAAAGAACCACCATTTGCAAGATGGTTATTTGGGTAACTAATGTGGAAGACATCATTTGTTTAAAATCGTAATAAGGCCAAAGAGTTGCGTTGTAATGAGATCTGCGCATTAAAATCAGTCAAGACATTCTCTCTGACCAAAATAAAAATCTTGATAGAATTAGTTGGCTAAATTCGCTAAGGTCTCATCTTTCAGGATTTGGATTCCCATAGATCTTTTCTTGCATTTTGACATGCGTGTGAGACTTTAAACACCTTCATTATTGCAGACTCAGTCTCTAAATAAGACAAGTTGTCCCCCTATAGATGAGTTAACACCAAGGTTTGAAACTTTATAAAAGCAGTTTATGACCATCAAAGCTTTTTGTCTATCGCCATACCCAAACAATTTCTTATTGGTCAGGTGGAAGAACGCAGGAGCGTTATTCCAAATAAAAAGCTGATACTTTTGGTGTGGTTTTAAATTACTCCAGATTTTCCTAGCCGCAACTCTTAGCTTGGCTACCCAACTGACTAAATGAGTAAACTTAGGGGTTATCTCTGAAATAGTAGCTAATGCTGTTAGAATATTTCTATGATTAGTCAACTTTCCAATAATTTCTTGAAGTTTTTCTTTGGCATCAGTAACTGCATAAGATTCAGTTTCACATTTCTAATTTTTCAGTTAATGGACTTCTTTAACTAGTTTTTACATTTCTGAGCTGAGTGAGCGCAAACAAACATAATCTGCTTCACGTTACATCTTCAGGAATAACTTCTTAAATCAACTCTCATTTTTTCTCTTACAATGAAGTTACCTTTCCAAGTAGCTCTTTGCTTAAATTGGACATTAATCTACACCTTCCTTAATCTTAGTTACTCTCTCATCTAAAACATTAAATTCTATATAATTGGCTGAATTCAATACGTTATATTTGAAGGTTGCCAATTCTATCAAAGGATTTCTTAACTTACTTTATATGAGTTCTAAGATTAGCTTAACTTACTCAACTACCCTCTTAGTGAGCACCAGAATCTTAATAACTAGGTTTTTGCTGATTGTTCCCAGTTGTTAAAACATAGGTTCAGTATGTGCATGATTCGCATTGTTTGATAGATATATATGACTGATAATAGTATGATGACTGTTATCCTTTGTTGAATAAATAAACCAGATGTGGTCAAACGCTAAACTTGAAATAATCTACAGAATACTGATTTGACGATTAGAACTTATTCCCTATTCTGGATTAACTTAATCCACTCTCAAATTCAGAGGCTCCCAGCCTTAGTTCCTGTCACGCTGAATCAGCGGAAATCTACATCCTAGATCTTCTTCTCTTTTGAGGGTACCCTATCCTTACTCTTTTCTTACACTAAAGAGTCTACAATCATTGCACTACTTAGTAATTTAATAGGAATAAATAGAACTCATATATTATATTGCAATTTTAACAATCTGCTTTATAAATATAAGATTTTAGGTTTTTAGGGTAATTAAGCGCCCAACTCCTCAGTTGGCACCTCAGCTATGAAAAGGCAGCCGTTGCCATTGAACATTCCTACAAAATCTCTACCAGCAATGGTGTTCTCCATCAGGCTAGAAGTTCTTCCTTCAGAATATTCTATATTCATGAAAATGTAAAGATCCAAAAAACGTGCCACTAACATTTCCGCTTGATTACAGAAAACTAAACACATTTGGTAGTGACCTGCTTAGTTGATGAGACTCTTAGCCCATTATAGCAGATTGTGAACCTATTGCTTGATTTATAGTTGCAAGCGGCATCACAAGTCTCATGAGCTGTTTAAATTCTTAATCATTCAGTGACAAAACACAATTAATCTCAATTGGCACATCTAAAATTTTATCAACAATAAAATTATTAATGCACCAACTTCGTCAGCTTTTATGACCAACCAGATCTTAAGCATTTTCACAGATTAATTCCTGAAAGATCCAAATCCTGCAAATTACCCAAAGTCCCAGACATTAAAAACCTGGATCAAGGTCAACTGATATTGATTCATTTGCTAATGGGACTTAGCCCTAGCTAACCAGCAGATAACCTGGGATGCTGGAAAGGTGGTCAAATATCACAAAACCAATTTAACTGTCAGATAGCTGAGCTTCAGGACAACACAGCAAACTACAGCATCTACTTACTCAGTTCCACCAAAGCGCAGCTAGCCAGAATTTCCCCTCTTTTGTCCTTGGATCCACACCCATGTAACCCCAGCTTTTAGGGAGGCCATTTGACAGGTGCCATGCCCAACTTGTACCCCCTTCCTGCCATATTCTCCCCTCAGTGAGTGGTAGAAACCCGTGAGAACAGATTTTCACAATCATCACTCTCATACCACACTTCTTTCAGGGTGCTAAAAGACCTGACCAATATTCTTCTCTAGGTTCTGGTGTTGCTACTCACCCATGTTTCCATGGGCTTTCCTCAGTTGTGCCACAAGAAGAGCCCAGCTCACCTTATACATCTCCCTGCTTAATCTTTCACATTCAGATCCACACTGAAAAGATTTTAACGCTAATGGATTGGATTCCAAGATAGCGCGTATTATTGCATTTAGCCAACCCCAGTGGATTAACTTTTTCAAGCTAGCAACCTGCTTAGATAATAGACCCTTTTTCCATTAATAACGGGTAGCATCACAGGCTAGCCATGAGTTACTACTAAGATAAGCGTTTCAATGCTTCATTAATTGCAAAAAAAACCTTTATTTTTTAGTACTAGATGGGCAAAAAACCTTTATTAATAAGTAACTTTAACTGATCAATATGAATAAGAAAGTTTAATTGTTAATAACAGATTTAAAAAATGAACTTCACACAAACATTTTCTTGGATTATCCACAATATAAAATTACTTTTTTTGTAAAATTTAAATCCCAAAATAGATTAAAAATTTGTAAGTAAGCGAATCATAACAATAGATATTAATCAGTGATAACTACAACATCCACTATAGGTTCATATTACAAAGTGAACTTAGCGGATAAGAAGGATATATAATTATTTTCTATAAAAACTGGACGGTGTGGCATTTCAAAATCCCAATTAAGACCAAAAATTCAAATACCATTGATTTTAAATCAGCAGAGCCCCAAATACTGAGAAGACTCCAAAATTTATAATAGTAGTGCTCACTGCAGGGTTCTGCTAATGTGCATCGTGAAGGCTCCATGACAGTAGTTTGGAACAAAGCGCCTAAAAGACTGCTAAATTAGTTTGTTAAAGGTGTAAGTGAGGAGGAAACTTTTTATTGGTGGAAAGGCTAACTTCTTATAGTCAAAGCTTGGTGAAGAGAATATTTATTTCATCCTACATGAGAAGTCTTAGATAAGGTAGATTCTGATATTTATTTATGGGGTTAGTCATCTTAAAAAGCTTTGTTTTAGGGTTTTGAGCATGGGCAATGTCATGAGTTTGCAAGAGTTGCAGAGGCAATGTAATTTGCTTATGGTTTTAAGTTGTGGATGTACACTGAGCAAAAAACAACCAAAGCTATTCTCAACATGAGATTTTTAAATAAAGATCATTATCTATTCTAACCTGTGACATGAGTATGGAGACTGGATTTTAGATAAACACATTAAATCAATAGGTTATATAGAAGCATCTTTCTGCTTTAGTCCAAGCTATCATACAAAACAACATCTGATTTGTGAGCAAAGTGATTTGAATCAGGATATGTCCATTATTGATAATAATTTTTGTATTTATCAAGTGCTCTGCCTAAAACACCTATGTCACCTGAATTATCTTCCCTATTGTGAGCCAATTGCTGAAGCTGCAACAAGTGGCTTGATTACCATAAACGCAAAATTCTAAAAATTGCCATTTCTTCAGAACCATTAATTAAGGATCAGCTTTATTGAATAAAGATAGTGACTTCAGTTACTTATTTTATTTGGTGTGTGCAAAACTCCTAGCTAGGAAAAATTTGGTAAAAGAGGGTCGCAGTGTGTGGTATATCAAGTTTTTACCGTTATTGTAGTTTTTCATATTCACATATACACCTTCGTCTTCCAGGAAATCCTGTAAAAGAACTGATGCTACTATGAACCCAATTTTAAATCTGAGGACTATAATAAGGCGAGGACCAACCCTAAGCAATTTTGAATAAATTAGAAATTGTTTTGGGCTGCTCAGGTAAAGATGGCCTGATGAATTATAGATATTAGCATCTCAGCCTATCATTGTTTTTGTTCACTAATGTACTCAGTTTGCGTTTGTAGCATAAGTTGGGGGTCACAGAGCACAAACTGGCAGTTGAATTAAGAGTTTTTTTAAAAACTGCATCAAATAGCAGTAATCCACATTACATTTGCTTTAAGCATCATCTGAGCTGCATACTATTTAAAAAGACTTCCAATATTAATCCAGAAGTGCACATTACAGGGTGTTCTACTGGTGTGCCGCGTTCAGTCTATGTCATTTCTTTGAAAACTTGCAGTTGGTGGACTTATAAGATATTTTCATTGAGTCGTGGTGAGGAGTATGTTAGATGTGGAAAAGGGCTTACCATATCCAAGGCGTGTTGAAGAAAACGTCAGATTTCATCCTTTATCAAGGGAAGCCTTAGATAGGAATGAACCTAGAGTTGACCTCTGAGTGTATCACATTAAAATTTTGTTTTTGCGGGTTTTGGGGTAGGAAATGTCATTAAATTTCCAGAGTTGCAGTGTTGCAATTTGGGATAATGGATCCAAATGTTAAATGAGACGCTAAGTAGATAGCATGGAAATTTGACCCCAAAATGAAGCTATAAGAAAGTTACTTTATATATCAACCTTTGCGCTGGATTGACAAGACTAAATGAAACCATATCAACTTTTTCTGAGTCATGAAAAAGAATTTCTTATGTTTTAGTGACAACAAGAAAGATTAGATTTCTTGCTTTAGTCTCATATTAATCTTATATAGGATGATGGCTCATAAGAGATATCTATTTTTTATTTAAAAAGTGCTTTCAATCCATGCATCATCTAGGTTATCTTCCGCTTTGTGAGCTAAAAGCTGTTGCTAAGGCAAATATAACGCAGTATCTCACACCCCAATTTTCACTGTAATTTACCATATAATATAAAACCTCCAATTAGTGTCAGCAATATCTATGTAAAAATATATTTGATTACTTCTCTTTATCTGTTGTTGGGTAAGAAAAAAGACTTTGGCTAGGTTTTCAAGTTAGGGGCCCATTGTGTGGTTTCCCTTAGTGATTACATCTTTGATTTTATCTGCTCAACCACTCATACACCTTCTATTGATATTTGCTACAACTAATCATATGAACAAGCTTTTTACCTAATTGATATAGTAACTAAGTCCTAAACTTTGTTATAATTGAGTTGCTATTAAGCCTATTCACCTTACTATCAATTTATCTAGTAATCTATATGTTTGGTCACATCAACGCTTATCAGTATTATCAAAAAGGTGCGATTAAAAATTTTTCTACACCATTTGTACTAAATCCAAAACTAACTTCTATCATGATACATATGCTATTGTGAACGTGGGGACAGAATCACCCATATTAGCTATTTTTTGCAAATTTGTATGAACAGCATCTTTTTTAAATTTTATTTGAGGAAGGCAAACCAGGGGATGGACTCTTCTGATAAGTAAACTAAACTAATGAAATGAACTTTAGCAAGATGAGGGCACCACAGAGAAGCAAACGCTATCTCCTGTTGCCAGCAGAGACGCCAAGAGATGAAAGGGGGATTACGTGTGTAGGGGCTTGCGCCACTATAGAGCACGTATGTAGGAAGGGGTCTGAAGTGACGAACCAAACGGGAACCAGGATGAGACCATATTGCAGTGACGTGGTGGGAGGTACTCAAACATCCAAGATTGAAAGTGGTCCACAAGGTGCGACTGGAACTGGCGTATAGCCTCCTGGAGGGTGGGAGTAGCGTCTGAGATAGCATCCAAAACAATTGTGTGGATAGTCCACATAGAAATTGCAACCACTAAGGCATGGAGGGAAGGTGGTAGAGGGGAAACCATGGACAAAGCGAAGATGTCCTTAGACAGGCTGAAGGGCTATTCCTGATCCTGGAGAAAGAGAAGCTGAACCTCATGCCATATCACTTCTGAGGGAGGGCACTCTTCCAGGCGGTGAACCAAATACCATACTGGCCACACATGACGCAAAATGAGTGCAAAGTGTTAGAGCGCTTGGCTGTACAGTATACCCATCTCAAGCAGCACCACACATGGGAATGAATATGTAGCTGCAGAAGAGGGATGTGGGTGTACTTCCAAATAGCTTTCTGGGCATTGAGGGAGTAGGGGATCTCCACCATGTCCAGGTTGTCCACTCTGGCTATGGTGAGGACCTCATGGGAATCACTCCATTCAGAATGGGTAGTCCTTGTACTTCCTGGGTGAACTGAGGAGTAGGCGCTTCCTCTAGCGGTGTGCCCACTGATGCAAATTCTCTACTCAGCACTTCGCATGGAGAGAAAATTTTTTAAAGTGGGGCGACGTCCCTTTTAGGCCCGCAGCAGAAGGGTGTGAGGCGGTGTACTTTAACATTGAATTGGGGTGGGCAGGATTGGTGAGGCCCAGAACGTGGGTGAATTTGGAGCAGTCCGCGTGGGACCAGTGTTGGGCTGATATCTAGGTTGGTACTGCAGCAATCCAGGTGCCAAAGATTTTGGCGACATGGACCTCATAATTGAGCAGGCCCAAGCCACTACTGTGGCGAGGGCCAAACATGATATACTGGCGCACTAGCGGTGAGCGGCCTAACCAAAGCCACCCTTGCAGAAGGGCGTATAATGACTTGAAAAAACAAGGGGAAAAAGCGATGGCGTGGGCCCAAACCAAACTTTAGAAAGCAGTATATTGTTGGCTAGCACTACTCTGCCTGTAAGAGAGGTCTGACGGGCTTTTGAGGGAAGCTATGCATTTTGTAACTTTGTCTAGGATATGATTTTCCATCACTGTTGAGGCATACCCTCCCGCTTCCAGCCACACCCCCAAATGGCGGACAGGTCCAACGGTGGGGATTGGAACAAAGGGGAGCACAAGCGGGGCGGTGTGGGGTGGGCAGGGCAAGTGATCACGTAGAAAGTTGTTCAAGCAGGTAGAAAATGGGGTGCTGGGGACCAGCGGGCTTGATACCAACAAAGGAGAACAATTTCAGTTTTGGAGGCGTTAAGTGCAGCATTACTGACCCGGGAGTAAACCTGGATAGTAGCTTCAAGCGTGCATGCATTGTGATTGTTAGACACTCCAACAACACAATCATCAGTAAATGACAACATCTTGAATGGTGCTTAACCTTACATATGAACACCAGTAGGCAGGCATTCCATTTTATAGAAGTGGGTCAATTCAGAAGTTATACTAAAGTGGGCTTAGAGGGTCCCCTTGGCGTAGGCCCCTTTGAGGGAGAATTACATCTGTGAGGAAGCTAAGGCCACGCACTGCCATTGTGCAGATCCCGTGAGCAACATCACCCAACTTATGAAATGATAGGGGTGGTGGAACTTATGGAGGCAGGCTCTGAAGTAATCCCAGTTTTTTATCATAGGCCTTCTGCTGGTCTAAAAAACAAATTTCCCAGAAGCCAAGGATTGACATATGTTGGCTATTGCGTGTATGGTGTCCCAAATAGACATTTGGGGATAAAACAAAATTGTTCAGGGGAAATGAGAGCAAAGGCAAAAAAATCCCTAGACGGTTTGCCATGATTTTAGTAAACATTTTTGTGACATTGTTAGTATTTGAAATGGGGCACCAGTTGGCCAAATCCAGCTTATCCCTTTTCTTGTACAACGTTATCATGAAGGAATCTTGCCCTTCAGAAAGGAGGCGCATTTCCCTAAGGCATTCCTGTATAGAGGAAAGCAGCAAGGAGGAAATGCATTAAAAATACTTCTTATAAAACTAAAAAGTGTCGCCATCTGGACCTGGGCATTTCCTGTATGGTGCACCGCAAACAGCAGACCAGAGTTCATCCTGAGAAATCAAATTTATCAACTCTGGAAAATGGGAAATGGTGTGGATATGTGCAATTTTGAGAAACTTGTCCACTTTAGCCAGCAGAACTGTACAGAGCGATACAATTTGGAGTAATAGTTTTGTACTTTGATTGCCAATTCAGCTAGAGTATCTGCAATGGAGTGGTCTGGCCTTTAGAACTGTGTGCAGGACAATCCTTGCTGCGGTATGAAGAATTTTTATAAAAGGTAAGTGGAACACATATCGCCCACTATTATATTCTTTGTTTTTACTGAACACAAACCCGATGCTTGTGTTGTCTTACCAGTGCATTGAGGCAAGTGGACACTTCCGCTCACTTATGACCCAAAGCTGAGCTGTAGTCTGCCGCTGGGACATTTTGATTCCAGATGGTCCACTTCTGCCAGAATGCGTAAAATGACTGATGAGGCAGCCCGCAAGTGACGTAAAGAGATGTGGCAAGGCTGGCAGATGATGTTAACTTTAAATTTGAACAGGTGGCGATTGGGTCTGCACATAACGGTGAGGTAAACTCTGGAGCCAAGGTCTTAAAGTCCACCCATAAGGAAAACCTGGCTGACGTGATCTTGGTGGGGTGGAGATTGCACTACTTTGGCACCTGGACTACTGTATTGAACAAAACGAAGGAAACCAATACCATTCTGTGGTCGGATAAATCGATTTTTGTCATGTAAAGTGGGAAATTTGGGATTGAAAATTCAATGGTGAGAGAATAAGTTCAATGCATGTAATAGATTTTAACTGACCATTGTGCACATGGGGGCAATACATGTTTATGAGTAGTGCTGCATGATGTGGCAGAGTATCAAAAAACCCTAGGGTGGCTTTTAGAACACAAAGTTTGATGTGCCCCTGCGGGGGTGTAGGCGACGAGGGTCAGCAGTCTGTGGTTGGGTTGGTCCAGCAGTTCAAGTTGCCAACAACAAATGGGTTGGGGGTAGTGGAAGGGAATTGACGGCCAAGAAGAATTTTTGACGATCTTAAGCACAAGTTGTGGCTTAAATATTAGCAACAGCGTGCACTTTGTCATCCCACAAAAAAGGTGACTATAAGGATGCGGTTGTTGAGGTACAATGTTGATGAAATAAATTTAGATATACAGGTCATTTGAACAAGCACCCTCACAGTGCGGTGACCAAAAGAAAAGGGAAGGGAGGATCATGGTTGCCCATGTTTCCTCTGCACCTCATGGACATTAGGTTTCCTGAATGGCCAGGATGTCCGCAGACAAATTATTTTTTTAAAAAACTCAGTTTCCTAGCCTGGGATGGCGAGGCCTTGAGTCCAGAGATGTTCAACTTCCCTAAAGTAAAGGCTCTTCCATAGCACCTTAGGTGTGAGGGGAAGAACACCTGAGCCCTTCAGCCTTCTCTTTGTCAGAACGTCGCTGTATGGCAGTGAAGGTATTCAGTGCTATGGAGTATGATTCAGTATGTGAAGCTTTTGTTGTGGGGTTTGCTTTGGCTTTTGCCCTCTTCTTTTCACCACTGTGGGATAAATTTTTAGCGTTGTGTGCACTAGCGGTGCACCATCACATGAAGGTGGAATTTAAGAAGGAATATTGGTGAGCAACTAGGATTCAATCGATGCTTGGTATCATTGGTCAGGTGAAACCAACTCACCATTAGGTCTTCAGCTTGGGCGGCCCTATCTGATTAATGGAAGGATTTGTGAGCCGCTTCTGCTGCAAATGACTTGATGTCCCCCTGGAGCTGGGCGGGCAGGATCACAGACTTGGTCACAGCTGCCACCTTGGACACCACTCTGAGGGCCTGCTTGGCCTTCTTGCGCTCCTGTGGGGATACATGTTTTGTTTGAATGTAGCACCCAGGTGTGCCCCACGGAAAGGCTGCATAATGTCTACTGCCGGTTCATATTGGGCGTCTGCACCACACATTGCTTCCAGGATTATTTTTGTTTGAAGGATGCATTCCTTGGTGGGGCAGGTATGGGCCTTGTGGCCAAAAGCATGACAGAAATTGCAGATAGGAGGCGCGCTATCCATGGTGACCATGAACAGGCGGGAGTCTTACCCATTATTTTCTTCAAAAGTGGTGTGAGGGATTTGGGTCAAAACTTCTGCTATACCCACAGATGTGGTGAGAACAGCAATTGCTTTGCCCATGCACAGGTCCAGCATGAGTGTAAAGCACTGCATCTAGAAGAAAGGGATTTCCCCATATTTTGGCAAGCCCAACTTCAAGGTGGTGCTCCAGCACAGTGCACCTGACTGTAGTAAATAGGAATTCGAAAGTTACAAAAATTTGCATCAAATTAGTCCAACAAGTGCACTTCATTTCAACTACCCCTTGACCATCCAGGAGGTCAGCTAACACTTGCACTTTTGCAGGTTTGACCACCATATTTTTGTTTCAAATCTTAGATCCAGCTAAAGTGAGGCATGGAGTGTGGTGTGACATACACTGCGTTTGGGAAATAAGTGTGTGTACATCTCCACAAAACTTCTACCAAAGCGCTGTTTGTTGAATATCCAAGAAGACATGCACCCCATGTTCCAATGACAATAGTGGTTGGGGGTGTGGCATATTAATGAACTGGATGCAGCGCGCTTGCCAAACCAAAATTTCTGGGGAAATGGTAACTGCCAGTTTTTTACTATTAATTTTATCTATGCCGTTGGATTTGGCAGTGCGTTTATGAAACTTGGTTGATGTGGGGTCTACAACTGTGCCCTTAGCTTTACTTGCTCAACTGCTACCAGACATTGGTTGCATACTAATCTCCTTGATGAGATTATCAAGCTTACCTATATTGAATTGAATATGTTGCAAAAGTGTTTGCAACGAGAGAGAAAAAGTATTGAACATCATTTTTCTTATCATTTTATTCTATATTTATTACATGCAATCATATCTCATTTATTTGTAGATAAAGGGTTCCTTAGTATGTTATAGTGATTTATATATATATGTTAAATTCCTTATGAATACTTCTTTCCATTCCCACATTTTATATCTAGTTGCCAAAGTTAAATTAGATTACTATCATAACCACACCTGAGCTCCTCCAATTACAAAAGAAAATAAGTCCTATATTCCCCCCTATAAAAAATTCAATACATTCTCTCTTCATAACTTTTACCTGTGGTACTGGTTTCCATATACTTTCTTTATGATTTTATAAGTAAATATCTTGCCCCAACTTTTTGTTCAGCTCGATTACAATTATTAAGCAATTTTGTAAGCAGTTTATTTTAACTGTACCAAAAAACGCCATCTACTGGCTATTACCTTAGTTACACCGCTGACTATTATTATGGACAGCGTCAAACTACACCTTGCATTTTATGCTCAATATAAAAATGCTTGAGGACTAATTCAACTAGTCATTGAGTCCAAACTACTTTTAAGTCCCTTTGATGGACTTAGAGCACCACCTTGCGTGTGCATATAAAATCTCTTATCATCTTTCCCTACCTCAGTCCAATAATTAATCTAACCTCCATGTTGACTATAGGTGATTATTACAGTACACTGAATCATAATATTTGAGCTTGCAACTCCAATTTTCATATTGGTGTGCATTATCAACTTCCATCATTCTAAAGTCTATTTTGACATTAGTTATCCTCTGAAGATGATACTGCAACAGCGGCAGAAACCAAACTTTATATATATAGTTACTTTCATAACTTTTATAATCTATACTCACCTACCACTGACACCACAAAGGTGGTAACTTTTGCCAACATCTCATCTCACATCCCACCCCAGGTGTTGTATGAGGTATTTATTAAGGGCTCTTATCTATGGGTCAAACCCAATACTCCATTTCCCTGTCCCTACGATGTTAAGCGCCTTGTGGCTCCATGTTTTACCACTACTATTACATCTTAAATTGCAATATGAATCTATCAAATGTTTCGTTCTCCTATACTGTATCTGCATATAACCACTTCTTCTAGGCGTGTGTCAACAAAGGATGCCAAATATGCCCTCTCTCTTTTACATTGGATAACATTAGTAATCTTATTGGCATTTTTCCATAAATTCTTTCAACACTGATTATGATGCCAATATCATTCTGGCAGAAATTACCTGGAGTATCTTGCTGCCCATACCCCCATCCACCTTTTCTGTCATTGGGCTAACACCCCAGAAAAACTCATCCAGCTTTTCAACCCACCTTAAACCACTAGATAATAATCTGTCCAATCAGGAGAAAGCATAGACAACCATTAGCCCATTTAGATCATTTCTACTTCAATGCCCCAATCAAATTTGATAAGAATCCCTAGGCATTATTGGCCAAGGTTTCTAGATCAGGAGATCTAACAGAACTGTCTGACCTTCATATCTGAGTAAAATTTATTTATTGATTATGATGACAAGTTCTTTCAATATTTCAATGCACTCAAATAAACGCCATTCTAATCTTATCTGATCACCATTTTCACTTTTGATGCGGCTGCCTCACCCAAATTTCATCCTATCCAAAAGCTGCAGCTAAGTTTGGTACAATGCTTGAAGAGTAGTAGGCTCCTTCAAAGTCCCAGTAACCCTTACCGTTGCAATTAAGAGTGCACTACTCAATTACCACAAGAGATCCTATAAGTTATTCTTGAAAACTTTGGTGGTGGCCCATAACCTTAAAGATAAAGATACATATGAACATTGACATCTTTATCGAGCTCTTCCACACCTTTACCCAAGATGAAAGTGATTAAGAAGATTATATTGTTGTCTACATTGCAGAGCACCATCTTTACCTTATCCTCTTGGGTGATAATGATCCCATAAAATCAATTCTTGTACAATCTTACTATTCACCTGGTGCTGCACCCTGCTTCATGATGAGGTAACTAAATATCGCCCCCCTGCTTCCCCCTTTCCCTTCATCATGGTAAGCTAGCAGTTTGTTATTGCTGCTTGGCTTATTTATTTATTTATTTATTTTGTTATGGCACAATTTTTCTTGCTAATGCATTTTGGCCATTTATTAGATTATTTTTTTAATATTAAATAGGTAATATCCGTCACTGGGGCATCTTAGCTCAGAAAATAACAAAAAAATTTTCTGCACCAGCATATAATCATCTATCAAAAGTGTTGAAAATTTTCTAGTACTAGTATTTCCCAACATAAGGATGAAAATTATTATGGACTTTATTTTCAGGTGACAAATTTAAAATCAAGGTAAGTATATTACTAACATGGTTACATGACTTTAAGCCTAATTGTACATATTAAAAGGGAAAAGGAGTTGATAGTTATTGTATGGTTAGTCACTTCTAATAGTTGGAAAGGAGGACACAATGTGATTTTGAACATCAACAGTATGAGGCATAAGGCGGAATAGGTGAGATTCTGTCAACATAGATTAGGATTGAGGTGTACATCGCCTCACATATTGAGTAAGCTGGTGTTTTAAAAATTATTAAGTTCGGACACAAAGTAAACGTCTTAATGTGTGGTGAGTTTGAGGTAAATCTAATCAGAGAATAAATCTTTGCAATTAAAAGCATGCGTGGCATGCATCATACATAAATTCACCAATAACAAATTATGCATTGTCAGAGAAATCACGAGGTAATTAGGGAGGTATTTCTTTACAAAGTGGCTCTATTTCCAAATACTAGAATTGTCTGAGGAGTGTGTTGATAGGAGTAGCTGCTGCATCAATAGCATTTTATATATGA
This sequence comes from Massospora cicadina, assembly GCA_022478985.1. Lineage (NCBI taxonomy): Eukaryota > Fungi > Entomophthoromycota > Entomophthoromycetes > Entomophthorales > Entomophthoraceae > Massospora > Massospora cicadina. The sequence continues at coordinate 449,644 of JAKSZP010001316.1, read as the reverse complement.
TTTTATATACTGGTTGGCTTTTAAAGGTAGCACATGCAGCAGTGTAATATATTGGGGGAATAACCTAAAAGTAAAGCCATCCAAAATCAAGTTTGAATCCATAAGCCTGTTCTTTATCATCTTTCCATCTGAGAGTGTTATATTAAATTATTAGCCACTTCTGAGCCAACATCAGAAGTTGTGTGTTTGGTGGCAGGAGCTGATTGGTCGCAAATAATTGGCTAATGAAGTTTGACTTGCATCAGAACAGAATCTATCCAGGAATGTTTAAAGCCATCATTTTTTGGTTGGGCTTGTGGTGGATGTAACGCCTACAGTGCTTGAGAATGGGGGAGGGAAGATTGATCTCCACATCAAAATTTAAGGTGCTACTGAAATTTGGGGAGTTACAGAAGAAGGCTTGTCAGAATAGTCTTCTATTTGTTTCAGACATTCTTACGTGAATCAGCTTCTAATTAACTGAGCACTAAAATTTGTAGATTTTAACAATCCCTAGAGCTCGTTCACTAATCTATTATAATATATCCAACTACCATGCAGTTTTCAAGTGCTGACTAGTTTTACTTTGAGACCCCAAGAGTGAGTTAGCATATCTTGTTTTTTTTAAATGAGTTTTTTTCGTTTATAGTTGTTTATTTAATTTATTCTGCAAAGACAGTAAACCATCATCAAGTAACCACTGTGAGAATTAATAAGACAGAATGCTTTTATTTAAAATAATATAAAATCCTAAATTGCAACTATTTATATGAGCTATATCATATTTTCTCAGGCATATGTCCTCATACAGATCGCCTATTAAAATTTTTATGAATTTAAAAGGCTGTTGGACCTTGACACCCATGCACCAGCTATAACAAATTTGTGCTAACTACAGTAAACACTTGTTGCAACAATGTTAATTTTTTCTATATCATAATATGGGAGACTCAGTGTACTCCCTCTTTGACCTTTGCTGATAACTTGTGTCCTTGAAACCTTAGTTTAAGATCAATGAAATTTAATATTAATCTGTTATGCCAAAAACTTCAGGATCAAAAATATGGTCAATTTAGATGCCTCCATGTTCATGCAAAGGATCAACCCTTGGCCATGTTGTTAGTTACTTCAGTTACAGTCACCATCACATTCAAAGATGTTGGCAGTGAATTGCTAATTGTGGCGAAATTGTCCTCAAATATAAATGTAACTTCACCTCCTTTTACTGTGGATATCACCTATATACTAAAAAACTCAGTTCAGGATTCTCCAAAAATGTTAAAAGTTTACTCCTCTAAATTCTACAAGCTAGCTGCTACAATTCAATTTTAAAAATTATACCCTCACTTAACTAGTATGATTTTTTTGTTTATTCATCCCAACATCCATAAATAGGAAAATTAAATTATATCAAATTGGAAACTTTCCTGCTTTTTATAAGAAGGTGAACTTATATCCTTCATTTGGCTATATTTAAAATCACTATGGATAACGCGCATAACCAGGTAAAAGTGGACATACTTGTAATTTTGTGGAATCTTTAGCAAAAAAATGTTGTCAGAATTTCAGGACACTAGATAATAATCTGAGGTTTGAATAGAGCTCAAATATGTAGAACTAGTGGAGCGGTCAATGCGAGATGAAAAGATGGGGTAAAAGACTACTTTATGAGTTAGAACGTTGTGATATTTATAGGCCATGTTGGAACACAATGTCAAGTAGTCCCTCATGGTTCCTCACAATCAGGAATCTTCAATTTCTTCCAGATTTATTCCTAGTTGTTGCTCTTATTATTCTCCATCAGCAATGTCCTTAAGACCTAATTGATCAGATTTGTCTCTCTCATAGTTTAATAATATTTGAGGAAAATATAGAAAATGCCTCAATTTATTCCAATGCATAAGATGATCTCTAATCAAATTTCTCAACAGCACCCTCTTTGGCAGATTTCAATAAAGTGTGATTGATTGTTTGATGATTGAAGTTATATTTTAAGAATGAATCTTGATTTGATTATTGTATTAAATCCTGAAAATGTCATTCTCAAAAAGTTTGTCAGAGAGGAACATATGGTAGTAGTTTAGCGAGCCTAAACTCAATTGGCCACTGTCACTTTTGGTAATGTAAGCAATGGAGTACTTGAAATCCACCATATTTATATCGTGTTATTGCCCTGACTAAATGAAGGTAAGCTTTTTCTAAATACTCTATCCCAATAGTGATAGGTAAGGACCAGATCTTAAATGGAACTTTGGAAAGATAAGTCAGATGACATTAAAGTGGTCTATCTCTTTGGCAATTGTGGCGATAATTTTCTAAAGTAGCAAGGGCCTGAAGTCAGTTAATTTCATCTGCTACGGCCCTCAAAAGTAGCTCACAGTAATATGGCACTAAAAAGGGGTGTCACGATACTTGGTGTGGAAGTCCAGATTGTCTTTTGCTCGAGGATGCTTAGTTGCTGCTGGATTACACATCTATTTCATTATAATAAAAATGAAAAACAATAATAATCAAAAAACTAGTTCTATATGTCTTATTATTGTTGGCGTGGGGAGAAATAACGAACCTCCTCAATATCTTAGCAATTAGTAATAACTTGTATTAAAGGTCAAAGGCTCTTCAATGGTAGTTTAGAATAGCTAGGTATGGTCCAAATAGGAAATAATTTAATTTAAATTATCAAAGCTCAGAAATTCGCTTCACTTTGGCTGAACAACGGATGTAGAATTATTTTTAGGCAATATGTACCTGTGGGGTAATGATTTAGTTTTTTGCCAATCCATTTGAGAAAATTATTGCTCCTTGGGGGAGCTCTGCCAATCCTATAAAAGGGGGTGGTCCCCACAAAGTTGTTTGCTTTGAGATAAATGTATTCGGGGAAGAGACCTCTGATGGACTCCCCAAGTTCCCTCAAATGGTTAGGAAAAATTGACTGCCCAACTTCATTCTATTTTCCTATATAGTATTTATAGAATTGTTACACCAATTCGCAGGGTTCTACTGAGAATTAACCAGGGTCTTATGGCTTATAAATTGTTAGTATAGTATTAATCATTATTATTTTCATCAGGAAATTGCAAATGTCTGACTTTTCCCCTTTTGGCCGATTTTGACCTAAAACGATCTTTTATTGAAGCCATGAGGATAAATGTCATACATCACCCCCTCAAGAATGTTGGGTGGAGATTAGGGTCACAGGAAACGGCTATGTACCCGTTTAATATTAATCTTTGTAGCCAAGGACCTTTATAGAGTACTCATTTCCTCTCTTGTAGGTGGTGGTGAAAAGTCCCTCCCAATTTGATCCAAGCTTGCTGCTTCTAGTAGTGATGCGGTTTTGGTAGTATAGGACCATGTCAGACACTTGGAATGTGTTTAGGGGATTCAAAGCTCATTGGAAGCCTGCCCTTCTTTAGTCACCCTTTAAGACAAATTGTTCATAGCCTACATTTGGATCTGGATAATGCGCTGAGCCAATCTTCTAATGGCTTTCTTGGGTTCATAAGCTCTAGAGGAGTATAAATCTTAAGCTAAGAAAGCACTTATTCCTGGTTTCGGACCATAGAAGAAGGAATGGGGATATTATCAAGATCTGATGATAACTAATCCAGTAAGCCATAAGAGCACTGGGTTAGGAATTGATCCCATTGAAGTGAATCATATGAGGCTATTTTTTGCAGGATGGATACCAAGGTTCATTTTTCTCTCTCTAGTCCCGTTAGTAAAGGGATTATATGGATCTGAGAAGAATTGTTGGGCTCCCATGGAGGTAGCCAGTATTTTAACTACTCTGGAGGTGAAGTTCTTACCCTTGTCGCAGAGTAATACTTTGGGACAGCGGTGTCAAGTGAAAATAGTTTAAAGTCAAAACGTGTCTTTGGCCTTGGCCGTTTAAGCAGGGAGAGCCACATATTTACCTAATTAGTAAAGTGGTAAATGGCTATGAGGATAAGTTTGTTTCCACCAGTAGTCTGTGAAAGGGACCTACTACGTCTAGGCTGATGATGTGAAACGGTTGTTGGGTAGTTTATTATTGGTACCTAGTCTTGAAAACTGTTTGCTGTTTACACATGAGGCAGGCATCCAAGATTTCAACTATAGTTTCCATAAATCATTACCAATAGTATCAATCCCTAATCCACTTCTAGATTTTCTTAGCTCCTCCATGACCTAGGGTGAAGTGAGCTTCCAGAATAGCAGGTACACGCTCTGAGGGCCAAAGGTAAGGTAGCCACTTTGCCCCCCGCCTGCTTGTACAACTTTTCACATTCCACTTTGGTGTTGCTGGAGTGCCAGGAAAACATTTTCTGTAAGGGCTCATCCTCATTCTCCCAGTTGTAAGGTATCTTAGGAGGTCATATAACCTATTTGCCTCACTAATATCCAAGTGAAGGACTGGCAGCTGAGTTAACGCATTAACATAAATGTGGTGGGTTCCATCACAGTGTTTGATCTTCATGCCGTAATGCTGGCACTTCAGAGCACAGCGAGATAACTGGTCAGTAGGATCCTTCACTTTCTGTAACCATTTTAACAAAGCGTGGTCCATAAACATAGTAAAGGTGGTCTCATATAAACTTAGTTGTTAGTGCTTTACAGCTAATTTAAAGGCAATGCACTCCTTCTCAATTACACTGTAGTTGCGTGCTGCCTTTGAAAGCATCCTACTTTAATAGGATAAAGTTGATCTGCACTGTTTTCATCCAATTGGGCTAAGATGGCCCCAAAGGTGTAGTCTGAGGCGTTGTAAACAAGATAAAGGGTTTATTATAATCTGTGTGCCGTAGGATAGAACGTTGTTGTAGCAGTTTCTTAAGTGTCTCAAAAGCGTCCCTTTTTTCAGAAACACAATTAAAAAGGGGTATCCTTGGTTAATAGGCGGACAAGGGGCTCGCTGAGCTGGGAGAACTTAAGGATGAGTTGATGTTATACCCTATCATCCATAGAATTACTTGAATATTTTTATATATTAAGGTAGGAATTTATGAGATTGCTTCGACCTTGTCTTGTATGGGTTGGATTCCTTCTTTAGAAATTGAGTGTATATGGAAATATAATTTTCTTTAAAAGGAGGTACACATTAAAGGGTTTTTATATTGGCTTAAGTAAACGTTAAAAACACCTTTTTTAGGTGACCAAGGTATTCATTAAAGGTTTTTGAGAACACTGTGATGTGATCAGGATATATGATGATGCAACTTAACTTGACGTCCTGCAAGATGTGTCATGGCTCTCTGGAAAGTTGCAGGCGCATTGCACAACATTTAAAGTAGTCAGATTGGTTGGAATAAGCCTTTGCTGCATTTAAGAGAATTTCTCCTGATCTTGGGGAATAAAATCCATAATCCAAGAAAAATCTAAGTCCATTGCAGCAAAAAAGTTAGATCCAGAGAGTTGTGCCAGGGTTTCATCAATGTGAGGATAGGATAGCTAACTTTTTCACAAGGATATTGTCAGAAATTTTCCTTCCAGACTACAAGATAAGAATGTTTCTGGAAAAATGGCCAAAAAGGTGAAATGTTGGAAATTTATGAGTCCTTGATAATAATAAGATCAATTTAAATACAAACATTGATTTAATCAGCCAAAAGACCCTGGATGATTTTCTTGAAATCCTGCAAATTGGGGGTAACATGATTCAAAATACTTCGTGGGAAATAAACTCAAGATCAAGCAGTTAGATTACGTCAACACCAAAGTGGAATATGGGGCGGCCATTGGATGGTACTCCCTCAGCCATGACCAGGTACATTCAAGCACCTACGCGGGGACTGCCCCCTTTTATAGGCTTGATGGGGCCTCCCAATATGCAATAGTTTGTCAAATGGGATTGGCTGAAAATTTTCAAATTGTTTTTAATGGGTATGTCCTAGACAAAAATAATTTCCCATTAATCGTTCATCCAAAGTGAAGCGAGTTTTCTGAGCTTCAATAGGCAAAAATCACATATTATTTAATTTGAGAATTTACAAGCTATCCAAACGGTGAGTCTCAACGTTTTAAATACTATTATCTTTTAAAGTGTATTATCCTTTTACCCCCACGTGGTGTATAATAAAATTTCCATAAAACCTAAAACATATTTAGTATTTATTTATTTTAGTTATTTTCATATAGCTGGTGAGATGAGCCACTCGCATATATTGTTGGATTTGAGGCAAAGAGCACCAGCAAGCCTTTTTCCAGTCACAAATCCAACAGACTATAAATTCGAGGTGTTCATGACTATATGATGACCCCTTATTCTTCTTTTAATTAGCAAAATGGGGGAAGACTAAGGGCTTTGTGATGGAACTAGTAACCTCGCATCAAGTAGCTGGTGGAGCTCCGCACACATCTGTTGTTCTTCCACATTTGTCTTGTGGTAAGTTTGTACCTAATATTTATGGTCATCACCCACATCAATTGAGTGGCTCCAGCCCTTCATGTGGCCATAGTCAGTATTTGACTCTGAGAATTTGTTATATTCTTCTGGTAAAGTATGGACTTTTTCCAACTCGTATGAGGTCAGCCCATCTGAGATATGGATGTTGGGTAAGGAACATTACAGGTCATCCATTGGTAAGCCTAAATCCATCATAGAGCCTATGTAGTGGATATGTTCAATGTATTTTACCAGGACTAAGAAGCCTCTGCCAATCTCCAGGTATTTCTTATAACCATGTCCTTTCTGGTGAGTTTTTCCAGCATAATAGTAACTGGCCTCTGATAGGTGAGGTCTAGTATTCCATGCAATACCAGATGCTCCACGGGGCTAACACCTTCAAGACTTACAAGGTGCAAAAAACATTTTTGTTGGGATTAAGAGCATAATTTTTGTGTCAACCACTCGTTGTTCACCAGACTCTATCAAAACCTTATCTGCAACATAAAAAAGGGATACCGTCCCTAGCATTACTGAATGAGGCAATTTTTTATGTTGCGCCCAGAGGTGGAATAATGCAAAGTCAAAGCTGAAAAGGGTATTTAACCAGACAAGAGTATTCGTTCTTGCTTGGATCTTTATTGGATAAGACTAAAGGGACTAAATAGTTGAGTAATGATAGAAACCTTGCTTCATATTGCTTTTTCTTTTGTCTTCAACATAAACTGGATACCTATGAGCATATCGTAGGTGTTATAGTCCAAGGCCACTGCAGGGCCAATAAAATAAGCTCCTCAATTTGAATGGGAAGAGAAGAATATGCCCTGATGGCACGGGTGTTGTTTGGGCTGGCAATTCCATGTTCTTAATTGTACTTCGAGTCAGGCGCCATCTTGATCTTCTTGATGAGCTTAGTGAAGATTACGTTAACTAGGGAGCTAGTATTCAGTATGGCCATTAACTAGACCTTTTGAACGACCAATTCAACTTTGGTGAGTGTTCCAACAGAGTAAGGCGACAAGACTATGAGCTCCTCAAGATAGAAAGTGGAGGTTAATTTATGAGCAGTCTTAGGGTATTTATTTAGGATGGATAACATGGTATGAACCCGCTTAAGAGGTCGAATCAAACCAGGTAATAACTCATCACCATCGCTGGCAGTGTCAATCACTTTTGGGCACCCTAAAAATGGCTGAGGTACATTTCCTTAAGTATGGCGGTCTCATCTACTCCTTCATCGTTCAATCAATCAGGGACCTCCACTTCTGTGGGAGCTCCCAATATGTAGTAGCCAACATCATCAAAAGCACCCTCAGACTCATCTTCAGTGATATTCTCTACAACTGACAAGGTCGCAATTGAGGTAGTGTAGTTAGCCATATGAGATTGGGTAGATATCTTCTGACCGTATGTCTTTCCAGAAAGCCCTTTATTGTCACAGGGGTTACCCTTAGGACGTGCAACTAACATCTTGGCTGGAGGAGAAGGCATACCAGCTTTAATGAGCTTGTGTGGGAGCACGGGATTACCTGCATAACAGGTCTTAGATCTACAGGAGGGAGTGGAATCTGTTTTAAGTCGCACTTAGGGAGTAGGCTTTACAAGGAAGATAGTCCCAGGTGGGCTCACCCTCAACTGTTCAACAGGCTAAGCCCCTTAATTGTTAGAGCTGAAATTTTACCTCAGCTTCATTTGTTGTTTCACATGAATGGAACTCAGCAACTTCTAACAGAGCTCTTTTATGTCAAGGATGTTTTAAGTGGCGCTTCACTGAAATGACATGCCTGGATAGAGAGGGTTGAGAAGCTAGACCAGTTTTTAAAGCTGTGATAGCATCATCCAGGGTTAGCATGTTAGACATTGACAACCTTTACGCAGCAAGATAAAATCACTCAATGAAAGGCAGCGGTCAGTTTGCCCTCATACATGCTAAGGCGCATAAAGACATGTTTTTCCCTGTAATGACTCTGCTTTGATCCGAATTCAGCCAAAAGAGCCTCCTTACCTCTGCACAAGTAGGCAGATTATCCATGTAAGAAAACTTTCATCTCTTGTGCTAGAAGAACTAAGCAAGGAAGAATGAGTTTTAATTATCTTTCTTGTCCGTGAGCCATTCATTACAAATTCATATATATACAAAAATGAAGCTATGCTCCCTTCACTGGAGGTGAACTTGTCCATAAAGGGGACTTTTAAGGGGGCTGTTCAAGATTTTTTAACGGATAAAGAGCTTACTAGTTGGTTTTTAAGAGTAACTATTATTGGTTCAGTTGATAAGTGAAGAGTTATAGAGTTACTCCCATTTTCAGCCTCCATTTTTTAGAAAAAATTGTTGTACAGGGAACCCCTGTATTGAGCACAACTTTGTGGGAATCTAGCTTATCTGTTGCTCGCTGATTCATAGTCGCCGCTGGATTTCAAAAGTGTTTTTCATAATAAGGATCAAAAAACACTAATAAACAAAAACTAGTTTTATATGACTTATTAGTTTGGCGTGGGGAAAGAAAAATGAACCCCCTTAATATCTTACCATTTAGTATTTAAATGGTATTGAGGGTCAGGGGATTTCAATTATTTTGGAATATCTTGGTAAGGTCTGAATTAGGAGATATATAAATTTGGTCTATCAAAGCTCAGAAAACTTTCTTCACTTTGGCTAAATGATGGATTGGAATTATTTTTAGTCAAAACTTACCTGTGGGGTAACAATCTAATGTATCTCAGCCAATCCCCATCTGAGAAATTATTGCACCTTGGGGACCTCCACTAAGCCTATAAAAGGGGTGGTCCCCACTTAGGTGTTTGCCTTGAATTGATGTAAATCGGGGATATACTCCATTGGAATCCCCTTGTTCCCTCGCGTGGTCAGAAAAAATTCAACTGCCCAACTTCATGCTATTTGCCCATTTAGTATTTGTAAAAGCGTCTCCCTGTTTGCGAGGTTCCACTGGAAACTACCAGGCTATTTGACTGATTAACTCGTTAGTATTATTTAAATCACTCATACTTTTATCGCAAACTTGTAAATGTCCAACATTTCCTCCTTTCTGACAATTCTGATCCAAACATTTATTTTAAAGTCAGGAGGGCAAATGTCTGACACTTTGTAGCCAAAGAGCATGGCATTTCAAGGCTTATAAAGGAGTCATCATGATAGTGCAATATAACCTATACAATATTCTAATAGCGCTGAGTAGATAGTGGTTCCAACGCATTAAATTAAAGGCAGTCTTCATCTGCAAGATAAAAACAAGAGGCCGTTTGAGCATTCTACTCACCATTAGTTAATAGTTATACAAAGTGGTTAAAATTTAATTAGTCCCAAAAGTGAGGTTAGTTATTGTACTACCTGAGAGGTGAAATTATGTCCGAAGTCCAAAAGTAAAGTTTGTTGGAATCTGTTCTAAGTAAAAATTGGATAACTAAAGAACAAGTATGTAGTCCTTTAGTGGCAACTTTAAAAGAAATTGCTTTAACACATTTCGTCAAGTAGTCTAAAGCTAATAGCATAAACTTGCGCTCATCTAAACTGTGGTCAAAGGGCCGCAAGTTGAGTGCTGACAACATTGAAAGGCTTAATGGAGCCCCAACTGAATGTTGATACTGAGGGCTGGCCCAATCTTGTGTGCAAAAAGTTAAAAATACCTCTAAATTTTCTTAAATGATTTCAATAGTTTGATATCAATAGCAGCATTTTTTTTACCATTTGTGGGTCTTCCTCAGCTCACAATGTCCCACAGTTAAATTAATCTTTAATATTGCCATTGGTTTAAAAAGCTGGGGATATTAATGGTAGCCAAATCCCCTAAACTTTTTTATTTAACATTATTTTATTGACTTACATATTGTTTGTTTTTATCTTTAAATCTTTTTGAATATTAGGGGGCTTATGATTAACATCGTCAAAGCTGGCCAATTGAATCATATAGATATTCTTCTTCAAGGCAAGGCGGACAGTACTGGCTTCCTCAAAAGCATGCCAGCACTTTGATATTTCACCCTCACACAATGGAGTGGGAAAATGTAATTATGTAATCTTAACACACATCACTAATTGCCATACATGATCTTAATCATTGTAGTCATTAATAAAAACATGATCTGTGATAAAAAAATTAATGAACCATATAGTTAAAGCTAGAAATGGCTGATTACCATTAAAACACCCAGGCACTCTTGTTCTTAACACTGTAATTTTGCTCAGCAGTACTCAAGGTCTTACTGTAGTAAGCCACTGGATGGGCGACCTAGTCTTTTCATGTTGCGCTAGGGATAGCCCTGGCTGCCACATCACTTGCATCATTGAACAACAGGAATGGCTGGTTGGAAGCAAGAAATAGATTTGTTTAGTACAAAGTGCGGTCCATAGCTGATTAAAAGCTTGTTGCTGTGCAGGCCGCCACTAAAGAGGGATATTATTTTGCAGGAGATAGAAAGGTGGTTTGGCTAGATCAGTAAGATAAGGGATAAATTGATGATATTAACCCATCAGGCCTAAGAATACTTGAATATCCCTGAGGCTCTAAGGAACATGACATCCTTTAGATGGCTGCAACTTTTATCAGGAATAGGATAACTTTTTTATTTTTTAAACCAAGTGATATAGGAATTCCATCTCAGAGTGATAAAAAGCATTTTGAAGTTTTGGCCTAATAGAGACCTTTTAATGAATTGTAAAACTTTGCAAAGATTTTCCGAATAGCCATTAAAGTTTGCGAGAAAACAGTGATGTCATCAAGGTATACAAGGACACAGGACGGCATCAAACCTCCCAGGATCTCGCCCATGGAACGTTGGAAGGTGGTGGGACATTGTAGAGGCCCTGGGGAATACTGTTTTTTTTTAGTACTAGATGGTCCCACCTGGGGAATACTGTTTAGATAAAAAAAGCCCACCGTTGGCTATGAGTAAAAATTTGGACTGACCATCAGGTTTCAGCATTACTTGCAATTATCAACCAGTAAAATCAATTGTGAAAAATATGTTAACTGCCATGATATGAAGAGTGTCATCAATCTAGGGCAGAGGAGAGCTGCCCTTCTAATACTTTGGAGTTGATCCTTTAATCATCCATTATTAAATAATGACTGCCATCTTTCATTCAAGCTAGTGTAGGAAATCTGATATGACTAGACGTAAAGCCTAAACCTTTGATGGCGTTTCATCAGTTATCCATCAAGATCAAATTTAGAACATTTAATAATATAATACGGCTAAATATGGGTCAATGATAAGCAAACCAGCCTCAGCCAATTATAGGAATTCCTCTGGAATCCACAATGTCAAGATGAGTACAATGAAATTTAGAGAAGCGAAAAGCTGAGAGGATGGCTCAAAGTTTGGCTTAATAGATGTTTGTAAAAGGTGAACCAAAGAATAGAGGAAAATCTTAGTTGATAACTCATAGTTTTAAATTTATTTGGGGAAGGCTGACCATGAGACAGAAACTAACGATATTAAACTAACAAGCACTAAATATGCTAGAGGTACCACAGAGAAGCTAATGTTGTCTCCTGTTGCCACTAGGAACGCCAATTAAAGTAATGGGGATACCGTGAATAGAGGCCTGCGCCACCAACAGGAACGTATGAATGAACGGGTATAAACGATGAATAAACCGGAAATCAGGATGAGACAAACTGTTGATAATGGGATGGTAGGTACTTAAACAATCATGCTTGAAAGTGGTCTGTGAGGTGCGATTAGATTGACGTACAGCTTCCAGGAGGGTGGAAGTAGAGCCTGAAATGGCATCTAAGACAAATGTGTGGATAGTCCACATTGCAATTGCTACCACTAAGGCTCAGAGGAAGGTTTTATAGGAGAATTCAAGGACAAGGCGAAGATGTTCATAGATAGGTTGAAGGGCTGTGTTTGCTCCTGGCAAAAGAGAAGTTGAATCTAACGCCAGATTACTTTTTATGGAGGGCACTCTTCCAGGCGGTGAACCAAAGTCCCATATTAGTCACACACAACACATGAGGAGTGTGATGCATTGGATCGCTTAAAAGTGTTGTATACCTGTTTCAAGCAGTCTCGCACATGGGAATGAACATGCGGCTGCAAAAGAGGGTGATGATTGTACTTACAGATGAAATCTGGGTTTCTAGGGAGAAGGGGATTTCCAACATGTCCAGATAATCCACCCAAGCCATGATAGGGGACCTCCTCAGTATAAACTGTTCAGAACGGCTTGCCTTGTACTTCCTGTGTGAAGCGGGGAGTGGGGAGACCCCTCTGGGCGGTGTGCCCACTGATGCAAATTCTCCACTCAGCGCTCCGCATGGAGAGGAGAATTAGTTTCAAGTGTGGTGATGTCACGTTTGGGCCCTCAGCAGAGGGATGTGAGACAAGATATCTTATCAGAGAATGGGAATGGTATGATTGCTGAGACCCAGGGCGCGGGAAAAATTGGAGCAGGCCACTCGTGACCAGTGGTGGGCTTGGATTGTGGGGGTGGGTGACTGCAGCGATCCAGGTGCCAAATATTTTGTCAGCATGGGCTTGAAGTTGAGCAGGCCCATACCACCACTATGGCGAGGGCCAAACAAGACATCCTGGCGCACTGACGGTGGGCGGCCTAACTAAAGCCACAATTTCAGGAGGGCATATAATAACGTGAAGAAAGATGGGGAAAAGGTAATAGCATGGCCACAAACCAAACTTTAGATAGAAGCACAGAGTTGGCCAGCACAACCCTGACATTGAGAAAAGTTTAGTGGCTCTGATGGAGGCGATGCGTTTTGTGACATTGTCCAGTTTATGGTGCTCCATCACCAACGAGGCGTACCTCACGCCTCCAGCCACACACCAAAATGGTGTGCCAGATCAGCAGTTGGTCTTGGAACGAAATGGAGCACAAGCAGGGCGGTATGGGGTGGGTGGTGCAAACAAACCTGTAAGCTAACTGCTGATCAGGTAGGAAATGGGGTGCTGGTGGCCAGCGGGCTTGGAAACGCCCAAGGAGAATGATTTCAGTTTTGAGGTGTTAAGTGCGGCGTTATATACCCTGGAGCAATACTGGATAATATCCTCCAGTGCGCGTGAATCTTGGTTGTTAGACACCCCAACACACAATCATCAGCAAACGCCAACATCTTAACTGGCGCTTGGCCTTGAACATGTACATAAGTAAGGCGGGCATTCACGTTGCGTAAAAGTGGGTCAAGGCTGAAGTTATCTAATAGTGGGCTCAAAGGGTCCCCATGGCGGATTCCCCTTTGAGGGTGAACTTTATCAGTGAGGAATACAAGCCACGCACAGCCATTGTGGTGGATTCCATAAGCAACATCACCTAATTAATAAACAGATTGGAGATGTGGAACTTGTCAAGGCAGGTTTTGAGGTAATACCAGTTAAATCTATCAGAAGCCTTCTTCTGGTCAAAAAACAAGTCCTTAATAGCCGTGGTTTGGTATATGTTGGCTACAATATGTGTGTTGTCCTAAATAGACAGCTTAAGAATGAAACTAAATTGCTTAGAAGAAATGAGATCATAGGCAACTTCCCCAAAGCGGTTGCCCATCATCTTATTAAATAATTCAAACTCTGTGCTAATGAGTGCAATGGGGCGCCAGTTGGCTTCTCCAGCTTATCCCCTTTTTTATACAGTTTTATAGTGAAAGCCTCCTGGCCACCATGAAGGACGCGCGTTTCTAAAAACACTGATTGATTGAGACAAGTAGCAATGAGGAGAAATAATTAAAATTATTCTTGTAGAAAACATAAGGAATATCATCTGGACCTGGGAATTTCATGTAAGTTGCACCACAAACAGCGTACCAGAGTTCATCCTAAGAAAACAAATACATTAATTTAATAACGCGAAATGGTGCATATATGTGCGCTTTTAAGAAATTTGTCAACTTCTGTTAGTCTGACTGGATCAGAGAAATACAATTTAGAGTAATAGTTTTGAACTTCGATTGCCACTTTGGCTGGAGTATCTGTGATGGAATGGTCTGGTTGCCTCATCTGTGTGCAGGCTAATCTCTGTCACGGTGCAAAGGATTTTTTGGAAAAAATAAGTGGATCAGGTGGGGCCTGCTGTTATGTTATTCACTTATAATGCACACAAATGCAATGTTTGTGTTGCCTTACCAGTGCATTAAGGCGAGAGGACATTTCAGCCCACTTGTGACCCCAAGCTGGGATGTAGCCTGCATCCAGGAAGTTAGACACCAGATGGTCCACCTCTGTGAGCTTAAACATAATAGCTTCTGAGGATGCCTAAGAGCGATGTGATGATAGATGGCATGCCTGACAGATAGTGTTCACTTTAAAGGTTGACCAGGTAGAAAGTGGTCCACACAGAATGGTGTGGTGAACTCCAGTGACGAAGTTTTTGGTGATCACCCACATGGAAAAACTGGTTAACATGATCTCAGCTGGATAAAGTTTTCACCACTTTGGCTCCTGTGAGCTGAGTGCACCAAAAGTGTGATTGACACCAACCTGTGGTCAGAGAAATTGATTTTTGTCATCATAAATGTGCAATCTGAAACCAAAAGTTCAATGGGGCAAGAATAAGGTCATTACTGAACATAGACCTCAGATGACCGTTGTGCACATGGGGAAGAGATATGTTAGGGAGCTGCGGTGCATGTTAAGGTAGGGTATCAAACATACCCGAAGATAATTTTAGAATGCAGGGTTCTATGCGCCCCTGAGGGATAGCAGGTGCAGAAGGCCAGCGGTCAGTGGCTGGGTTGGCCCAGCAGTTCATGTCACCCACCACAAACAGGTTAGGAGTAAGTGGGATGGAAATAACGGCCATGCGAAATCCCTGGTGAGCCCGTGCAAAGGTTGGGGCATAGAGATTAACTATAGCATGCACTTCGTTGTCCCACGAAAAGAACACCTCAAGCACATGGCCATCAAAGTAATAATTTTTAGAAATTAATTCAAAGTTATGGGTTGCTCATATAAGCACTCCACAGTGCGGCAACCAAAAGATAAGGGAGGGAGGAGCATGGTTGCCCATGTTTTATTGGCATCATGTGGACAGTGGGTTTATTGAATGTCCAGGATGTCCACAGATAAATTATTTTTTAAGAAAACTCAGTTTTTAGCGTGGGATGGCGAGGCTTTGAGTCCAGCAATGTTGAGAACCTATTGTAAAGGCTACCCCCATTGCATCTTAGGTGCTACAGGAAGAGCCCCTAGGCCTTCCATTGTCACTTTCACAGCAGCATTAGTTTTAGGCCAAGTTGGATACACTTTTTTATATGTGGGGGATTAAGGGACTCTGTCACTTTGGAAGTAGGTGTGGATTTGGCGTTTTTTTTTGTTAATTTGGTTTTAATTTCACATCGCTGTGTTCCTGCAGTGCATCATTGAGTTCAGCAGAAATTTGGGAGGGAAATGGGTGGTAGAGTTGGTTCTAATTGAGGCTTGATAAGTTTGCTTGGAAAAAACTGCTCACCCATTGGGTCATCAGGCAGGTTAGCTCAAATAGGATTTGTGCTCAGATTCTTAAACTGCTTCCACAGTGAATGGCTCGATGTCATTTTATGTGTCTGGCAGGAGGATCAAAGACGTGGCCATGGCTGCTGCCTTGGGCGCTGCTATGCGGGACTGCTTGGCCTTTCAAGCGCTCCTTCAGGGAACATGTTTAACGTTAATATAAAACCCCTGAAAGCCCCACGGGAAGGTGGCGTCCGTTTTTATAGCCAGTTCATAATTGGTGTCTGCACTGCCCATTGCGTCAGGAAGGATTCCATGGCTTTGTAATGCCCTCCTTGGCGGGGCAGGTGTGGGCTTTGTGGCCAAAAGCACGACAAAAGGTGCAGAGGGGGGCATACTATCCCTGTGATGCGGAATGTGCATAATTCCATAATGTCAATGAGCACAACGTGTGGCGTAGGGGGTTTGGGTCAAATCTTCTGCAATGCCTGAAGATGGGGTTATTGCACAATTGCTTTGCATGCGCACAGGTCCAGCATGAGAGTAAAGTGTTTCATCTCAAAAGGAGTGAATTTCTCTTTAGCTTTTTAGCTCATCCTTGAGGTGGAGCTCCAGCACTGTGCACTTTATTGTTGTGGGGAGAAAGTTGAAGGTAAACCAAATATTATTTGGTCCACTTAGTGTGCTTTGCCTTGACCACCCATTGACCAACCAGGAGGTCTACCATCAATCGCCCATGCAGCTTCATTTGCTGCTTGTTAATTTTTGAACCCAAGATCCAACCAATCTCAGGTTATGGAGTGCGGTGCAATGTATACCATTTTCAAGAAAAGGTTGTGCACATCTCTACAAAACATTTCTCAAAGAGCCTTTTGTTAAATATCCAGGAAAACTTAAACCCCATGCTCCACTCATAACAGGAGCTGGGAATGCAGAGTGCTGATGAACTGGTTACATTTTGTTTTCCAGGCCAAAATTTCTGGGGAATTACTAACCGCCAGTTTTTTTTCAGGCCGCCAGTGTCACCAGGGCGATTACAAATTTTGGGTGGTGCGAAGCCCAATCCTATGCCATTTACTTTGCTCGCCCAAATGCAACCTGAAATTGGATGCACACTAATCTCCTCATAAAAGATCATCAAACTTATATAGTCATGAATCAAATTCGTTGTAATTAGTGATTGCAACGGAGAGAAAATTCATCTTGATAACACATAATGGAGTCTATAGTTTTAAATATTAAAGTTAGAATGGTAGTGGATTTTTATTTTAAAATATATTTTATTGTTCTTAAATCTTTCTGCTTCATTATACATTTTATTACACTTTTTCAAGATACTGTGACCAACATATTGACTCTCTATTGCTTCATTGGGAATCAGTCCATTGTTATCCTTAAGCAGATTATCACCTATTCCATATGAATTTTACACCGGTGGTATTCACTACAGGGGCTCGCTGATTAAACCAAGTAAAATCCAAGATGTCCAAATCATGGCAAATCTGGTTAGCACTGACAGGAAACCACCCCAGCCTACTGAGTCAGAGTAATATACTGAAATCAAAGTTGTCCTTTATACAATACACTGAACCCAAGATTAGGTCCTTCATGAGCAAAAAGTCATTATGGATCATTTTAAAGTAATGTTTAATTGACTAAATACCATCAGTTATAATAACAGAAAACTTTCAGACCTCCCTGATGACAATAATGAGCGCGTGAAATGCATTGAGTTGAGATTAAAGGTTACCAATTAGTTCCAAAGTCCATTCTGGTAAGCTGAAGTATAAGCATGGAGTTCTAGTGAAGGACAGTGGCATTACGGCAGGTTTGAAGCTGAAGAAAGGGTAAAGAACTCTTCGCCGACCAAGCAGGCAGCTTAAGTCAGTATACACATAGCAGAAGGTCTGAATATGATTAAACCCCGAAAAAGGAGTTCCTCACGGGTTTGCAGTGTTGTCAGCTGAAGAGGCCATGCTGCACTAAATCTTGTTGAGCAGCTGAGTTCAAATTATTCTTCCCTGTACACTCCTTTACATGAATAAATTCATGCCCTATTAGCAATGCCTTAGTTTTCTCCAAGAGCTCCTAGCTTCAAACAAATCATGGATGTTTGCATTGACAAGTTGCCATCATACAATGGGAAATGAAAACATGCATGGGTTCTTTAAACCTTATCTTCTCTGTTTAGGGAGTATTTGACCATTATAAGGTGAAGCTGCTGATATCTATCTTAGATGATAAGAGTGCTGATCAAGTTACATGGTAATAAAAGACAGTTCAGTAGTCTATAAGTAAATCAAAGATACCATGTTAAGCTTGTTCAAGGGCATATAAAAAATCCCAGTGGAAGGCTAATTTTATCACTGGGTTTCACAGCGATATGATACCCTGAAGGTGTTTGCTTATAAACCGCTTCAAAATAACACATCTTAGGAGTAGCGGCTACATTATTTGATGCCAACGTTGATATTGTAATGACTTTGGTGGTAAAACCACACCATGAGCTTTTCAACGCAATTGCTCTTACCTTGCAAGCAGATATTCCTTTGCTAAAATATGATAACTATCTGTCATCTTCGGCAATTTTCAGTACACCTAACCTCAAACAAAAGCCATCAGTTGCCACTGCTAGCCCTCCTTCTTTGAGCAGGCCACCCTGACCGACTTTTCCTTACTAAACAACCCCCAGCTGTCCTATAATCTTTCGCCTCCTTGTAAAAGTTATAACCCTTTATCCAACCTTCAGCCTAAACCTTATAATGATACTCAGCGACTAGAGACCTTTAGAGAAACCTGTTACCCTGCAGTAGCCTCAGACATATTGCATTTTATTGCCTTGCTAAGCGTCAAGATCATGTCAAGCAGAAAAACTATTACAAGCTAGAAAAGACTCAAGTGATTTAGAGATGGGGCCCACTACTCCCGCTGTTTAAACTACAACTGTCCCGCCTGATAAGAACAAGTTGATTTTCTCCAAGGACCACCAACTAAATGATGTGATACCATATCAGCAATCTGCTGAAAACATCCATGTGCTGACTTGCGCATAAGTTAAAAAAGCCGCAGCGGAGGAGGGTAACCAGAAAGATCTGAAGCCCTATGACTGTCAAGTATTGGAGCGAGCCTCGTTTATAAATCTCAATCCTCTCTGGATGTGCCTTTGCAAAAAGGATGAAAGTCTCTTTCACAGTAGATGTGATTCTTTGGGATAAACTAAGGCTAGAGTGGGTGCTATGCGTTCCATTGAAAAGAGGGATTCCTCAGATGTTCATATAATAAATAAATTAAAATTCTCCATAATATAAATGCACATATTTTGAAAAATTGTAGCTAAAACATCATTCACACAATAATAGACACTGGAGCATCAGTAATATAGTATCAACAATATAGGTAGATAGGCCACCGTTGAATACTGATGAGGAGCACTGAATAATATATGGGACTGCTCGGGCAGAATTCATTGTCTTAGTTGGGTGTACAATGTGTTGCCTTTGCAGTTCTGGACGATTGTTGTTTCAGAACCAGAGATTGTTTCGTCTAACCATATCTAGAATATGCTGATAGGAGCAGTCTTCATTTACCACTTTAGTGCGGTAGTTGATATGGCTAAGGATATCTTCAAAATTTTGGGTCAGCAGAATCTGGTTTATATTACCTTCAGTGGTGCAAAAGAATTACACTCGCATGGGGCAATTTAATCTCAGTGAATAGTGACAATGTAATACCTGTCTGCTATTGGCAATTGTAGAGCAAAATCGGTTTTCCCTCATCAATTATATGAGTACTGGGGCTGCCTCTCCAATCTGCTGCTGCCATGTGAATCCCCTAAGGCCACGAATTTAAAGTGGGCACAGAGCTTGAAATCAAGATATCAAAAGGGTTTTATGGGGAGGTTTTTGATTCTTATCAGCAATCACGCCTCAAGTTCATGTGGCCCCAGTCATCATATTTTTGGACACAGAGAATTAAAAGTTTGCTAACTAATCTGCAAAAAGGACCTCTGATGGTCTAAAGTCACCAGGGAGTGGCATATATGCATCTGACCCCCATTAATGAGGTCCTCTGATTTTATAAGTCTGGATTGGTGGAAGAATTTTGGTCTTTCCACTGAATCTCCAGCCTGCCTATGGCAGAAGTTCCTTAGGAAACTTTAGCAGGTTATTAGAAGAACAGATTAATCGTGCAATAGCCTTATCTGAAAAATATTAGGAATTCTGTGGACAATGATCACAATATGGGATGCGCTCAAGGAATTGTCCACCATTAAGACATAGGGGACCAAAACCTATTCAGACTTGGCCAGCCCACTACTCAAGTGCAGCAAAAGAGGTAGTTTCTGACTTGATAAGGAATCTGCTGGACCATTTAATGCAGGAGCCGTCTAAGAGTACCTGAGATTGCACCATATTTACTGTATAGAAGAAGGATGGCAACAACAAATTAATAATTACCTACCAAAAACTGAATGAAGACACCTTAACAGACTCCCACCCACTGTTTTTCTTGGAAAAGCTTTAGCTTCTTGGAAGCACTCACTATCTTTTGGAAATGGATTTAATATTAGGTAATTATTTGATCTGTTTTCTTGTAGGAACAAATGAAGCGCGCAATAATCAATTCTACGGGTTATTCAGAACACCCATATGCCATAAGGGCTCAGTAACTCCCTAGCTAAATTCCAGAGGTCTATGGACGCTATAGTAGGTGATCTCAAGATGTTGCGTGTTTTGAAGTAACTTGACATTATTATCTTCTTATTGACGTTTTCGATGTAACTCAATTAATTAGAAGAGGTATTCATATAGCTCAAAGTGACCAAAATCAAAATTAAGCCATGCAAATGTCATATTATTAAAATCCAATTAAGATATTTCTCTCTGGTAGATGCTGGGGGACTTAAACCGAAACCATCTAAGGTATTAGCTATCTGGAAGATGACCTGACCCAGTGCTGAGTGGGATAAACAGGTGTTTTTAGGCATGGTTGACTATTAACAACGGCTTATTGCAACTTTAGCTGAAATGGGAGGCCACTCTTTGAACCTCTAAAAAAAGTTTCTGCTTTAAATGGATGTAACATCATCAGAGTGCCTTTTTAAATCCCCAAATAACGTTGATTAGCACCCCATAGTTGTATATCCAAACTTCAAGAAGAAGTTTATCATATAGACGGACAATTACCTTTCCATATAGAAAAGTATTATCTCAGTGCGATGTTATGAAGGAGCACCCCACACTTACTAAAGTCAAAGTTTGCACTGTCATGAGGAGAGTTACACTGTGACCAAGTGTGAGTTGCTAGTGTTATTCTACTCATAAAAACAGCTCTAAGAGCATCCTCATGGAGTAAAGCCTAAGTTCATTACTGACCATGTTTCATTGCGCTGATTACAGAAACTTGGTGAGCCAGAGGAAAGCCTAGCATGATGTACTCTCAAGCTTCAAGCCTATGATTTAAAATACTCCACCATCCTATTGAAAAGCATCAGAATGACAAGTGCTTATCAAGCTACCAAAGATCGCCATAACAACATACTGAGCAATTAATATGAAAAAGATAATCAATGTAAAATATGCCGATGAAAAGCCTTGTATTTAGGCAATAGATGGAATGAGGGTTGATACGTTAGGAAAAATGGTGAGCTCTACATGTACTTTGTTGATACAATGCTGAGTTTTTTGAAACCTCTGCCCAACCTGACATTATTATGAACGTACATAAGTCAGTTGATAACAGAGAGTTATATAAAACAATAAAGTTCTTGCAACCACACTATCATTGGGAGAGTATAAACTATGACGTGCTAAAAGTGATTATCTGTTGTCACCAAAGTAATGTAGAAAATCCCTTTTGCCAGAATACCACCTATCAGTTGGTAAAGCCCCAGTTCACGCGGCACCTAATGTTCATTGACGTGTTGAACCTTGCCAAAGAGCACAAATCACTCCATTTATATTTAATAGCGATAGATCATCTGACAAGGTGGTTAGAGTCAGGGGCGATAAAAGATTTGATTGCTGTCACCATTGCAAGTTTATAATGAAGTGTATAAATCAATGCCATGCTGCCCACAGTTCATACTTATCAACAACAGAACTAACTGCACTTCTCACATTATTCCTAAGTTGAATGAGTTAGGGACATCCTTAGGGTTTTAAAACACCATAAAGTCTTGAGTCTAATGAAATAATGAAAGGGTTAGTGGAATACTAGTGAATATACTCAGGAAGCTTGTGACAGATAGACCGTCAGACTGGAGTACCCTCTTTTCCACCACAATATTTGCCTACAACACTAATTTTTTCTCTGAGACCAAAAATAGTCATTTAAGTTGCTTTATAAGAGGCACCCAGCTCTTCCTACAATACTTTACTCCAGTTTAGAGGATAATGGCAGAATGTTTCTCCAGCGCTACTTGCCCATTTTGACAACAATGCTCATCTTGCTCCATACTGAAGCACACTCACCAAAAATGGCTAAAAAGATAAAAAGTCATGCATCCAATCAACTATGGCATAGTGGACTTCTGCAGTTCGCAAAAGTGAAAGTGATCTATCTCTTGACTAGCATGGGTTCAGACAGCGGAAAAAGTTAGTTAGTATATGGATTGGACCCTTTAAATTATTTAAGAAATAGTGTGTCAATGCCTACACAATCAAGGACCTGGCGTGTGGTCAGGCTATCAACCATGTGTATGCTAATTTTCTATGAAGTTATAAATAATAGTGACATGAAATAAAGAAAAAATATTTTATAATTAATTTGAAAAAACACAAAAAAAACAATAAATATAAAAAATAAATAAGAGTGTAAATAATAAAAAACATAATAAAATGTTTACTATAAAGTGTGGAAAATAGATCAGACCACCGTTTAGGCTACCTCACAATTTGATAAACCGCCTCTTCTTTTTTGGTTTGACTTGAACTTTGTTCTAAAGTATTCACACTTCTTTTATTTTGCCATTATGTAGGAAGTTTTGCTTTGCTGGAACCTATGGGGAATATTAGAGGAGGAAATACTGTGTCACAAAAGGAAGGGGGGACAGTAACAGAATAGAAGATGAAATTACAGCAGAAAGGGGGAAGTATCCATGGATGAACTTCTAGAGGAGGTTGGGTTAGGCACCCAAGGTAATAGTAGAGGAGGCGGAAAGGCGACCAGCTGATCAAAGCAAATGCACTTCTAGCCCACCAGGAGCAATGCCCATAATCACATCTAATGGTGGTCTTGAGCGAACAACGAGTGCAATGAAAGGGGAAATAGATGAATAAGCAGTGAATGAGGGTTTGGGTTCCAGCTCTAGAGGAAAGGATTCATTGAGTACCAGATAATCCATAGGGAACCTATCCAGGCTCAGAAGCATATGATAAATGAGAAGACGCTGTATAAGCCACCCAAAGGGCTCACTCCAGTGCCGCTCAATGAATTTTATCACTGAACTATCTTGCCTGCAAGGGAAAAGAAAACCATGTTTCAAGGCGCTATCATGGGGGAGGTACTAAACCATGACATTGGCGTCCTGATATCAAATGTCACAAAAACCCAGAATAGTGCATTTTAGTTGGTTGTCCTGAAAGTATATCCCCAGAAAGCGGAAGTAGTTTAGATTGCAAAAAACTTATTACCAGCTGACTAACACCCTTACAAGAAGTTTTCATCCAATGGATTGACACTTCCACTGGATGAGGTTCAGCATTTGGTGAAAGCACTAAATGGCTAAAGCCGTCCACTATGAGCTGCACTACTTCGTCAAATGAAGGGGCTCTGCTCTCTCTCCATCCCAGTGCAACTGCGCCACAAGGTATCCAAAAGGGGTGCAAAAGTATGCCAAATAGCCAACGAACTCAGGGAGGAGCTACTCCTAAGCCAAAATAGTCGCAGCATCTACTTATGGCTTCCCCTCGTCACCAAGTGTAATTGGGAACCTGGGTATCAGAATTTGGCCTTGGTCTTCTACACCTCATTCATACCATACTTAGAAAATATTCCATGGCTCGTGGGCTCAGTTGCATTTTTGAATAGGAAAGCATCTGGGATTTGTTAGATGAAGTTTTATAATATTTATCATTTAATCAAGGGGGTAATGTCGGTTAAAATGATATAACTATATAATAAATCTAATTTTGATGGTGGATTATAAGTTAGCCATAAAAAGTAGAAGAGCAAATAATAATCTATTATGATTTGATATGGGTTGACGCTAAGAAATCCGAACTCAGAAAAATATGGGAAACCTGCCAGAACTCCAAATGATGAGACAAGTACTACGTAAATTGGTGAAGTTGAGGATCTGATTGATTGGGTCAAATAGTGGATAATGAGATGAGTGAAAAAGGGGAAAACAAAGAATGAAGGAGGAGGTTTTTAGTTATAACACATAGTGGATTCTATAGTTTAAAATATGAAGCTTATAATGGTAGTAAACTTAGTCATTAAAAATGTTTAGTGTTGTTGAAGCATTCTGCTTCATTATATATTTTATTACACTTTTTTGAGGAACTGTATTATAATATTGCCTTAATATTAATCAATGAGAATTGCTCCAGATCAACCCTTTGGCAGAATGTAACCTATTCTGCTAAATTTCACAACTACTAAGTGGAGAGGCCATGAGCTACGAGAGGCACCAGCAAACCATTTTCAAGTAGCTGCTGAAGCTCAATAACACTTGCGCTTCTTTAACATTCCTCTTCTTTAGGAATGTATAAGATTTTAGTGGTATTTCCAGTTCTGGCATGATGTAGAACACCATTTATGTTTATTAAATCATTGGTGGAGACCAAAAAGGACAGGTACTTTCTAAAAAAATAGGACTTTGCTTTGTTGTCACTAGCTAGCTCACATTTAATTGAGTATTTATTGGGGCTACCTATGGGGCAATTCTAGCCCTTAATACTATAGACTTCTAAACTTACATACATCAACAATTACTTCTACAGGCAGTAAAATAACATAAAAAGATGGAGTATTTGGACTCATTGTCCTAAATTTCTAATTAGGTTGGCCACTAGTTTTATTATTGATACTGCATAAGTGGGATTTAAAAACCTAGGCAAGTCAGGACTTCCATGACTGATGGGTTCCAAGCCATGTATCTCTAGTAAGTGTCATGATGAAATAATGATATGTAACCTGATACTGGCTGTCACAATTCCAATATTACTGGATGATAAGCCCTAAGTCAATATGGCGGAATGTATGGAATCTACTTGAATTGAACCTGTACTGGTAATTTAAGCATATTGAAATGAAGCATTTGGCAAATTGAGAGGATTTATGCAGAGATTTAATACAAATGAGAGTAAGTCAAAAAATGGAAGTAGAATAGAAGAGTACCTCGTTGAGGATGCATCTGGCTGAGGAACCAAAGTATAAATAGTCTGATGGAGGGTAAAAGGTTTAGAGGTTTTTAGAAGAAAGGAGGAGCTCGCAGATAAGTCTGCGATTGATATTAAATTAAAGGTTGTTAATAAGGGGCGATAGCTCCATACATATTTTAATTTTTATTATAAGTTGGCGATCCTCATATCATCCAATTTGGTTGCTCAGTGGCTCATACCCTGTACAAAACCAACTCAGCGGAATCGAGCCCAAATGCTGAGAATTAACAGTGGTGCTCACTACAGGGGGCCCACTAAGCAACTATATAAGAAAACAACCAGAAAGCCAATTACTCTACAATGAAGAGTCCTCCACCATTCCAACAGCAACCCTTCTCGCAGTATATAATAGATGAAGTTCTTTTATGAATACAAACTGTGGAACAGCAACTGTACAAAGAAAGGGGAGTCCGCCAGAAACTTGCAAAAACAATATGAAATGTTGCAACATTTGATCAACGAACAGTTTGCAGAGCAAAGCAAATTTGTTTATATTGAGAAATTACCTCCTTTCAATCGTGATGGGAACCTACACAGTTAATTTGTGTGGTTTGAATTCACTGTGGAAGGAGCTACAGATTGATAAAAAGCGAAATTGTTTCTGTCCGCTTTACATGTGGAAAGCGCTGATCAGGTGACCTGCTATCTTCCCAACAGCTCAGTATCTTATGCACAAGTAAAAGCAATTATCATCCAGATGTTCAGGGGTGCTACCAAGATGTGTCAACAAAAAACTGACTTTATGGCTATAAAGTTTGACCAAAACGAAACTCTGTCAGAATTTGCTGAGCGGTTTTTGGTGGAAGCACACGTTTTGCTTGGGGCCAATATCTTAACCAATGAAGATGTAAGTATAGTAATGATGGCGGCTGTCAAACCATATTGTGAATTATATAACGCTATGTCCCGTGTGTTGGATGGGGATACTAGACTTATTCAGATCATGAACGCCTTATGGTGGCTCTCCGCCATGAACAGCGCCCCCAATGTAGCCCAAAAAATTGCTGTTGCCCCTGCTCCAACCCTTGCGGAGTTTAGGCCACAGCAACTGGGTTATCAGCTGCCAGAATGTATTTGTCCTTCATATGAGTCAATATACCCTTTCCGGCCCAGGTACACTTCCCCAGCTCATCCACGACCTTGGAACCTTACCAGCAATTAGTGGCCTGGGTCTTCCGCCCAAACCTATAGATGCGCACCTTTCATGGACACTTGCTTCCAGTGTGGACAAAGAGGGCATTATGCAGCCAATTGTCCTAGTCAACCACATGTGTATGCAATGCCAACTAGGATAAGTGAGCAGGGAAAAGCTCATGCGGAGTAGAGATGGGATGCTCTAGCTCCACTAAGTCCATATCACTTGTCCCCCAAAAATCCCCAAACATCTTGTCAGGTAAAAATTAGCCCTCAATTGTATGATGTGATATACCAGCAGCTTTCATTGGATACCCCTGCATCCGCTTCCATGAGTAAAGGCTCACCCCATCAGGCTGAGCTTCTCCAGGACGTGCAGAAGCCATATGCATGGCAGATCCTGTAACAGACGGGCATTAGCAAACCAGATCCTTTGCTGAACATCACTCCTTTAGTAGGGGTTACCATAGCCATTCTGGTGAAGAAAATCGCTAGGGAGTATCCTCAAGTCAGCAAAGGCATTTTTTCTTTTTTGAGTAGCACAAAGCCCTTGAACGTACAAGCAATACATACCAATGATTCTTCTTAATCAGAATGTACTTATTGCGTCATATACGTTCAAAACACAAAAGTCCGCGCTATCATAGACAAGGGAGCACCTGTGAACATAGTCTCCACTCAGTTGGAGGCTAAACTTATGTTGAAAATGGATGTGGACCATTACATAGTATATGGGACCGCGGGAACGCACAGCACTGTGTCAGAAGGAGCATATAGCGCGTTGCCTCTACGATTTGGGTCAGTTCAGGTGTCTGCTCCAGCGGTGGTTTTGCCAAATATTTACTATGATATGTTAATTAGCGCGGCTTTCATGAGGAAATTTTCGTTGTGATAGATATAACAGGAGAAACCCCTACCTTATTTGGTCAACAAATTCCAGTGTATTATTACTCTGATGGAATACCAACGGATCCAGTGCATTCTGGTAAGATCATTCTAGCATACAGTGATGGAGTAATCCCTGTTTGCTACCAGTGACTGAGTCAGTAGACCAAGATCCTTCCCAACTAGATATATGAGTATAGGGGAATCCTGCTTCGAGCAATGTGCCCTTTAAGCTTAACGTCTGAACACCAGGGCATAATAGGGACTGGGCTCAAAATTGAAGTCCCTAAGGGGCTATATGGAGAAACCCTGGCACCTCATCACCACTCATGGCTCAAACCACATGTGGCTCCAGGGTTATTGTTTCCTGGGAATGGGGAGTTGAAGGTGCTGCTCGAGAACCTACAGAAGGAGACAATAACAATCAGGCGGCACCAAGTGGCGGCTTACCTACCCTTTGTCCCTGTCAGGGAAGTTTGTCATAATCATGACTTTAACTCATGGGAAGATCTCGGATTACCAGCTTGCTTCTTGTTCAGTGTACTGACTATGGTACCATGGGAAGCGCTCACAGGATTATCAGCGGAACAACAAGATAAGGCTATGGCTTTATTTGAAAAGTATTAGGATATTTTTGCTAATGATGATTATGACCTGGGGTGCACTCAAGGGGTTATACATCGGATAGATACAGGGATCACCCTCCTATTTGTTCATGACCCATTAGACATTCAAAAGCAGCGGAAGAGGTTGTCTCCAACGAAGTAGATAAACTTATTGAGCAAGGAATGCTAGAGCCATCAAACAGTCCATGGGCGTCACCTGTGCTCATCATAAAGAAGAAGGATGGCATGAATCGAGTGGTTATTGACTATTGTAAACTCAATAACGTAACAAAGAAGGATTCTTACCCTCTTCCTCCGGATTGATGATGTGTTAGACCAATTGGGTGGGGCAAACTATTTTTCTGCCATGGATCAGATCTCAGGTTAGTAAAAGATTGAATTAACATTAATGGAATGGGAGAAATGTGCAATCAACACCTTGAGAGGATTGTTCCAGCCAATGAGCATGCTGCAAGGGTTGTATAACGCTCCAGCTACGTTCCAGCGTGCCATGGATACAATTTTAGGTGATTTAAAGCTGTCCTGCATCTTAGTTTACCTTGATGACATCAATGTGTTTTTGGAGACATTTACAGAGCACCTAGACCACTTGGAGCAAGTGTTTCAGCGCCTCGCCACCGCTAATATCAAAATTAAGCCTCAGAAGTGCCATTTCTTCAAAAAACAATTAGAATACCTTGGGTTTGTCATGGACTCATATGGGCTTAAACCGCAGTCGGCTAAAGTGGAAGTGATAAGCAAGATGACTCGCCCAGTAATTAAGTGGGACATTCAAGTGTTTTGGGAATGGTTAGGTATTACCAACGGTTCATTCCAAATTTTAGCTGCATTGTGGCCCCAATTTCGAATTATTAAAGAAAAATGCTTCTTTTGATTAGATGGAACAATGCCAGAACACTTTTTATGTATTGCATACCGCATTAGCAAGCGCACCCATTTTTGCAATACCCCAACTTCAATAAGCTGTTTATAGTGCAAATGGATGCCTCGCTCTCCACTATAGGGGCAGTATTATCTCAGAAGGACGATGATGGCGTGGAGCATCCAGTTGCCTTCTGTAGTCGAAGTTTGAACTATCATGAACATAACTACACTGTTACTGAGTGAGAATGTTTACTGGTAATCTATGCTTATAAACAGTTTTAAGTATATCTCATGGTGTGAGATTTAAAGTAGTGACAGATCACGCTTCCTTGCGCTGGCTACAGAATCTTTGTGAACCAGAGGGACGTCTCGCACCTTGGGCGTTGAAGCTGCAAGCATGTGATTTCAAGATTTTGCATCGATTGGGAGCAAAACACCAAAATGCAGATTTTCTCTCTAGGCTGCCAACAGTCGCAATCACAGCGGATCTAGCCACCATAATATATGAGAAGATGGTGGTAAATAAATACCAGGATGAGCTGCCACATGTGATTAAGGTACTAGATGGACTTAGGGCGGATACCTTTCTATGTCAAGGAGAACTATATAAGCAGATTGGCGACCAGACGTTGAGTTTCCCTATGCCTTCATCCCGATCTGCAATATTTGTGGATTCTCATCAGGCTGTAGGCCATGGAGGGTTGCGGAAAACACTATAGATGTTGTGACCTTGATACTTCTGGGAGAGCATGCATTATGACATATTGAAAACAATTAGTTGTTGTCAATAGTGTTAAGTAGAAAAACCTTTCCACAAGAAAACTACCTACCAACTAGTAAAACCCCAGTTCACTTGGCACACCATTTCCATAGATGTAGTGGGACCTCTGCAAATAGTGCCAATCAATCCAAGTATATAATTGTTGATATCAATCACTTGACCTGATGGGTGGAAGCCAGGGCTATTAGCGACTTGGGTGTGGTCACCACCGCAAAGTTCATTATGGAGTGCATTATACAGTGGCATGGCTGCCCGCAGTTCATTCTGCCAGACAATGGAACCAACTTCACTTTGCATATTCTGCTGAAGTTAAATGAGTTGATGGCAATTTGTGGGGTTTTGACCACCCCCTATCATCTGGTATCCAATGAGATGGTGGAGCGAGTCAATGGAACCCTAGTGAACATACTCTGCAAATTAATAAAGGATCGGCCCTCAGAATGTAGTGCCCTTCTACCTACTGCTGTGTTCGCTTATAATATCAGCTATCATTTGGCCACTGGTAAGAGCCCATTCAACTGGTGTATGGTCAACATCTGTCTCTGCCTGCCTTGTTATATTCATGTGTAGAGGACACTGGTGGGGTGAATCCTCAGCAATATCTGAATTAACTCATGGATACTTTGATCAAGTTGTAAATGGAAGCCTACTCCACCAGTCTAGCAAAGAAAATCTGCAACCAGGTGGTTGACCAGAAGCAACGGAGTGGTCTTCCTTTGTTTGCTGTAGGGGATTACGTTTTATTCCATGATCTAATGGAGTTGGACAAAAAATAAGCTCTCTGACATTTGGGTCAGCCCATTTGATTTCAAGAAGACTGGCACAGATGTCTACACAATTAAGGAACCCGCTGGGGGTCAGGTTATCAACTGAGTTCACGTGGATTTCCTTCAAGCATACAAACACTAAGAACCTATTGTCCAGTCAAGGAGAAGGAAATGTCGCGATTTCAATATGACTGAACAATAAGCCCTAAGTCAATATGGCGGAATATATGGAATCTGCTGGAATTGAACCGGTACTGGTAATCTAAGTGCATAAAAATGAGGCATTTGGCAAATTGAGAGGATTTATGCAGAGATTCAATACAAATGAGAGTAAGTCAAAAAGGGAAGAAGAATAGAAGAGTACCAAGCTGAGGACACATCTGGCTGGGAACTGAAGTAAAAGAGTCTGATGGAAGATAAAAGGTTTAGAGGTTTTTAGAAGAAAGGAGGAGCGCGCAGATAAGTCTGCGATTGATATTAAAATAAAGGTTGTAATAAGGGGCGATAACTCCATACATATTTTATTAAGTTTTATTATAAGTCGGCAATCCTCATATCATCTGATTTGGTTGCTCAGTGGCTCATACTCTGTACAAATCCAACTCGGCGGAATTGAGCCCAAAAGCCGAGAATTAACACTGACTATGACCTTGTGCTTGGGCGGTATAGTAGTTGATTTTAGTAAGTAGTAAGGCATGCACTCTTGCCCATCTATTTCAGTAAGGGAATTCATACTTGAGAACCCCTCGCATTTATATAATCCTATCAGTATGGCTTTTGCATTGTAATAAGCTGGCCTGAGTTTTGACTCTGACTTGATTTTAAGAAAAATTATTAAGACCAATGTTCCCTATTATATAAGCGAAATATAAATCCCTTCTCATGGTGCATGATGGCGGAGAGGTCAAAGAGGAACTGAGTATCAAGGATCTGATCTTAACAAGTTCTATCTAAAGCAACTGCTATGTATTCGGTGACAACTTGTTGAAGTGAATATTTTGTGAGGATTAGACCCCAATTAATAAAGTGTATTGTGATCCTGACATGTTTAATGTAATGAGGTAGATCACAAGCTATCTTGATGCATCTCATAAATTTTGATGAGATGACATTATCAGGTGAATTACTGTCAACTATGGCATGAAAAGAAGCCTTATGAGCTTGGACAGAAACTCAGGTTACCAAGCTCCTAAGTTGAGGGGTCAAGGTAAGAAAAAAAGAACATTTTGAAGAATAGTAAGCAGTAATTGGTTCTTCCTTAATTGCTCTAAAACTCTCACCAAAATATGTAAAATCAGACTTGATAGAGTCAATTAGAATTTTTTAGGTGGTACAGGGGCGGCAGCATTGAGAGACCATCCCTCATGTTGACTGAACTTTTTTAACTCCTTAGTAAGCCTCTTCCTGCGATTTGTGGCTCTATGATAGATTTTTTATCAATAAGTGCATTGAATTTTAGTATTCTTCTGGTTCTCAACAACACGAATATGAGGATGGGATCAGGTAAAATTGGAAATCTTAAGACTCAAGTTAAATAAATTATCTCGTTAAAAGCTTCTTTAGATCCTTGGATACAGGTAAAGTTACTTTTCTGGACAAACATGTAGTTCAAATTCTTTATAAGATCAAAAATTGGAGATAGCTATTATAACATTATCCAGAATGATTCAGTTAGTGGATATCCAGGGTTGTGCTTGATATAGATTTGGCTGGCAAACAACAAGAGACAATCTCTCTTATTGAAATGGATAACAATATACGCCTGCTTCTGATTGGCCAAGGTCTGGTTGCTTCTTTAACTAATGAACTAGGGCGTTACAGACTTATTTCATATTTAACATTACTTTAAATGAGGTGACATAATTTTATAGACCGTGCTACTCATACAGGAGTGTATGTGCTTCACCTTATAGCGTACAGTGGCCTCCTGTATTGAATTCTCATAAGCGTACATGAAAGTTGTGAAACTTTCACAAAACATAATAATTCTTTCCTTAGAATAGGCTTAAAGTTAGTCACATAAGGATCGTAAATATATTGATGACAGAGACAGTGGCTAGCTCAGATGTCTCAAATTCCTGTTGTTTTCAAAGGCCTGTTGGTTTATTTGTTGTCTCATCCCTCTATGTCCATTTGAACTATATTTCAGTGACATGATAGAGAGGGAACGGAGGTTTTGATGGCAGATTTCAACTTCAGAGCACATATTCTGGCGAGTTAAATTTGGGTTTATTTTCATAAACATTTAAGTGAGGCCCATAACATCTGCGATTTTGGATAAGTTGAAAGATATGGTTGTTAATGAGCTTGGTAAATGCACTTTTTATTTATACATCCCATCCAACAAAGTAAAGATAAAAAATTATTGGATCTATCAAGACCCATTTGAGCAGAGCTTGCATCTTTGAGCTACATTCATTAATTAATATCGTAGGTATGAAAGTAGCCATCAGGATGCTTTGTTTATGCAAGTTGTTAGGATCGTTAGGAATTGATACCAGAGAACTGGATGGACCTTATGGTCCGCGCAGCCTTCTGTTTCTTCTAGCCCTTTGGGCCTTATGGTTCTTCCAGATCTTGGACCTATAGGCCCATCAGTCCCAGGGGCGCTATTGTTTGAGATTAATTTGTGGTAACGGTGCTGGAATAAACAGATAAGGTGCTTATTCTGATTGAGACGTGGCTCCATGAGGACTCAAGGAGTAGTACATTATGAAAAAGTTGGGTTTCATGGTAACCTGAGATTCCAGTATCTTACATAAAAATTTGGTTATAAGCTTGATTAATTAATCTTAAATTGTTAATATGGCTAATAAGTTGTTGTAGAAAAAATGAGGAGGCAGCAACATAGAAATCAACTTAATCTAGATGTAGAGTTTTAGTGAGACTTAGTCGTTGTGGTGCTTCGTTATAATGTAAGCCAACTTATTTTAGAATATGGTGTATACCCAGATGTGCAAAATGTGGAGATAAAGTTCAGTTCTAAGAGCCAGTTTTCTAAAGGCATCAGAGCTCTGTTATATAACTCTGCAAAGTTTGTATACATGAAGGAGGCTCAGGTTGTATCTTAACGGCACCATGAATTAAGTATTATTAAATAAATACTATATAATTTTATTAATGTAAACATTTTAAAGTTGATACAGAGCTTGATTGTTGAAGGGTTGATGAACTAAAGTTTGGTCTGAAACCTATGCTTTTAGGCTGTAGAGGAGCTTAAGTGTATTGCGATGTGGTGACTCAATGAGTTATGCTTCTCAATTAGTCAAGAGTTGGCTTTCTTAATTGTATTGTCCCTAAGTTTCATTATAGACTTTTTTACTTTACAGCTCAGAGGGTCCTGTTTAAGCACCAGATAAATTGTCTTATAGTTCTATAGATTGTAAGTCAATGTTTGAATGGGTCTTGAAGCTGTAAAACTGAAAAGGCAGTAGATGATGAAGCAATAGATGGGGTAAAGAGAATATTTTATAAGCTAAAACTGATATTAAAGGGCCAGTGGACACGCAATACCAAGTAGACTTTCATGGTTCCTTCAACTAGGATTTCTCAAGTCCTTCTGGATCAACTGCTTAGTTGATGCACGCATTGTAAATACATTAACTATGTCATCATAACCACATTGATTAGAGTCATAGCTTTCATGGTTTAGGCTGAGGGGCTAATCCATAAGGCGTCTCCATTGGGTCCTGTGCATGTGATGGTTTTTTGATTAATTTTCAAACTACACCCTCAGTGGCAGGTCCCAATCAAGAGAAAATTAGAGTCGTCTTATTGAGTTTTATTTGAAAGTAGGTACTTAATGAGAAACTGACTCTTTTAGTGTATATTAGAGATAGGAGATAAGAATATTGGCTTAAGTTTAATTAACTGTACCTTATGTATATATCAGAGATATATATTTGAAAAATATGCTAAGTAAAGTTAAACTTAAACTTGAGATAAATTTCACTTTATTGTAATTGACTTAATTACTTGGTATTGGTGTTTTTGGTTAAGTAAAATTAGTTATAATGCCAACTAGGTTATAATAAAGTTAACTTCTAGTTAGTGATATTAATTGTATTGGTATATGGTGCCAATGCTTAGAGGAATGATGATGTATCCTTTTGAACCACATCAAATGAGATGCTGTCTTTAAACTTTCTGTCAGACAGACATTGACCGTGAGAGACTTCTGGATTACATCAGAAAAACTCACATGTGAATTAGACATTTTAAACCTGGAAGCTGCGAGCTGCTGATAGGTGGTGATGCAAGAAGAGAAGTCATGGGCGAAGATGCAGGTTGCATGAGTAAATCTCTACATATTTAGAATTTTTTACAGAGATATAGACTAATTCTTTAATTCAAAAGCTAAATTTTTTTACACTCGTTACTTTATTTGTTGAGTTACGTCAGGGATTTAAATGTTGATCAGGGTGATAGGCTGGAACTCCACTTAAAAGTGATTGTAAGAGAATACAGCCTTGATTCTAACTAAGTCGTTTATAACTTAAGAGATAACATTATCTGATCTATTGTCTTCATAAAATATGGATTTTTAATTACTTAACCCCAGACAATAACCAGAGAATTTGTTGGAGTAATAACTTTATATAAAGGCGCTCCTGGATGGGATGACAGATGTTGACTATGTCAAGCAGGGGTACAACCCCAATTGATACCAACTTTCAAGACTGAATTTGCGATATTTCAAAACTGATCTGCCAGAGTAATTCTTAAAAATAGATAATTTTGATGAAGATTTAAGTACTACTTAGTCAAATAATACTCTACATAGTAAAGTGATTAATTTAAAAATTAAATAAAAAGAATCAAGTGATTTCTGATCTAGACATGAAAATCACCAATATAAGTGAAGAAATCATATGATTAAAAGAAAAAAAATTGACTAAGAGTGGATTTTAAATTTGAACTATATTGCATAATTGAGAATAGGGATATTGGTCAAAGACAGACCTTCTTAAGAGATTCTACTGATAATAATTGTTCTGAATATGATCAAGAAGATAAAGCGGTGGCCATTATGGAAAATAATGCCAAGTGACATCCTCAGATGCCACGTAGTATGTTTAAAATGTCAATCCTTGTTCTTTTACTCAGGGCACTGAGACTCAGCATTCCTTGACACCATTGTTAAGACACTTAATAAATAGTTGTACCAAAATCTAAAAGGAAGGTTGACAGATACATAACTTCCATTTTGCCTACTTTTGATAATAATAGAAGTGTGGTAACTCCATTAAGTGATTTGTAATGGCCATGTATAGTTTCAGTGACCGTACAAAGTGGCTAGCATCATCAACTGCTTAGATGAATGGAGTATAGATTTAATTATACACTATTTGGAAGAATCCCCTACTTATGCTGAAGTCAAAGAGGCCTTAATTCATGAATTTGGATGTCCTAAAGAAGATGTTAACATGAAAAGTGAACAACTTGAACGTTAGCTGTAAGTAGGATGTAAAATTTGCTGAATTCGCGCATTTAATTTACTGAGAAGCACAGATACTATTTGTGCTAAGGCAATGATTGATTTTGATGCTAAAGTTGCATTGCAAGATCCAATGTAGCAATATCACAATTCAAAAAATGCTTTATTGCCTGAATCAGTCTAAAAACATGTGCACTTGAATTGGTTGATTAATTATGCTGATGCTCTCAATGTATGGAACAAATATTGGCTACTTTCAGACCTGTAGGCATTTCAGGGTATCATTTGACAACAAAAAGAATTATAACCAGATATACTACAAAAAAACAAGAAACCTGAAAAAGACAAAGGCGACGCGGTTAATGAATGAAGTAATTTGCTTAACTACAATCAGATTGGTCACTATGACTATAATGTTGTCAACACAGTGTTAGTATAGTATTTCTTAAATCTCAGAAGGAGGGATAAGAGGAAGCACAATAGAATTGGGATGTTCTTATGTTCCAAAAATATCTGTACCACCTGACTGATGTTTAATGCAAGCCACAAGGACTCAATTATAATTTGGTCACTACTGAATTGGACCATGTACATCATGTAATCTCCAATGATGTGTATAAGTGATTCACTCACCAAAAAGGCAGATAACCCTAAAGTATCTAAGATGATTAAAAAACCGTATGCACAACAGGTTTTTGAAGCACCATCATCTGAGGGGCAAGTTTGACAAAGGATACCCTACTTTGAAGAAGTTAGAAATAATAATCTCATTGACAAGTACTCACCAATTGTCCTAGCATCTAATAAGCTCTGAAACGCATGATCAATTATATGGATTCTTCACATATTCACTTATCACAGATTATTTATTCTTATCATTCATGTGTCCTTATGCGGAAATATGAGCCACAAAATCAATTTTTGTTACTATTATTGACAGTGGAGCGCTAGTTAACATTGGTTCACTTATATCAGTCATAAAGTTAGAATTACTCCTGAAATTATATATGGCAAGTATATGATATAATGGGCCATAAAAATCAAAAAGTAAAGGAGCAGAAAAGCGCAATACTATTACAATTTGGTGCACTTTTGGTAGCAGAGCCTGTAATTGTGCTCTAAAATGTTATCTACAGCATATAATAATTGGAATGAGCTTTCTATGATCTTATGGCATTTGTTGTGGCTATAAGAAAATGTGTTACACAATTTTAAACAAATTTTTTAAAATATTAAAGTTGTTTTAATACTTAGCTTAAAGGATGCTGTCAAAATTGCAATTATTTATCCTATTATGGAATGCCATAAGAAGTCTAAACAGCAAACAAGATTAAAAAAGGCTGGATTGTGAATTGAGTTCACAATAGTTTTTTTCATCCATATCATATGTGTAATAGATGGGGTCCCTGAACATTTCCACAAAGCAGTTTGGCGAGAGGGCCCAGGTAAGTGCCCACAAGCAGGTTAACCCTGGCGTGGTAATATCCCTAATATGACTGTGTGGAAAGCACCTCATTATGAAAGTTTGGACAGCAGTAAGAACTAAATGGTGCCAAGCAAGAGGGTCTGCCCTTAAAAGTGCATACAAGGCCTCAATGGCCTTGTTTAAAGTTTAAGCTATAGTCCATATGCAGTTTCCCTTAGTTACTTAAGAGGATAACTTCTGATTTCAAAATTAATTTTAGAATTTATTAAGAATTATTTAGATATATAAGACAAAACTTCTTTATAACTTTGTTAGTTCAGATTTATACTAGGCTTAGAGAGAAAAAATTGGGTCTTATTTTTTGCAGAGTCCACAGGAAACTTCTTGACGGCAGGTATAACTTGAAGATCTATACCCTTAATTCCCTTATTGAGACCTGTTCAAGCGCTAGGATTGGGTACCTTTGCAGTTGTGGAAACTTTTCCACATTTATTATCTTGCTATATATTATCCTTAAGGCCCAAATTCTTTGTTGACATTTTTATCTCTAAATTTTTTTAAAAAATAAAAAGGTTTTGTTAAACTCTGATCTGTCTAAATGTTATTTCTGAGAAGCTTGTCCAACTGTAACTGAAGTGGCGGTATCTAGTTGGACAGAGCGCCAATTTGAGGATTTTCATCCTCGTCGCCTTTTTAGTAATAATGTGGTTGGCAGCATCTGATTGGCCAGAGTTCCATTTACAAGGATTTTCATCCTTGTCAACACATTTGAGACATTGAACTCAGTTGCATTTGGTTGGCCAGAGCTTCATTCTCAAGGATCTATTCCCTCATCGCCATATTGATAACATTTGATTTGGCAGCATATGGTTGGCCAGAGCGCCATTTATGAAAATTTCCTTTTCATCATCCTCAATATATATTAAAGTTTGATTTTGAGACATTGAGATTTCTAAATTGTAATTTTTGAAATTTGTTGTGATTGTGACCATCACCATTGGCCCTGATCATCACAATAGGCAAGTTTAGGGAAATGTGGCAGTCAGGCAATGCCTTGACCGTTAAAATATAGAATAAAAATAAAGAGAGAAAGGATAAATATAAAAATGATAAGTGATAAGTGAAATACATAATATTTATATATATAAAAAGAGCAAATTTACTATTTTAAGATTTTAAAGAACTCATAGGCTTTATATACCCTTTCTTTAAAGGGGAAGACGAGTTAGTTTAAGCAGATGAAACCCCAGCAAGCATAATTGAAGGGAGAAACTCAAAGTTTGTACAAGTCCCAACTGTCAAAATCTTTCCAAAGATGTGATAAACCTAAGAAAACTTGACAACAGGCGCGTTGAACTGACCAACTAGTAAGGGCCATTAAATTAGGGGAAGCGGTCAGTGAAACGGACCCTTGAATAGGTGTGAAAGGTTAAACTTGGGGAAAAAGCCGCAGAAAGGAAGATTCAATTAAAGAGAGGAGACTCTTAGGCAGGTAAAACTTGAGGGAGAAATCCTTTGGCTTGAAACATTTGTGAGTAAGCTTAGTCCAACACCCTGCACATGCCAGGCATGGTATCAGTGGGAGATTCGGCTGGGGGTAACAAATGCATGCGCCAGATAGAGTCATATACGGAAGATGTTCTTCTGGTAGCTCTCTCAATAAGCTTATGCAAAGGGCGCAGGTGTCAATAATGATGATCTTTAGAAGCACTATTCTTGAGGACGAACGTAACATGCAAGTCAGTATGAACTATTATTGGAGCTCACCAGAGTCAAGCGACTGAAAAAATGAAAATTAAAGGATTGTTTCTTTAAATTGGGGTGACTGGGGTGACATCAGTATTAAGAGAAAGCATAGTAGCCTTATAAGCTTTCAAGTGATTAGAAACCAAGTTGATATCATAACATGAAGTGGATAAAAACCCAACCATAAAGTGAAGAAAGAAATATATATCTAGGGAAGATTTGAAGCAGCTAAAAATGGAAATCAGGGTAAAGATTGTAATCCGATGATAATTAATAGCAAATTTGGAAGCTATTTAATATCTTGTGGGCTAAAGAGCTGGAAAGATTGAGGGATGCGGTCAAAGGAGAATTTGTTATAATCTATTGAGAAGTTCGTTGGAGGGGACTTGAAAAAAATGTGATTGATGAGGATTTTTGGGCTCTAATTGAATTTTGCTAGCCTCAAATAATTTTTTTGACAGTCAAGGAATAACAAACTGACCTGATCTGAAAGATTAAGGCACAATGCCTTATAAACACTAGAGCCCTGCATTGAAAAACTGATCATTTAAAAGTATGCCAATCTGGGGCGAAATGCATTAATATAGCATTTGTACTTTAAAGATTGTAAGAAATTTAAACGTTATTGTCAAGGAAGAGAGCGACCTCTGCTTATATCTAGTTAAGGCGGGGAAGTTTTAAGAAAGATGGATCTGAATTATCAAGTATAATGGATGCAGAGATTATACAATTGGCTTATGTCTAAATCATCATATTTTATGTGTATATTAGCAACTAATATTAGAAATAATATTTTTAAGTATAAATAAAACTTTGATTTAAAACCTGACTTTTCTCATTTGATTATATTCAATTTAGTTGACCTTTTATTAGGGCTTTTTATCAAGATAAAATTAGATATTAATAGCAATTAGGTACATTAAATTAATCTCAAATTAATGATTAGAATTTTCTTGGTATTTGCAACGTTGTTAAGAGGAGCGATTGTTTAGACTTTTGAAGGTCCATCTGAGGAGATTCTGTCAACATTAATTATATAAGAAAGACATCACCCACAAGGTGAAAATGATTTAAAGCAGGAAGCCTCAAATGTAGCTTAGTCCCTCTGAAGCATTGGATGCGAGCCACAGGTTAAGTGGCAGTTCAAGAAGAGGAGTCATGGGCGAAGTTACATCTAGCAGCAGAAGTAGTCCTATATAAGTCTTTAAAATTTATATAATAATTACAATTAAAGTAGTAGATTAAAAATACACGCTTTTTACATTCAATACTTTCTTTGTTTTGTTAAGTCTAAGATTTAAATGTTGATTAGGAAGATAGGCTGGAATCCACCGTACAAGTGCTTGATAGGAGAATATAGCCTTGAGTCTTATAGCTAAGGCCTTTATAATTTAAGAAATAACATCATATGGTCTATTGTATTCATATTATATGCATTTGTAAAACCATATTTAATCCCAGACACAGAAATAACCAATTTAAAGTATTAAAACTTCAACATTGAGATTTCAATCATTACTATCACAAATTGACAGTGGTAATGAAAAATTAGGAAGCTGGCATGACATATGCTAATGTAAAATGTGTTACATAATTGAGATTGGGGGAGGAAAATGATAGGACAAAGATCTGCCATATTTATATATTTTATAAAAACGGTTTAGCCTTTTATGGTTGCTTCTACTATGAGCTCAGAGGTTGTATGGAGTCACTGCAGCGACCTCAGCTCGCTTAACTTTAGAGGCCATTTATGAACTGTTAGTCTAATCCAAGCAGATTAGTCCAGACAACCTTTACTAACATCACAATCGCTCTCACTAAACAAATTATCCTCTGATGCTACCCCTTGTAGCATCATAAACTTTGCTAAACTGTCTGCGCCCATGGAGAACCTCTTGTAGACACTCTTAGACTAATTTGATGTATGATGTCCCTCATGACTCAAAAGATACTAATTTAACCTCTTCCTTAGCAGCTCAGCTCCAAGGTATTCACAATAAAGAATATCATATACAGACAGGACAGGTCTAAGGGCTGGTTATTGAACACAGAGTATCTGTTTAAAGTCAGACTGGTTACTGGCAATTGCTATATGTAATACAATATAACTTTAAACAAAAGTATAATCTTGAGATTCTGTGCAAAAGTTCATTATTGTGACAAAAATTTAAATATTTTAACCTTAGAGAAAGTAAAAAAATGAGAGTACTGATAGTAATTGTAATTTTAGCTTAAATATGAGGTTTTTCTAGGTTCCTTTACTCAGAAGGCGCCTGACTGCTGATATGGTTGCTTTATAATTTGGGACATTTTTTTAGCTGTGAGCTCCTTATAACAGTGGTTATCACTAGACCTGGATGTTCAGGGTAACATTCATCCCTACCCGCTTCTGGGTTGTGGCCCTTGAATTCTCACCTGAAATTAGTTGATTACAAGATTTGTTAATTATAATTTTAACTCTTAGATAAACCAATAGAGCTCCTATGATGCGCCTTGCATTGGATCAATGAGTTACTCTTGAAAATAGATGATTACTGGATATGTTTATATTTGCTTTTGATCATCAGATAGTTTTGTCAATGTTATTCATTCAGTCCTTTTGCTTAGTTACAGGAAGAATGCAAATTATTTTGGAACTTAAAGGTATATAAATGGGTCAATTTCATAGGTAATTTAGTAGTGATGTCATCTTAATATGTCAACTCATCTGACTCTTTAAGGCGAAAATTTTTCAAGTGAAACCTTCTAGTTCTCAATAAACTTTAACGCTTATGCCTAAGTCTATAAAATGGCCTCTCAACTACCTATCCACGGAGGCTAATTGCCAGTACCTCAACCAGTTTGTGAATATTTTGCACTCATTTCACTGGTTGGGAAATGTCTTTCACCGGTTGCAGTATCATCCACAACATAATTGACTTGGGTTCTAGATTTATGATGCTCGGATTACTTTTCACCATGCCTTCAAACACTATAAAGCATATACTGGCCATAATACAAGTTCTAGAAAGGATAGTACCATAATTGAAATGGAAATCACCTCTTCTGTCGTACCTTCACTTTTGATTCACCAAATAACGCTTTTAATTAGTAAAACTGAGTACATAGTCATCTAAGGTAATCTGTAAAGATATCTTGGACTCAATGTGTGCCCCCATAGAGAAATAAGATATGGGAAAAGCCCTGGTGTAGTAATGTGATATATTACTATGCCAACAATAAACTAATCTAAATTATGAACCAAACAATAGGAAAACCATCATAAAGACGTGGTTAAAAAGAGTCAAGAGACTTGGGTTCAACTATGTCAAAAAATGTTGTATCAGGTGTTGGCTATGCAGCCATTGCAACAGGAAATTATTAAAGTTACTATCAACTTGAGAAAAACTAAAGACCTCAATATTTTATCAGGCCATTATGAGAGCTTTGGTTGAGAATTTGCCTTATAATATAAAAGAAAATTATGACGCGTAGTTTATATAATAGCATTAACCTTCATAATTTTTTCTGTAAAATATGAAATTTTATCTTCAGTCTTTCATTTTATACTTTTTCAATGATGAGTATACTGTTCCTCTATGGCTACCAATACAGTATGACGTTAGATAAACCTCCCATACCAAGCTTAAGGTTCACATGGGTTTAGCTACTCAACTTATGAACAAGGGGGCATAATCTAAACTATTTAAAAAATTCTGGCGCGCCTTAAACTTTCCTAATCAAAAACAGAATATAATGTGCTTCTATTGTGTTTAAACGCAGCTTCATTATGCCCCTTGCAGAAAGCCCTTGTGGGTTGATATTTATTTAAAAACCCTAGGAGCCTATATAGTAAAATTCTTACCCTCAATTGAAAGAAATAGGGTATTATTGCAGCTTGATGCTATATATTCAAAACTAGAGGATAAAAAGATGTCTTTGACAAACACCTACTTTTACCTGAATCACATAAACATGTAACAACTTATCACCTTTGTTTATGTGTCGCTAGTCGATATATTTATATATACCAGCACTTTTGAGCCCATCAGTTTGGTGTATTTTAAAAAAATATGTTGAATTAACTATCACTAAAAACCCTCCAGTTTAACCCCACTATTACCTCTTATATTGGTGAGATCCAAACTAAACAGGTATAGAAAGAAACGTTAACATGAAAGTATTAAACTTATGCACACAGATGCTCAATAACTTAGTTTAACCCCCGCTCATTGTTGCTCCATAAGTTTAGTCAATCATGGTTAATGTTGAAAATTGGTTAGAAAAATCCTTTTACAAAATTATCTTACTTATTTATCATTTAACTAAAAAGATTTATATAAAGTAAATGATTACTACGCTATGCAAATGTGGTTTTATATAACTAATTTACTGCTTTCTACTTTACCCCACAGCCCACATAATTATATTTAGTTGCCAAAGTTGCTTTATATATAATAGGTATACTCTCCTAATGCTTTAATTATAAAGGAAGTTCAAATCACTAATCCTCAGTGGTATAAATTTTGATTTCTTAATTACTAAAAATATTGCCTGTTGGACATTTAACTCCCAGGCTTCAGAAAACAAATGTTATGGGAAAAACCCTGCTGGAATGGGGAAATGTCAGACATTTACAAGCCTGCAATAATGGGGAGATTAATTTTAAAAGTAATGATTTAATTGGCTAAAAGAACCAGGCCAATTCTTGGAGGAACCCTGCAAAATTCTGTAACACTAGTTAAAAATCTTGTGGGCAATTAGCATAGTTTTAGTAGTTGGATCACTCCAATTTTGTGGCAGACTCTGGGGCGTCCATTGTATGGTTCATCTCCAGCCCCTAACAGTCCAATTCAAGCACCTACATGGGACCACCCCTTTTATATGCGTTGTTGAGGTCCCCCAAGGTGCAATATTTCATGAAAGGGGATTAGCTCAAATACATTAAGGCATTACCCCACGGTTATAACTTACCAAAAATTTTCCCAAATATTGTTAAGTCTAAGTGAAGCGAGTTAATCAAACTTTGATAAGTTTTTTTTTACTTTATTTCGTTATTCAGAATGTAACAAGCCATTCCAACTTGCATTGATTTCCCTTTGACCCTCAATTCATTTTAAATACTGATCAGTTGGATATCAAAAGGGTTTGGTTTTTCTTGTCCTCAGCGGCGTTTAATAAATACTTTAAAACTAACATACTAAGTTTTTGAAGGCAATTATGTCTATTATATTTTTAATTTTAAACCTCAAAAGTTGGATTTTGGTTAACTAAGCACCCAGCGATCATCTTAAGCCCAAAATTGTAAAAAGTGGTGTTCACTACAGGGTTATACCTGAGACTTTGGCATTATCAGCACTGTAGAATCCAGTGAGGGTTTTGGCTTG
This sequence comes from Massospora cicadina, assembly GCA_022478985.1. Classification (NCBI taxonomy): domain Eukaryota; kingdom Fungi; phylum Entomophthoromycota; class Entomophthoromycetes; order Entomophthorales; family Entomophthoraceae; genus Massospora; species Massospora cicadina. Next base: position 405,475 of record JAKSZP010001316.1, on the reverse strand, counting down.
CAGGTGCTAAAAGCAGCTGGATTCCACAATGATGCTTAAAGCTTAAAATATTACATTTTAATGAAAGTAAAAACTGAGCTTATTTAAGTTTTTATATTTATTGAACGCCGCTGAGGACAAGAAAAAGTGTCTACCTCAATACTAACGACCAGTATTTAAACTATGCTAAGTATTGAGAATTGACAGGTTTTAGATTAGCATTCATAATAGCTTAACCACATCCAAAATTAGGGAATATGGTACACTACGTTATCAGATATCATAAATTTTAAGTAGTTTTTGGGCGAATGACAGATGGAATGGGGTTTTAGGGCAGATTATACCCATGCGGTAATGTCTTGATTTATTTCAACAGATCACCGCAGGATAAAATACTTTGTCCTTGGGGGACCTTTACCACGCCTATGAAAGGGGGTGGTCCACTCATAGGTGTTGTAACCAAACTAGAGGTAGCAGTGGAAGAACTATTAGTGAATGCGCCTGGGTATGCCCTGGGGTCAGAGGAATCTGACTACACATTATTGAGTTATTTGCCGGTTGGTATTTGTAAATGCGTTACCCAATTCATGGAGTTCCACCAAGAACCAGCCAGGGTCTTTTTGCTGATTTCATTAGTAGTATCATCTAAAAAATTATTTGTAGTATATGAAACATGCAAATGGCTGACATTTCCACTTTTTGGCTGAATTCAACCTAAGACATTCTTACTTTTCAGCTGTGAGGGCAAATGTCTGACATAACCCCCTCAAGAATGTTAGGAGAATAAGGTTGGAGGAAACGGCCATTTACAAAATTTGATGGTAATACTTGTAACCAAGGATTTTATGGAATACTCATTGCCTCGTTTGTAGGTGATGGTGAAAGGACCCTCCCAAATAGATCCAAGTTTACCACTCCTAGAAGTTATGCATTTATGGTAGTAAAATACCATATCAAATACTTGGAATGTAGGTAGGGGTTTTCGGAGCTCTTTAAAAGCGTTCCCTTCTTTGGTCACCATTTTTGCTAGATTGATTATTGTTTCATATTGGAGTTGGATGATGCACTAATCTAATCTTCTCATGACTTTCTCACGTCCCTCAACTCAGGAAGAAAACACATCTTTAGCTAAGAGTACAGGTATTCCTGGTTCCCTCCCATAAAAGACATGGAATGGAGACATTTTCAAAATCTGATGAAAGCTGATATGGTATGCCATAAGAGCGCTGTGTATGTATTGTTCCAAGTGAAGGGATCAGAAGAGGCCATTTTCATAGAATGAAAACTAAGGTTCCATTTGCTCTTTCCACTGTATCATTTGTGGAAGGATTGTAAGGAGCTGAAGAAGTTTTTGGGCTCTTTTGGAAGTGGCCAAGCTTTTGACCACTCAGGAGGTGAAGTTCCTACCTTTTTCACAGAGTAGTACTTGAGGACAGCCATGACTAGTGAAGATGTTTTGATTTAAAAAGGTAGCGGTGGCCTTGGCCGTTTGGGCAGGAAGAGCCACATCTTTCACGCACTTAGTGAAGTGTGCCTTTAAGTTAGGAGACAAAGCTAGGACCTCTTTTAGATTTAAGGTAGAGGTTAGTTTGCAAGCTGTATTGGAATAACTCTCCAAGATAGACTTCATGGTATGACCTCTCTGGAAAGGGCGAATTAAACAAGATAGGAGATGATCCACAGCGCTGTTGGTATCAATAACCACAGGACTTCCCTAAAACTTGGCTGAGGTATGTATCCTCAGGTATGGTGGTTGTGTCCAATCCTCCAGCATTTAACCGATCTGGGACCTCCACTTCAGAAGGTACTCCTAATACATAGTAACTAACATCTTTGTAACCCCCTCAGATTCATCCCCAGGGGTATTATCAATAAGAAGTATCGGCATAACTTGAGGGAATAAGGCAAGCAAATGAAATTCGTTAGTAATAGGGTTGCCTATCCCTATACTGACATCTCTTTACCCTTCTCCTGCTCTTTAGTATCAGCTTTCTTTTTCTAGTACAAAGCCTCATGATGTCCAAACTTGTTTCAGTATGTACATTGAGGGCGTTCAGGCCGCTTGGCTTTTGGTTTTGGCTCCTCAAGGACCATAATTTGAAGGGTTCCTTTTTGTCTTCAGTGGGCAGGACCCATGGTTTGGGCATTTATCCTCAATGGCCAAAACATGAGGTCAGGATACTACTCCAGGGGTACTTCAAGCTTGTGGATGTCAGCAACATATAGTAGAGCCTCTTTTATATCATTTACGTTGTGGAAATAGAACCTAACGGAAGTGAAATGCATCACCAAAGGAGGGTGAGATTCCAACCCAGATAATATAACAGCAACAGCGTTGTACAAGGTCACCATTTTAGATGTTAACAATGTCTGCGCTTAAATATAGAGCCGTTCTGCAAAGGCAACCACTGACTCTCCTCTTCTTATACTAATGCGGAGGAATGCTTGCTTATTTATGCTTAAAATTTGTTTTGAGCCAAACTCATTAATGAGGGCCTCCTTAACCTCAGTCCAGGTGCTAAGAGCATCCATATGGGGACCATCACCTCCTGGGCCATGCGACTCAATAAGGAGGAAGGGTTAGACCTTATATTAATCTGTCACTCCTTCCATAGCTGCTTCATAAACATATAAAGATGAAGTGATGCTACCCTAGCCAGGGATGAACTTGTCCTTAAAAGTTGGGTTGAATGCACCCTGGTCACCACCAGAGAGGATATGAAAGACAGGAGCATCAGTCCCTGTGGTTTCTGGCAAAAGTTCAACTGATCAAAAGAGCAAGAGAGGCAATTGAGCTGATCTTGAATAACTTCAAGTCTATTTTCATGGCGGTGATGGACTTTTGGGACTTCTGGGAAGTGGATTAACATAGAGCCATTCGTGCTTCCACCTTACTTTTTAATTTCTAGTTCTTCAACATGACTCTCCAGAGCCTTAACTTAAAATCAGAGTTGCGACACAAGGGATCTCAGGTTTTGATCAACTTTTACCAACCCCATATGGGTTTTAAGCTCCACTTTCATCTGCTTACACCTTCATCATCACGTGGATGGGGGTTTTGTAACCGTACATCCCCTTTAAGCTGTTCATAACTACGCTCAACTTGCGTCAACTAACCATGCACATCTTTTGGTAGAGCGAGCCCTTCAAGTGAGGTTTAACCTCTATAGCTTCTTTATCCCATTTGCTAATCCTGTGGGATGAATATTTTGTATTTTCAAGGGAAGCTTTAAGGGATAGCTCATTTTCCAGTTGAGCAACCTTAGCCTCTAGACTCGAGGCAGCCCTAGTAGGTTTCTGTAATAGACGGCGCTCAAGCTGCTCAACACGTGACAGGGCATAAGCTAAGTGCCGCTCTACTACAGCCACACGATGTTCCTTCCCAGGTTGAGGGGTGTAAGCATGTTCAAAATGTTGCGGCGAGTTTTCTCATCATACTTATCAAGATCTTTAGCAACCTCTCTAAGTAAAAGTGGTTGCTAGCGTTTGAGGCGTGTAACTCATCATGGAAAATCTAATTGCCTCCTCTACATACTTTACCACCCCAGTATCCATGGATGGTGAGCCGCTAATGCAACTAATATGAATTTACGGTTTTCCCTACCAGATTTAGCTGTTCCAATATGTTCAGAGGTCAGTTGATATAAATTTTCATAAGATAATCGTAGAGCATCATTGTTTGCTTTATGTCAATGAGCTTTATGATGGGCAGCTAATAAATGTATCATATGGAACAAAGCTTGATGGGCAAACTTGATTATATAGGTAGTTAAATAGGTAAGCTGGCTTAAGCATCAGGAAGGATTTGAGTTTCATAGAGGTACATAAGTCGGTCTTCTACTAAAGAACCTCTTTCTCGTGAGGCAACATCGCCAGGGCTTAGTATGCCATGAGTTAGGTCTCTCATTACCTCAGCTGCAGGCCAAGTAACGCGGTAAGATTCTGGTATCAAAATTTGTTCAAGCTCTTATCCTCCGAATGATAAGGCTGGTGGTCTATCCATATGATCATCCTTTGCCCCATCGCCATTTTTACCCAGCTATTAACAATTATAGCTGGTACGCCCTCCATTTTGTTGGTCAATAACTTGAGTTATACAGGGCGACCCCTGTAGTGAGCATCAATTTGTAAGATCCAGCGAGAGTTTTGGCTCACAGGTGCTAAATGCAGCTGGATTCCAAGAAATACTTTAAACTTAAAAGATTACTCCTTTAATAAAAGTAAAAATCTAGCTTATTTAAGTTTTTATATTTGATGGTGCAGGTTAGTGAGAAAAAGTGTCTACCTCAATACTAACGTTCAGTATTTAAACTATGCTAAGTATTGAGAATTGACAGGTTTTAGATTAGCATTTGGAATAGCTTAATCACATTCCAAATTAGGGAATATGGTACACTACCTTATCAGATATCATAGATTTTAAGTAGTTTTTGGACGAATGACAGATGGAATGGGGTTTTTAAGCAGCATATATCCATGTGGTAATGCCTTGATTTATTTTAACAAATCAGCGCTGATAAAATACTTTCACCTTGGGGGACCTTTACCACGCCTATAAAAGGGGGTGGTCCCAGCTTAGGTGTTGTAACCAAACTAGAGGTGGCAAGGGAAGAACTATTGGATGAATGCACCTGAATATGCCCCAGGGTTAGAGGAATCTTACTACATGTTTTTGAGATATTTGCTTGTTTGCTACTTATAAATGTGTTACCATGATTCATGGGGTTCACCAAGAATTGGCCAGGCTCTTTAGGCCATTTTTACATTTAGTATCATCTGAATGATTAAATTTAGTATCAGAAACATGCAAATGCAAAATTTTCCCTTTTGGCTGCTTTCAAAACAAAACATTCTTCATTTGCAGCTGGGACGGCTAATGTCAGACAATCATCAAAAAATGACTACCATCTTGAACCAAGGCTAACTGCATTAGAGAACCAACTAGCAAGTGCTTTGTCTCGCCTTAAAAGGCTCGAGCAGCACTCTTCCCAAGGCCTTTATCGGTCTCTAATAATATTTCACAACCTCCATTATGAGTCAAGTTCACACCTGGTGATGTCAGTATTGCCTCCTTTCTTTATGTCTATAAATCTGCGATGGATGGAGCGACTGACCACCAAAAAATCAGGTATATTCTTCCATGCTTGAGTCAAATGGCTCAGGAGTTCATGGTTCCTCAAATGGGTGCACTTACCACCTGGGTGGAGTTCAAACAAGCGTTGATTGACGAGTGAAGTTCAAAAAAGATTTTCTAATGGCAAAACAGGATTCATGTGCCTTAGCCTTCAGGAGGGTTAATTGATTCCCTCATTTTGTTAAGATCTTTTATAGCAAAGCTCAACCTTTGTTGCTGGCCAAATTTCTCCCGCTAGATGATGATATTTCTGTTATCGTGGCTAGCTTGGTGTCATATCCCCTTTAGGACTGAATATCTCCGCAGTCAAGCACACCTTCCAAACTGTGCGTGATATTAAAGAGCATTGCTAGCTGTGGGTGACCTTTATGAATTCGACCTTCTGCAAAAAGCTTCAAGGCGAGAATCAGCTCTGACCCTTTCAGCCTTTTATATGGATGATCTCTCTTGAACCCCACTTATGCAGAGCTGCAACGCCAAAATACTCCTCCACCATGTGAGCATAGGCAGAAAATAGTGGAAGTTATGGGGCAGCGCTCCTCTATGACTTCAGTTCCAAAAGCTAAGTCAGTGTTGCCAGTTATCAATTTTCCTGGTCCCCCTCATGCTGAGCGGTATACTAAGGTGACTAGAGTATAACACCCACCTAAGCCATTTCCTCAATCTCCCTTAGCCTCAACTCAGGATGCCTCTAGTTGAAACCTGCTGTTATGAGGCAGCCTAAGCCGGTTAATTCTATAGCAAAAGTCAAAGCCATTACACATCCAACGTCTCCCTTGAAAGTTGGTACAAATACGATGTCCCTTCAAAAGTCAAAAGGGTAGATGAGAGCAACAAAGCCCTTCCCTGTGAGGATTTAAAGCCCATTTCTCAGCCCCCACTTATAACTCATTTGAGGTGCATTGACAATCCCTTTGTTGACGATTCTAGAGGGGGTGGTGAAGATGCAGGTTTTTATGTTTTGGGAGCCCAATGGAAGTGCAGGTTCCAGATAGGTTGAGGCCGGAGAGAATGAGTTCGCCATAAAACTATGATGGACCTATCTTCAATAGTTTTTAAGGTTTTTAGAGGTGATCAATACTTCTAGTGATGCGGACCAGCTTATTGAGACAGTGATCCGATCCACCCATCAGGTTTGATGCCCTCCAATATATTAAAGACAACTACCCTGTGATGGCTCAACGCCTTTCTTCCACTCTCCGTTTGAAGGAGGTCCTCGCCCACTCCCATCTTTTGGTAGCACAATAACCAAAGTAGAGGTTGACATCAAAAAGGTGCACATTCTAGCAGTCCTTGATATGGGTGCTCCTGTGAACCTGGTCTCTTCAGAGCTCATTAACAAAATCTAGTTGGCGCCTGACCTGGACTATTTACAAGAGTTTGGAACTGCAGGGCCTAATAATATTCGATCTATTAAGCCTACACTTCTCTACCCATATGAATTGGGAACTACTACTTGATGCCCCTGTGGTGGCTTAGGAAAATAACGCTTATAACCGGCTCATTGGTACTTAATTAATGATTAAGTATGACAAAATCATTCATATGAAACAGGTATTTTTATTCCTTTTAAATTTTAAAGTTCCTTTAGTCTTTACAAATGATGAGCCTAAGAAGAAAGAATATACATGCGTCGTTGAGTATCTTTCTTCTGCCCTCACCCTTATTTATACCACATCGGGCAGAAACTCAAAAAATGCTCCCTGACTCCATGGATTCTTCAAAGGGTATTCCATTGTAGCGTCAGAGGAGGCAGTAGTCAAAGCGGGTGAACAAAAGCTGATAGATACCAAGATTGCCATTCAAATCCCCCGTAACTTCCACCTGCACTTAACAAGCATTGATGGAATAAGACTTTTAAAACCTAGTGTGTTGCCTGGTATCCTAGACCCACATTATCAGTGACAAAATAATCTCCTGTTGGGAAACCTTACAATAAGCCATATTCATCAAGAAGCATCAAAAGATTGGGAGAGGACTCCTCGTCCATATTGAGGATGATAACCAAGTTCAATGTATTGGGTATTTGATTGATATTGACCTACCAGATGATCAATTGTTATTTACTTTTCTCACTTTTAAAATCTCATAAAATCTAACCCTGCAGAACTTAATAAATTTCATTCTTTACTGAAGTCATATTGTGACATTTTCTCCAAATCTGATACCAATTATGGGCACATGAAGGGTTGGACTCACACTATTGATGTTAGGGATGCTCGTCCCATTTGATTCAAGCCCTACTGAAAATCAAAGGTTAAGGAAAAAAAATGAGGATGGAGCTTAAACAATTGTTGGATGCTGGTTTGCTGGTACTTTCAAAAAGCCCTTGGTTATCCCCTCTTCTACTTATAAAAAATGGAGGCCATTGGATAGTTATGGACTACCGTAAGCTATATAACCATACCAAGAAGGACAGATACCCAATCCCCAACTTGATGATGCTCTAGCGCAGCTCTTCGTGTCCAAGTTATTTTTTGCTATGGACTTGGATAGTAGATACCAGCAGATGGACCTTTATCCACAAGACCAGGAAAAGTGCGCCCTTATCTGTAGCAAAGGCCTATTTCAACCTACCTGATTACCCCAGGGGTTGTGAAATGCGCCTGCCACTTTTCAGCGGGCAATGAATCATATTCTTCAGGATCTCATGCTCAGTTGTGTGATTGTCTACCTTGATGACATCACAAAATTTTTCCAAGACTTTTAACGGACACCTCACACATCTAAAAGACGTGTTCCAACGTTCGAGGGCCTCTGGCATCAAGTTAAATCCCTCTAAATGTACTTTCTTTAGAAAGAAGTTGAAATTCTTCGGGCACGCTATATCTCAAGAGGAGATAAAACCCTTTCAAGATAAGGTGGAAGCAATATCTAAAATGCATGAGCCCAAAACCCTTTGCGACATACAGGTATTCTTGGTATGATGGGGTATTACCATCAATTCATCCCAAAGTTTGCTCAGCTTAGTGTGCCCCTAGTGCATTTCTAGGCCAATATCACTCCGTTATGTTGGGGTGCTGAATAAAAACCGAGTTTGAGACCCTGAAAGTACAATTAGAAAAAAAGTCCTATTCTCCATCACCCTGACTATGGCAAGCCTTTCATGTTGTTAACAGATGCCTCTGATTAAGTTGTACGAGCTATCTTGCTCAGCTGGATGAAAGTGGGGTAGATCGTCAAGTGTTTTATTTCAGTAAGATGCTTTCAAAAGCTGAGCGCAAGTACAGCGTTACTGAAAGGAGTGCCTTGCCGTCTTACTTGCTGTAAACCACTACCACCCTTTTTATACTGGAATTTCTTTAGATTGATTAATGACCACGCATTCTTGAAGTGGCTACAAAATATGAAGGACCCCACTGGTCGATTGGCTCTCTGGGTTCTTAAGCTCCGGCACTCTGATATGACCATTGAGCATAAAGCTGGGACGAGCCATATGATCGCTGATGGGTTGACATGGCTGCCTATCCTACACCTTGACAATAGTGAAGTAGAGAGGTTTCATGATCTCATTACTCCTGGTGCTTGTGAGGATTAAGATGAACCTGTATAAAAGATGCTAGTACGGCACTCCAGCAATTCCAAGGTGGAAAGTGGAAAGTTGTATAAAAAGGTAAGAGTAAACTGGTTGTCCTATCTCCAGCTGTTTGAGTGACTACCTGTGATAATGGAGTCTAACACTATCATGGGGCATGGCGGAGTAGAAAAACATATAAGTGGATTAGAGAGCGGTATTACTGGGAAGGAATCATGGAGACTATAGCTGAAGTTTTGGATGCCTGTTTGACCTGTAAAAACAATCCAATTATAAAACTGGTACCAATATCAACCAACTATGCCCCAACAATCATTCCACACCATAAGTTTGGACGTGGTAGGTCCTCTCCCTCAAATTATAGGTGGCAATTATTTTATATTGGATGTAATTAATCAATTCATTTAAATGGTTGAAGCTGTTGCTCTTCCCTGCCCAGACTGCTAAAGCCACAGGCACCTTCTAACACCAGTAAATCTTCACCCGGCATGATTGCCACAAGTTCTCATATGTGACAAGGGAAAAACGTTACCTCTAGAGTTGTAAAGCTCCTCGCCACGTCCTTGGGAACACAAAAACTCTTCTTAGCCTCTTATGACCCATCTACAAATGGTGCCGTATAAAGACAAAAGGGAAATCTGGTATCTTTACTCCACAAAATGGCTAGCTCCGACCCTTTACATTGGGATTTTTACTCAGTTAGTGCCCTCATGGCTTACTGGATTAGCTACCCTTACATCCTCAAAATGTCTCCTTTTTTTAGGTGGTGTATGGCTGAGAACCTGGGGTACTGGCTTTATTAGCCAAAGACATATTCAATGATAGGACTGACCCTGACAAGCCATGAAGAAATTGGCCAGCATATCATTCAGTTACAATCAGAGGCAATGCTTAATTTGGCTAAAACTGTTTAAAAAGAGGGACAAAGCACTAATGAGCTCTAGGCCCCTTCCTTCATTCCAAGTATCTAACATAGTACTATATTACCATAACCAAATTACTCTAAGAAGTGAAAAGCTTGGCACCATCTGGAATGGGCCATTTTAGTCACTTACAAGCAAGGGGATAAGTATTCTATCAAATCCCTTACTTCCAGAATCACCATTAACCGAGTTCATGGCCACTTCCTTTATCTTTATTCTCCCCCCCCCCAACATTCTTGAGGAAGATGATGTCGGACATTTTCTCCCTGACTTCATAAAACAAATGTTAAGGAAAAACTCAGCCTAAAAAAGGAAATGTCGGACATTTACAAGTCCATGTTAATGAAAAGAGTGATTTAATTTATTTATTTAAATCAGCTAAAAGACCCTTGCCAATTCTCAGTGGAATCCCGCAATATGTGTAACACTAGTTCTATTACCTTGAGGGCAATTAACACGAAATTTTAGTATCTGGATTACTCCGACTTTGTGGTGGAGTATGGGATGTCCATAAGATGGATCTCCCAAGCTCTAACCAGTCCAATCCAAGCACCTACATGGGGACCACCGATTTTTATAGATGTGGCTGGGGTCCCCCAAGGTGCAATATTTTTCATGAAAGGGGATTGGCTCTAATATATTAAGTCATTAGCCCACAGTTACGTCTTACCCCAAATAAATCCTCATTCATAGTTTATCCTAAGTGAAGCGAGTCTTCTGAGCTTCAATAGGTTGAATTTTAAAATTTCTTTATCTGGAATGTAACAAGTTGTTCTGACTTGCATTAAATTCCCTTTAACCTTCAATTCAGTTTAAATACTAATTTGGTCAGATATCAAAAGGTTTAGTTTTTCTTATCCCCAGCAGCATTTAATAAATACTTATAACAACTTATCTTACTAAATTTTTGATCTTAACTATAGTTATTATATTAGTGGTAAATAAACCAAATTTTTTGTGTTTTGGTTAAGTAAGCACTCAGCGAGCATCTCCTGAGCCCAAAATCCAACATTGTCCTGTGAATGGTTTCATATCCTTTTTATATTTTCTTCTTATCAGATATCTTGCTCTCATAATAGCTTTTACTCATCATTTAGTAGGTTTTGTTATCTGCTATGGGTTTTCCAGTGTTTTAGTTGTATTTAACTGAGTATAATAATTTTACAAGATGTTAGAGCCCTAGGCATTCATTATATAATCCATTATGTAACCATGCAACTACGCTGAAGTTCTTTTTTAGCACAATGGGGTTCCCAACTCAAAAGGAGGAGCCACCATGCATTTTTATTTGCAAATGGCCAAAAAAAGATTTATAGAATAAGAAAAACCTAATATGTTGTATCAACTTACATCCTAGGAAGCCATATCAGAATGTAAGTAAGCTTTGTGGAAATTTTTGCCCAGTTCCCACTTTAGCTGGCAGACCATGGCGGACAAAATCGGGGTAGGAGCATCAGCAACATGTGGTATAAGGTGGTATAATTGTGGTTTTCTTCAGTAATGAGGTCGGCGGTGTCCATCACCTCAACATATTGTGCAATTTAATGCTCAGCAAAGGTGATGAGAGCAGGCACACAAGTAAATGACTTTATGCGCTAGCAGGTTTTGGGCTAACTGGGGTTGAAGAGAGAGGTTTTTGCTGCATCATTTCATGCGCAGCTTGCACCAAAAGCAAGCTTCTAAATTTCACACTTTGCGTCTTCCTTAAAATCATGAGGAAAATAAGGGATAGAAGTTTCCTCAACAAGGGGCTCCATCGCTTCATAAAGATTCAGGCAAAGTAGGGTGTTAGCAGGGGCAGCTGCAGCCTCAACTACCATTTTATTAATATTTTTATAGAGCGGAAACCATTTTATGGGCAAAAACAGCGGGGATGCAAATTGGGAAGTCAACGAAAAATTCCTTTAAAGCAAAATCTGGCTTCACGTGATACAGCCTTTTATCCTCACATTATCCATTCAAGAGCCTTGAATGGATTTAGCTCGGCTAACGCTAGGCCAGTCACCAGAATTGGAGCGGTTGCTGGAACTGATTGGTTGGAGACAGTTGACCATGGCAGCTTAGCTGAAACTGGTTCATCCATTGACCTGGGATCAGTAATCCAGTCAGATTATCTTCAACATTTTAAATTTTTCATTTTAATTGAGCGCTCCTTTGGCAAACACAACCAATCTTCCTGAGGCTGGAGCATGAGGATCAAACCAATTTAAAAAAGTGGGGCAAAGCGGCCACTGACCAACAATGGAAGGAGGAATGGCTGAAGCAGCATAAGCGGAATCCATGGGGTGCTTGCACTTTGAATTATTAAGTTCAAAGCATAAAGGGCAAATGGTGCGGCTTTTTTGACTGTGCCCAGTATGGGTGATCAGGGGAGGATTTGATCGTGGTGAAGGGGGTATTGCGAGGTGGGAATTGTGATGAAATTGGCAGATCATTGCAATGATGTGAGTCCCTGCCAACTGATCCGCCCCATTGGGAACCATGAACTGCAACATGGGGTCTGCATCGTAAATGGCCAAACCTATGTGAGCTCATGGCAGAGGCATTTTGGGGAAAGATGGGAGGGCAACCCAGAAAAATGGATCACCAAAGTGGACTTACCCAGGAGCTGCATGCAAATGGTGGATGTAGGAATTTTTTAAAAAAAATTTGTAGCTTAAATGCCTATGGATTGGCTTCAAGCAGAAGCTAAGGTTGAAGTACCCCTCAAAGAGCAGAAAAAATAAGCCTGCGGGTTTGAAAAACGCCTTGGCCATCACAATGACGGCCGTGCTCACATTTGGGAAAGGATTCCCATATTCAACCAGAGGCTGAAATGAAAATTTCTCCATGGGAGCACCATAGGGCTCCAGAGCACCACCTGGGAGCTTGCAATGTGGTGGTCCAAGTCCCAAGGGGGCATAACGACCAGTAGCGTTGGGAGGGCTAGCAGAGCCATACTGGGTGTGCTTCACTGAAGGCTGAGAGATGCCAGATAGCAGCGCGCCACCATCTCAAGTCAGGGCAGCAGGCGTCAATTGCATCAACATCTGTATTTTGTTGGCTTGATAAAGTAGCCGTTTTTGTATTTAAAAAAATACAAAATTGGCTTCAATTTAGTTATCTAAATTAGAAATTAACTTGAAACTATTAATTAGTGCTTAGTTGCATCTGTGATGGCCCTAGAATTGAGCTAGAATATCTATGTCATTATGTCAAATAGAATGATATCTTTATCACCTACATTTTGTACTAGGTTTTCTTTTTAGAGACAGAAATGTGCCATCTGATATCTTTTATAGTATTCAACACTAAATTGTGCCTTTATTTTATAGGAAGCCATTTGTGACAATTTTGGAATTTTTTACTTTTTTCTCAGTCATCTGTCTTAATACAGATTGACTGTTAATTAGCGTTAATTTATCTATGCCATTGGAAATTGACGTCTTAGTGTGGTTTCTAACAACTCCCTTGCTTCAGCAATACTGAAAAGTTATAGTTATAAATAAGTCTATCATATATGACCTTGCACTGCATTAGAAAAACTATCAAATGTTTAACTTTTTATCATCAATTATTTTACGTTTATCATTCCCACCTTTTTTACTGTTTTAAGAACAGCAATTTTAAAAAAAACAAAAGTCAGTATTTTCTCAAGTATCTGGAATCAATAGGAACCTGGGATATTAGTAGTCTAAGAAAAAGAGATATAAATTTGCAAAGGGATCTTATGACATTTAATATTTATATGCTAAAACCTAGAACAAAAAGAGAATACAACATCTAGTGATCCCTTTAATCACTATCTTTTTTAGTTACAATGAGATATACTTTAAGTTACTTAAAACCTTGTTGTGACACTGTTCTTACTTCCTTTTTTCAGTATTCCTGTTTTCATACAGAACACCTGTTGTAAAGTATGAACTGACATGAACCAGTTATATACGTTTCTTAGCGCCTGTTTCAAAATTCGGTGCTCACTACAGGGGACACTTTCTACAGCCATGTATACCTACTACTGAAATATGTATCACAATGACATGTACACTGAAGTGGCCAGCCCCAAGACCATTAGATCTTAGTTGTACCTTTATCAGATGAGTGATTAAATCTAAAACAACAGTATTAAGATTTTATAGATATTAATAACATACATTTTTGAGCTTCTGAGCTAAATAAACTATTGAGGACAACCGCCGTTGCCTTGACGTTCTTAATCACTATCTATGAGAAAATGAATATAATTACTATCTTAACCATTAATAGTTTTACTCTTATCATTCTAGTTTAATTTAAAGACTTCTAATAATATAAGGATTTCTTACCCCCTATTCTCTCACCAGAAACTTTTTCAGGATTTGAATAACCTTAAGGCATAAAGCCGCCAGTCTAATGAACTGTTGATCAATGGCCAAAGAAAATTTAAATAACAGTTATTAAATGTAGTCAAGTTCATACTGAGCTTGGTCCTTTGTCAAATGGTTGGTTTCTTTAGATACCAACACAGCCAAAGTTAAGCCCAAAGTCAATGAGGCACTGCTAATTGCAAAATAGCACAGTATCTTCTATTATGTTCACCTAGTTATTTCCAATCATACCAATGCAGGAGAAAACACACATTTTTCTACATCAGCAGCTGTTGCTAAAGCTGCTAAAGTGACTACTTCATGAAAAACTTCTGCAGACTCTGCTCCTAATACTTCTAACCGGCTCTGCATGACTTCTTGCTTTCAAGGTTCATCCTGTGTTAAATGGGAACTAGTGCCTGATATTTACAATAACTATCCCTAGTTAAAATGCCAAAGTTGGATAATAAAGGTATCACCTACACATTAATGCAGCTGTCTAATTTACTATGTGATTATTACCAGGCCAAACTGACTATAATAATAAACTGTTGACCACAAAAAAAGAATTGATAATACTAAAGATTTGTTAAGTTATATATCTTATGATAATGCCAAATAGTTATTTATCAATGAGTTTAGTGGGGTGGATCTTATGATTGGGCAGAATCACATTATTTAACATATCACTCTAATTAATAAAGAAGTTTTACCATTCACTAACCGCTTTTTTTAGAAGCTTAATATGTTTTTTGTGTGGAATTCTCTGAGTTATCTGATGCTCAGATAACTTTCTTCCATTGTTGTAACCTAAAAGATATTTAGCTGGACATGCTGTCATTTTATAATAATTGAAATACCATAACCAAAATGGTATAATAAACTCTGCCGCTGTATCATCACTTTTGACACTTCTACTACTAAATACTATGTTTATATAAGTGGTCAATGTCTTACTGACTACTTTATTAAGGAGCCTATATGTTATGTGACATTGGCTAAACAATGTTAAGTGAAGAATATAATGAAACAGAAAATGGATATCCTACTTTCTCCAGCAATTGACTTATCCCATTTAAAAAACTAAACTGTTTTGAACGCCGCTTCGCCAGCTTGTTAGAAAAGTATCAGGATGCTTTTTGCATCAAACTTGACTGAAGTAACTATGGATTTGCTAGCTATGATTTTCTGGATACAGGACTATAATACCCTACTTACCTACCTGAGGTAAGATGATGCTTTCGCTGTCCATATGCTTACTAACTCTGTACTTACTTTGATATGTTTACCTACGTTATCATTGGTGCAAACAAGGGTAAAGCTTGATTGAAAATAGAAATCAGTGTGCCATATGAAAAAGTCCCACTAATCAAATAAAAAATAGAGTTGCAGGGATATTAACCATTGTAAGTAATATGAAACGTGGTGGCCCACTGCCAAATCATCGCTAAGAGCTTATGGCTCCTTGCTGCTGCATTTATATTATAGTGGTTTAAGCTCCACTATTATCTTACCCATAAGAACTATGATATATTTATTAAGACCCCTTTTATGAAGTCATTTGGTATCAAAGCACTTTCATAATGATACTTTGAATAATCTTAGACATAACTTTTCTATCACGCTAAGAAGAAAACCTAGTACAGGCCACGCACTTCATTATCTGTCAAATTAACTTTATAAGGATACCGCAATCCCACTAAAAGACCAAAAAGGGAGCCATCGCACCATAAAATACCTTCTAATTTTTAAGATTTGCCATAATACCATTATAATCTAAACAGAGCCTAACTATTGCACCTGGCCTTTAAAGCAATGGTGAGACCCAATATCAATTGTTTTACTTATTTATGAGTTATATGGAGAAATCTGCCCCATAGCACTTAATAAAAAAGGGTCTTTGTACGTCAGCAAAATTTTATCCTGTTTTTGAACAAATCTAGATGTTGATTGAATTTTTTGCACATTCTTTTAAAATAAAGTGCAATCAACTCATCGCCTCCATTTATGTACTACCAGAAGCTATAATAGAAATTTTATCTAAGTGATATCACCAGTCTAGGTTACTCTGCAAGAGCATATTAGACTTAAAATTTCATGAAAGACCCTCTGAACTCAACCCAACTATAAATGTGGTTAACAAGGCTAAAATTTAGGTTATAAATAAGAAGAAACAGATATCTCTACTCTGCATAGCCTTGAAAGTTGTGCTTATAATGACAATCACAGTTCTTCTGGATTTATATAACCATAATGTAAAAGCCCAAACAAGCACTTAGAAAGCTGGGTAAAAATAAATAAAATTCTAAGAAACTAACTAATTAATATTGTATACCAGGTGCATGCCAAGTTTTTATAAATAACCCTTTCTTGAACCGGCCAGATGACCAGTATTTCCCAATATCTAAGTTTACATCTACTCTTTTAGGTTCCCTGATTTTAGCCCAAATGGAGAGATAAGATCTGGTTTAATAAACATATGAACAAACCAGTTACATATTAATCAAAAAAGTAACAGTTTATTGAAATGAAGCTTTGATATTCCATGCTTTTCTGCCTATGCTGATCTGGCATACCCCTATATTTTGTAGTAAATTACTCATTGGTCACCATCACCGTTTATAAGTATTAGATAGAGTTATAATTTATCATTCACCTTACCATCAACGCTAAACCACAAATAGTTGTTTTACTTCATTTTAACTTACCTGCAGTTGTAGAATATCAAATTGTTTAATTTTTAGTTAACATTCCTTCTTGACACAGCGCTGCTGAAAATGCGGCAATAAAAATGAGTTTAATATAATTGACCTTTCCTTACGTTGTCAGTGAATCATTAAATGTTTATGAAACACTATCATTAATCATTTTAGGTGTCTCAACCTGACCTTAGTCTGCCTGTATTTCCATGAAATTTCTGCACTTTCCATTACATCTAAATTCAATTCTCTTTCCTTGTATTTGGCACCAATGTGAACCTGAGATTTTAATAGGTTATAGATATAGAATTTAATGCTTGTAAAAGGGGTCTTTTGACACTTATTACTTACTTCTAAATCCTAGCACAACTAAGAAAATACAATCAAGTGCAATCCCACTAGTTCACTGTCAGTATTAGATAATACTGTGCTAATTACTCACAGTTTAATCTAAACCTTATTGCAATAACTTTGGGATAATTTTTCTTTTTTTAACTTTTTTGTTTTCAAACAGATTCTTGTTTAAATTGTTAACTAACTTGGGCCAATGAAATATGTCGCCTTAGCTCTATTAACAACACCTAAAATCTTTCAGGATCCTTGAAAGCCTTGATGCAGCTTTATATCATAAAGAAGCAGATGATGAGTAACCAGTTGAGGACCAAATTTAAGGGGCTTGGAAGTGTATTGGACAGAGTTCTAAGATCTTATGTTGAGATGGCTAGTTATGTTGTTTGAGCTAGCAGCTTGCCTACCATTGTTGTTGGTCAATCTTGTATTAAGTTTCTTGGGTTTTTAGCATAAATTTGGGACTGGCACTTGTTACTGGAAGAGAAATAAATGAGCTTAATAGATTAGTGTGTCAAGAGCCTCTAATTCTCATATGTTTAGTTTAATAAATTAAGCTATCTATAAACTACTTCAGATATTCAAAATTGTAACTGAGATAATCTGCATATTATCAAGACAAAAACTGCAGATATTTACACCACTGATGTATATGAGTGGTAAAAAACTATAGAAAAAGAGTGTTAACTTTAGAATACAAAGGAAGTCAATATTCTGAATTTGAACTAAAGACTTTATTAACAACTTTATTTTAGGCTTTACCATCTTTGATTATTTTATAAAGCTCTTAATAGATTTTTCATAATGTGTCTTCTTAATGCAGAAGCAAATAATTTTTAAGCATTACTTATTGCATTACTTTTACTACTGATATTTATTTAATTTCTACTAATGGTTTAACATTTTGACAATGATGATGACATGTAATGCATTCTGGTAATTTTACCATTAGTTGTTCAATATATAATCTATATTTATAATTAAACTTCTACTTATTCTATTAGAGAAACAAATTTTTTTAAAATTAGAGTTATTTTATAAAAGTTGCCTTTAATTATTTATATTAAAAAAGTATGCAATTTAACAAATCAATGTAATAGCACCGAATCTAAATTCTAAAAGAATAAATGAAGGTAAAGATTTGATAGACTCTAGATTTAGCAAATTTTCAACAGAGGTTTAAGGTGAAGTTTACTTTAAATGTTAGCTTAGTAATTCTTTGGACACCAATGTTTTTGATTTTGCTTATTTTGTGTTTTGTAGTACAGTAATATTAATAGTCCCATAACAAACCCTAATTTTTCTAACATTTTTATATTAATAAATTATATATTTAGTTAACCTGCAGTTGATGCTTTAAGCAGATATGTTATGATGTATTTATAGCGTGGAATGATATCTGAGGAGTAACAGTAATAGATATCCAGGGTTGTTATTGACAATGATTACAAAATTTCAAGTATAATTTTAGTATAATTATAAAGCTTGTCTATAAAGCTTTATTTTTGATTGGTAATCAATGATAAGATAGAATATTGGGTAAACAAGTAGCGCAAAGAGTTTATATCTATTTTGAGTTATGCCAATCAGGGAATGGACAAAATTAAATCTCAATGAGCAAAAAGAACAACTGAACAGACCTACCTAAAAAGAATGAGTGGACCATAAAAAATGAGCAAACAAAATAAAAAGAAAAGAGATCACAAGCAACTAGGTGGGACAGTAACGAGCCACTCATTTCACCATGGTGAAAGGGGAAGGGAGATTGGGGGCTCATCCTTGGCATCAGAGTCCTCCTCATAGAAAGTATGCAGGTTATGGTGCAGAGCAATGGTGTGTGGTGATCAGCGACATGTGTGTTGAGATCACTGATGTTTGGATGTTTATGTTAATTACCTGCAGTAAAAATTGCACCAAATACTGAAATAAACATTGTTCTTTGTGAAGGCAGATGGAAGTAAGCTGGGATAACAAAGTGGCAATGGCAAGAGTGACTTTTGGCTTGTCCTGCGAAGTGAAAAACTCTTTCTGGATGGCGGCAGCTGTTTATTTGTGTACGCTAAGGATGTCAGATTTGCCCTGCGGGGACAGGGTTGGGAAAACAAATGGGAGGAGGGATACCCTTGGCTAGTATCGCCACTGATGTGGCAACACACTCACTGATGTCAGCATTATCTGGGTGAACAGCTGAAGCTTCAGCGATCTGGTTGGTAGGGAGGAACACATTTGCATCTGTCTGGGGGCCATAAAAGTTCCGTGGGAACTGAATGGGGTGCTGTAACTAGATAAATTTTTTAATGTATGTTTCTAATTCTTTATAACATTTACCACTTCATTAGTTCTAACCAATGAGGACCATGGGCTTGAGTTATACATGAAATCGACGTTGGTGATTTATTGGGCTCTGGTGTGGATTAAGAATAGCATGGGATTGAACTGTTGTCAAAGCTGTCTACTGATTGGTTGAAGCACATGTGGCATTTGGATGAGGAGGGGCAGATTTGGAAACAGCAGGCGCTGCAGCAGCTGCAGGCTTTGTGGTAGAGGGGGAAGGATTTTATCTCATACTGGAAAGGCAGTGGGGTGTGTGGCATATTGGGTTCCAGACAGAGGCAACTCAGGTCCAGCAAAAGCAGCAAGAGAGGGGCATAGCCGCTTCAACTGATCCAACTCAAAGCAGGATGGATAAATGGTCCACCCACTTTCAACGGGGGCCCAGGAATGGGTGTTCAGGGGCAGAAGGAATGACAGCGTGGGGGGATTGACAAAGCAATTTTGATTAATATTTGGGCTAATCATGGTAAATGCCTGAGGCACAGCAAGGCAAGCGGCCCCATTGGGGACCACAAACTGAAGGATGGGGTTGGATCCATATGTGGCCAAACCTTCCATCAGCTCCTGATGGAGCACTGTGGAGGGATGCCGTGTGGTCAACCCACAAATTGAACCACCCTGAGTGGTATCTGTGGGGAGCTAGGTGCGTGTTGTTAGGATAGGGGTGCCCTAGATAACCAGGGGCACGGTGGCCACAGTGGCAGCATCAGCTTCAGAAGTAAAGCATAGATCAAAATACCTTTATAGGGGAGGAAATCTATAAAACCGGCCAACAGCATCACTGCCTGGGCAAGACATTAATAGCTTTTTAGGCATATGGGAACAATCTCTCACTTTCGACCTGAAGGCTAAATTCTTGGCTGGGAGAGGGGTAGAACAAGTGGGCTGCAAGGCACTTCCTGGGCACGTGCAAGGTGGATGGCGAGATCCTTGGGCAGAATCAACCAACACAATTATTTGGTGAGACTTATTTGATCTAGTCTGAGCGCTTTTATCCACTGGATGGAAAACGCTGGGTGGGGTTTTGCTGCTGCCCTACATGGGAGCAGCTGGCAGAGAATCAAAGGGCATCTAGAAGTGAGCAGAGGAGGTTTTAATAGACTAGAAGACTTACTTTACTTTTTACTTAGTATAAGTCTCTTAAAAGTTACTCCAAGTAGAAAGAGATTAGTAGCGCAAAGATTTAAATAAGCTGATTTGATACCTAATTTAAGTTTGAGGCTCACAAGATAGAATAATGCTGAAATATACGCATAATATAGTCTTTAGTGTCATTTTAAGAAATACTATCCAATTTAATAAACGACAAACACATTAATATGAGTTTTTCTCCTCTTAAAACTTCTAGACAGTGATTAACAAGTCCTAACTATGACAAATATCATCTTATATAAAACTTCATAAATTAGTATCATGCTAACCCGCTTCTTCACATCTATCTAAGACTTCCATTATACCACCAACATTATCCTATATGCTCCAATTAGTTAACTCATTATCTTAAATAACATATAGCTTCAGTGCATCTGTTTAACTAGTAATAGATAACAAATAGTATTTAAAAAAGTTTCTAAAAACAGGCTTAATAAAGCGTAAAATAAGCATAGAAGTGAGATTGCTGTTATAATATTTTTACTTTTTTAATTAAAAAGCATAGACACAAGTTAGTAACTATCATGAGAATAACGCAGCCATTTTGAGAAGAGTATTGCTGATATGGTACTCATTTCTCTAGTCTTAGTTAACTATATCTTATTATTCATATTAAATGTAAGCTTTATTGTAACTAATATTATAACTAAATTGAACAATGATTGAATCTATTGATCACAAGAATGGTATTTTTATCAATGTTGCATTTAATGATAATTAAAATGCTAAAAAATAATCTGGTTTTAAAAAGTAGATTTTGATGTTTAAATCTAGTGTTCAAATGATGTTCCCAAGACCATGATCGCCAACACAAAGAACTAGTCATAATAAAAGATAGTTGCCTCAATCTGTAGAAATTAGCACTGTTATGCGAAACACAGAATTATATGGTGTGGACTTTAAAAAAACTCCAGTTTAATTAGTAGATATTCTTTTTATACCCAAAACTTACACAAAGCAAACAAGTATTTATAATAGTCAGAACAAGCTGAGGTTCTGCAGGCGTTCAAGCCATACCAGCGTCAATCAGACAGTGAGCTACATGATGATTGCAAGTTTTACTTTCCTATAACCCAAATAATGATGTGAAACAGGTCCAAAGGGCAAACTTGCCATGCTCAGCCGGCCTTTAGTCACCTGCACAGCTATATTGTTAGCTTTAAACCCAAATAACCTCATAATGTGCCTTACCAGGAAATTTAGCAACCTTGGGCTTATGCTCTGTCAGCAACTTAATTACAAGTACAATCCCTTTGAGATGTTCCTAGAAGAGTTTATAAGAGTAATCAAATATGCAGCTAAAGCTCTTTAAATTTTAATGACAACCCAAGTGGTCATGTGAATGTCTTTTTTATAAAATTAATGGATCTAATTTGAGAAAAGTTTAGCGCATTCTGTTCTTGATGTGGTTCCAGAAAGAGCTACACAAAGTATCAGAAAGTGAGATATGTGA
The DNA here is from genome assembly GCA_022478985.1 of Massospora cicadina. Classification (NCBI taxonomy): domain Eukaryota; kingdom Fungi; phylum Entomophthoromycota; class Entomophthoromycetes; order Entomophthorales; family Entomophthoraceae; genus Massospora; species Massospora cicadina. The sequence goes on along the minus strand of JAKSZP010001316.1, from coordinate 383,593 downwards.
ACCTAGAAAGTCCTTATATAAGAGCAACTCACAGTCTAGAAAATTATGAGCCTAAAAAAGTAAGCTACTTACACTAGGCAATTTTCAAAAATAATCCCAAGAGAATATAATTAACAATTAAGTCTCGTCAGAACTATTTAGAAAGCAACTTTTTTGCAGTTTGGTTTTCTAAGTATCAATCTTCTCAAAACTCATGTAGATTTTTCTTATTACATCTAAGGGCTATCTAGTATATTCCAAAAGCACACTACTACATATGTCAGAGTTTTAATGGAACCATTAATATGTTTTAAAACTAAATCAATGTTTTTAATAAAGATTAATCCTTTGAATACCATATAGAAAATCTGCTTGATTATTTATTATGAATATCTAATATAGGCATTTACCCGCCAGAGACAACTTCCAAAAGGATTTAACTAATTTCGGTAAATAATGTTACTCTATAATATTATCATCAAGGTATTTTAATAGGTGTTTATTCGCCTCTAGAAAATTATATCCCAGCTTCAGAGTGCCTTTGAAGTGTAATAAAGTGAGTATAATGTCTATAGTGATTAAATTGTATAATGTTACCTTTATGGGAATGTAAATTATTAAGGGGAATGAAAAACACTTTAAGGTGATTCTGGTATGAGCAAAGATTTCTTATGGAGTATTGACATGTTTGTAGATTATAGGCTATATGAGTTTATTTCATAATTATACTATAATACTTTACAGATCTGAGGATAAACTTGAAGATCTAAATTAGGTAACCAGACTTGTATGACACATCTTCCTTTGACTTATAAGATCTTAATCTTCTTTTTATTTGTTGGCTAAAATCTGAAGTAGGGCCATAAGGTTTTCAAGTGGACTCTATTAAAAAACATTTCCATCAGACAAAGTTTAACTGTGTAGACAAAAAGCACTGAGCTCTTTAAGAAATTTAATGGATATTTCTAACGTGTCACAATATTATGAGTCCTTTCAACTCCATAAATAATATAATAGACGACTTTGTCACTTTCCTTGAATATGTGTAACATCTTTAATAATAAACTTAACCCATAATTAATATTACAGTTCAAGGAAGCTCCATAAGCCTCTGTCTGAACTCTGATCAGCATCTTAACCAACTAATTAAAGTAAACTTTAATTAGATCCTTTAGACAAAAAGTTGCTTAACAAGTAAGTAAGAATACTTTTGAGAGAATAGCTCTGATTTTAAATATACTAAAGGCCTATCTGATTCTAAGTAGATTCTACCCTCTTATAGTAAAGTGATTACTCCCAAACCTCGGTCAAACAGGCCTACACTTAGTAATAGGATAATGCCAAATTGCTGACAGAATCAGAGGGCCATTCAGAGGAACCCCGCGTCAAACATCCAATTTAGTTTAAACTCTAACGCAGAGTTTAGCCTTTTATAGGCCTGGAGGGGGCACACCAGGTGAAACTATTTCCTCTCACAGTGATTGACTCAAATTTATTAAATCTTTACCTTATGGCCTTTAGATACCTACTCTCAACCCTCCATCATCTGTTCAAGTAAAGCAAAGTGAGATTTGAGAGCTCTAATAGGTTAAACCCCATATTTACTTAGTAGGATTAAAGATAATAATGAATAATTCGCCTATCTCGCTTTATACCATAAGTTAATTTAAAGACTAGACAGTGCAATCATATAAGGGTTTGCTTTTTATCCCCTCACCACTATTTAATAAGAGCTTATAAAACCCAATCCATTATATTAAGTATGAGTTTTATTATTTTTAAACTAGTGGCTATAAACCCCTTTTACTTATTTTAGCAGTTGAAAAACACTTCTCCAGTAATATTGTTAGTTCAGGGCTATTTAGCACCTGCAAGCATGCAAAAAAACCTGATTCCAACAGTATTCATCTTGAACAGCCATGATAATTGTAATATGGGATGAAAACATTTATATCAAGAAAGAGCTAAAAAATGAGAATATGTACTGCTGAGGTGACCAATAATATTTACAATTGCCAAGGGGCTGACTAAAAAAGGCCAAGATGGAAGTGAGGCTCTGAGAACTTAATACTTTTCTAAAAATCTTCATTAATCCTTTTAAATGTTCTATCATTACCATGTGATAAAATAGCTGCAAGAACTCCGCAAATTCCCATGATTTCATTCATTTCAGGACTAGCTCAGAGATCAAGTTGTTGAGATATATTTTTAATTTAAATTTGGACTTCAAGCTGGTTTAATTTTCTCCATGAATAATTAGTGGTAGTCACTGGTCGACATCACAAATCTACTTACTTGACCCATTTGTTTAAATTATGAATGGCTACAATAATGTACCTATGGCTAAAGTTACTTTTAGATAAATGCTCTATGACATAAATAAATTGTTATGGTAAATCCAGTAAGATTTTAAAAGCTAAAGTTGTTTCATTAATTGAATGACTGTGAAGGTTATATTTATAAGATTTCATAAAAAAGCTTAAATAAAAAAACATAAAATACTCAGCAATAACTCTATTGAGCTTGCATTACATTTTTAGTTTAATTCTTCAAGACCAAAAAACTCTGTTACTTGTATAGCTATAATTAGTCAATCTAACGGCGCAGAAGATAAGCATCTTTATCCATAACTCCTTTGTCGGACAATTAAAAATCCAATTATATAATAATAGTGCATCAATTTAAATAAGAGAGAAAATAATTCAAATATCGGCCAAAAGACTCCAGCCAATTGCTTGTGAAACCCCACAAATTGGGGTAACTCTTTTACTAAATATTAGGAAAACAAATTTAGTTTGGGAAGTCAGATTTCACTGAACTGTCAGCATAATTTGGGGAGTTCATTGGAGGCTCCACCCCCAGTCTTGTTTAGTTTAGAAAAGGTGACACCACGGAAACTGGTCCATTATATAGGGTTGGAAGGGGCCAACTAAGTGATGGATTTCACAGTACAATGATTGGGACAAATTCACAAAAAATTACCTAATAGACTTGTCCTTCCTGCTTTAAACCTCAATTGGCAATTCCACCCAAACAAGGAAATTTAAGAGATCCAATAAGTTAATGACTCAAGTTCCCTAGTTCAGACATTCCCAAGCCATCAGAACTTGAGCTTAAATGTTTTAAATACTTTTATTAAATTATTAAATTTTATCTTGTCACCCCCACATAGAACCTGATAAACATTTATATAAAATAAACATTTTTAGTAGTTCTCTATTTTTGTTATTCTCATATAGTGGTTAGAAAAGCCCTTCAACTATATTGTAGATTTGAGAAAATAAAAAGCATTAACAAGTCTTTTCTAAACTAAAAATCCAACATTTGATGCACACTACAGGGGCACCTGTACACCAAACAAACTATCAAAAATATGGAGGTTTTTGGGGGTGGTAACCCTTTTAACCTTTTCTCTGATATCAACAATAAGCTAGCTAACATGGAACAACAGCTAGCCAGTGCTTTGTCTCACCCTAAAAGGCTTGAGCAGCACTCACTACAATGCCCTGTTATAAAAACACCCTCTTCAAGACAAGTCCACACCTTGTGAGGTCAGTATTGCCTCCTTTCTTTATGTTTATGAATCTGCGATGGAAGAAACAACTGACCATCAGAAAATCCAGCACATGCTTTCATTCTTATAGGCGGTCAGCTCAAGAAAGTATGGTCCACACTATGGTCAACCTCAGCACTTGCGCAGAGGTTAAGCAATTGCTTCTTGATTAATTTGGTTCCAAGAAGAGTTTAGAATGGCAGAAACAGGCCTTTAAGCGACTTACCCTGATAGATATAGAATTAATTACCTCTTTTGTTGAGCGCTGTTATAATAAAGCTCAAACTCTGTTGCTTGCCCAAATGCTTCTTCTCAATGATGCAATTGTAACTATTTTGGCTGCTTTGGTATCTCATCCCTCCTTGATGATGCATCTCTCTTTCATAAAGCGCTTTTTTGAATGTACGAGATATCAAGGAAGCCTTGCTAGGGGTGGCTGAAATCTATGAATTTGACATCACACAAGGATCTTGGAGGCAAGAATCTATACCGACTAATCTAGTCTCTACTACGGCTGTTTCCCTCTGGTAACCCACCCCTGCTGACTTTACATCTCAAAATTACTACTTCCTCCCATAACAAAAATAATATGGTAATGGCTGTGTTGGGGTAGCGCTCTCCTTCGTCTTCAGTTCAATATACTCAGTTAGTGAAAGCAGTATTCCATTTTCCTCGCCCATCCTCTTTTTCAGAGCAGCTGCCCCAGTGGTTCCAAATCAAGCTTATAAGCCTAAACCCTTTTCTCAGGTGCCAATCGTCCCCACTACCAATGGGATAATTGACCAGGTTAAAAAGGGTAAACTGCCTTATCATAAAAGCACACACCACCGAGCAAACCAACTCTGATAAAATTAAAGCACCATCCTCCTTTATAATATCCTCCTCAGCATCATCTCCTACCCATTCAAGCTTAAAATCTGTAGCTATGTGGCAGCCCAAACTCCCTGCATTGAAGGCTAAATTTAGAGATTTAATCATCTTAGCATTACCTCCAAAAAGTTACACAAGTCTCTGAGAGCCCTTAGGACCTCCTTTGCAACAAGGGAAGCTCTGACCTAAACCCCCAACCAATGGAGTCATTAGTGTGCATTGATAATCCCTCTGACAACAAATCTGAAGGGGGTTGTGAAGATTTTTGGTCACTATGTCTAGGAGCCCCAGGTTAAGTAAAAGTATATGACCAATTGAACCCAGAGAGAGTGGATGTGGCTATAATACCCCGCCAAAAATACCTTTACTTGTTCTGAGAGGTCTGGAGGTAATTGATACCGCCAGCGATGTTGACCAGCTCAAAGCCATGAAGATACTTTCCACTCAGAGTGTGTATACACTGCAGTCTATCCGGGACAAATTCCCTGAAACTGATAAACGCCTTTCTTTTACACTCCAGCTGAAGGAGGTCCTCGCTCTCTTCCTAACTTGGGTGGAACTTTAACAAAAGTGGAGGTTATTGTCAACGGATTATGAGTCATTGCTATCCCTAACACTGGATTCCCCATGAATGTTGTACATCTAGGCTTATAAAAAATTAAGTTGGCACTGACCTCGACTATAATCAAGAGTTTATACCGCTGGTCCAGCCAACACTCGCGCTATTAGGGCTTACTCATCTTTACCCATCCAATTTTGGAAACTCTTCCTATCAGCCCCCGCAGTGGCCTTAACCAAAAACATCTATATCATGCTCATTGGTAATCAGTTTATAAGCGATTATGATGATACTATCAATATGAAGCAGGGTTATCATCCAATTATTAACTAGGAGGACCCCCTGATTCTGTATCATAATAAGGTTAACAAAAAGGAATATACTTGCACTGTTGAGTATCCTCATTCCGCCTTAAAGTTATGTTATACAACGGTGGGGCGGAATACCATGATGCTGACTAAATTGATAGACGCTCTAAGGGAATTCCATTTTATGCAGCTGAAAAGGTGTTGATTAAAGCGGGTGAACAAAGGGTGATTGACACCAAGATTACCCTGAAAATCCCCCACAAATGCCTGGTGCAAATAACTAGCATTGATGGAATCAGTCCCTTAAAACTCGGGTATTACCAGGCATCCTAGACCCTTCCTACCAACGCCCAATCAGTTTTCTACTGATAAATCTTACCAGTAAGGAAATGGTCATAATGAAACATTAGGAGATTTAAAAGGGTCTGCTAATACCTGTTAAGGAAATTAACAGGTTCACTGTATTAGGTCTATGTTAAATATTGCCTACCAGTTGACAAATCATTATGTACATTGCCTGATGTTCATATCTCCGAGGAGCTAAACCCAGCAAAGCTTAATAAAGTTCATAGTTTTTTGGCGTCCTACAGTGATATATTTTCTAAATATGAGACCGGCTATGGTCATATGAATGGTTGGAGTCATACCATCGATGTTGGTGATGTTAGTTTCATCTGATCAAACCTTATTGTAAATTAAAAGTTGACGAGTAACAGATGAGAACGGAGCTCAAACAGCTATTAGACGCTGGTCAACTGGTATCTTTACAAAGCCCCTGGTCATTCCCTCTTCTCCTTATAAAAAAAATGGCGATCATCAGGTTGTGATGGACTACCGCTGTTTAAACACCCTCACAAAAAAGTATAGCTATCCTATCCCTCGCATTGATGAGGCCCTAGTACAGCTCTCTGAAAATAAGTTCTTCTCGGCCATAGACCTAGCCAGTGGCTATTGGCAGATGGACAACTCTCCCCAAGATCAGGAGAAATGTTCTCTAAATTGTAGATAGGGTCTATTCCAAAACACCCAATTACCTCAGGGGTTGTGCAACGCTCCTGAAACTTTCCAGTGAGCCATGAATCACATCTTACAGGATCACTAGATAAGTTGTGTCATTTTTTATCTTGATGACATTACTGTGTTTTCTAAGACCTTTATTGATCATCTAAATCACTTAAAAGAAGTCTTCTAGCTCTTACGTCAGTCCAACCTTAAATTTTAAACCATCCAAGTGCTCTTTTTCCAGAAAAGTTAGATTTCCTTGGACACGCCATCTCAAGGATGGGATTTAACCCATACAAGAAAAGGTTGAGGCTATATCCAAAATGCCTGCTCCCAAAACCCTGCGCGATATCCAGGTATTTTTGGGTATAATGGGGTACTACTATAAATTTATCCCCAAATTTGCCCAACTGAGTGAGCTCCTAGTACGGCTATTGGTGAATAACGTCCCTTTTCATTAAAAAGTTGAACAGAATGTTTTCTATGAAACGTTAAAGCTGTTGTTGCAAAAGCGCCCTATCATGTGCTGTACTGATTACAATAGACCTTTTCTTCTGTTTACTGATGCCTATGATTATGATGTTATAACGGTCAAGGCGTTTCCTGACCATCACATTGCCCTAATCTTCCTTAGGGCAATGATCAAGGCCAAGGAGAGGGGCATGATAGCTACAATTTTTGTAAATGGCAATCTGACAAATCAGATGCCTTGAAATCAAAGCAAATTAAAAAAAGCGAGGCTGACAAGGAAGGAAAGCCTTGAAAATGGCACTCTGGCAATCCAGATGCTGCCAAATCATATATTATCAAATGCTGCGATGAGGGAGCAGACCCTCAGAAAAAAATTTCTAGCCAACCAGGTTCAGCCAAGTTCAATGTCCCAAAAGGTATCAACAAGGATGAAAATACTTATAAATGGCGCTCTGGCCAACCAAAGGCCACCAAAATAAATATTACTAAATGCAGATATGAGGGGGCAGACCCTCGGACATGATTTCTGGCCAACCAGGTGCAGCTGAATCTGAGGTCTCCAAATGTATTGTTAAGGTTTAAAACCTTTTAAATGGTGCTCTGGCCAACCAGATGCCGCCAAATGAAATATTACCAAAAAGGGCTACAATGACAACCCTTGTAAATGGCGCTCCAGCCAATAAGATGTCACCAAACCCCTGTTGGTAATATCTAGGAATATGGGCAAAGAGAATGGCTTAGGCTTTGAGAACAATTCAAAGCCAAATAATAAATGCAGAAAAGTTTCCACAACCATGAGGGTACCTGTTCCTAGTTCTGGAGCAGGTCTCAACAAGGAAATCAAGGGTCTAGATCCTCAGGTTATGCCTGTTATCAAGAAGATGCCCGCGGACTCCACAAAGAACAAGACCCACTCTTCTCCCTAAGCTCAGTATAAAACTGATCTGACAAAACTACTTTCCACAGTTTGTATTTATAATAAATAAATAAACTTGATAAATTTAAAAATCTATTTTCAAAATTGGAAATCAGTTTATTAAAACCTTAAGGGAAACTGCACATGGACCACAGCTCAGACTTTGACAAGGCCATTGCGTCTTTATATGCTCTTTCTGGGGTCAGACCCTCCTGCTGAGCGCCAGTATAGTCCTGACTGTGGCACAAATTTTCATATTAAAGTGCTTCTTACATAGTCAGATTAGGTACATTTCCACAGCAAGATTATCCTGCCTGTGGGCGCTTACCTGGGCACTCTTGCCTAACTGCTTTGTGGCAGTGTTCAGAGACCCTGTCCGTCACAGCTGTTGGGGCAATTCTGGCCCAATTATACAATGATGGTGTGGATCACCCTTTCTACTATTTCAAAAAAATGTTATCCAATGCTAAACGCAATTACAGTGTCACCAAAAAATTTTGCCTTGTGTCCTGATGGCTGTAAAATATTACCACCTTTTTTATATGGAACTTCCTTCATTGTGGTCACTAACCACGCCTCCCTGAAATGGTTACAAAATATGAAGGATCACATTGAGTGGTTGTCTCTCTGGGCTTTAAAGCTCCAACACTATGATATATAGATTAAGCACCGAACTGAACATGCCATATGAACGTTGATGGCTTAAATCAGCTGCCTATCCTTGCCTGAATAAAAGTGAAGCAGATAGGCTGCATGACCTCCTTATGACCCCTGACGCTTGGGAAGACAAGGATAAACCTGTTCAGAAAAAGTCAGCCTGACACTTCTGCAACACCAAGGTGGAAAGTGGAAGTTATATAAGAAAAAGGGGTGAATTAAAGCCTTATCCTTGACCTTCAGATAGAGTTCCCGTGATCATGGAGGTCCATTCTAAGCTAAGGCATAGTGGAGTGCGTAGAACCTATGAGTAGATGAAGGACCAATTTTATTGAGAGGGAATTATGGAGTCCATCATTGAAGTGTTGGATGACTGCCTAAGATGTAAGAAGCAATCCAGCTACAAACTCAAGTATCAGTACAAAATAACCACTACTATTCAACAGTCGTTTCAACAATAAGCTTAGATGTGGTATGCAACTACCTCAGACTACTAGCGGAAATAGTTATATTCTGGTAGGCATTGATCGCTTCTCCAAATGGGTTAAAGCGGTTGCCCTTCATGCCCAGACTACATGAGCTAATGCCACCTTTCTACATCAACATATTTTTACCTGCATGGCTGTCCCCAGGTCCTACTATGTGACAACTGGAGTAATTTTAACTTTGGGGTGGTAAATCTATTGGCTACTTTGATTGGGACGCAGCAACTTTTCTCAGCCCCCTAAAATCCCTCAACGAATGGTACTGTGGAAAGAGCAATTAGAAACTTGGTTTTTATAAAAAAGATGGCCAGCTAGGATCCCCTACACTGGGATCAATTCTTATCTAGTGCCATCATGGCCTAATGTATCACTACCATTGAATCCTTAAAATGTCTCCCTTCTGTGTAATATGGTCAGGAACCAGGATTACCAGCACTGCTAGCAAAAGATGTCTTCTCTGGTAGGACAGATGATCCTGATAAAGCCCTGAAAAGATTATCACAACGCAATATCCAGCTGCAGGCTTTGCCATGAATAACTTAGCTAAAATGGTAACCAAAAACTGGGTAGCTACAAATGAGCATAGAAAACACCTTCCTTCCTTCCTTCCTTCCAAGTGGCGGACTTGGCATTATATTACCACAACCGTATTACTCCCCAAAGTGAGAAGCTTGGATCTATTTGGGAAGGAATTTAGTCATCACTTAAAAGAGAGGGGAGGAGTAACTCCATTAAGTATCTGTCTACTGGAGTTACTGTCAACTGGGTCATGGCAGGTTTTTGCGCCCTTATTCACCCCCTAACACTCTTGAAGGGGTAATGTCAGACAATTGCAAGTCTGATTATCTAATAAGTATGTATTGGTTATAAATAAGAACAAAAAATAATTCGAAGATTGGCCAAAAGACTATGGTCAATTCCAGGTGGAACCCTGCAGATTATGGTAACACTTCTACTAAGGATTAGGTAAAAAATTCGAGTTTGGGCAGTCAGATAGCACTGAACCGTCAGCCAAACCTGGGAATTCAGCAGAAGCTCCAACCCCCGGCCTTGTTTAGTTTAGAAAAGGTGACACCACAGAAACTGGTCCATTATATATAGTTGGAAGGGGCCAACTAAGTGAAGGATTTCACAGTACAATGATTGGGTCAAATTCACAAAAAATTACCTAATAGACTTGTCCTTCCTGCCTTCAACCCTCAATTAGAAATTCCACCCAAACAAGGCAAGTTTGAGAGATTTAATAGGTTAATAGCTCATATTACCTAATTTTGACATTCTCAAGCCTTCAGATCTTGAGCTTCAATGTTTTAAACACTTTTATTAAATTATTAAATTTTGTCTTGTCACCCCCACATAGAACCTGATAAACATTTATAGAAATTAAACATTTTTAGTAGTTCTCTATCTTGTTATTTCCATTATAGTGGTGAGAAAAAGCCCTTCAACTATACTGTTGGATAAAAGGAAAAAAAGCACTAGCAAGCCTTTTCCAAACTAAAAATCCAACATCTCTATCTTGTATGAACACTATTTCTGTAAGGTTCTAGACACCAGCTATCAAGCCTTATAGGACTCTGAATCTATTTTGGAAAATGGCCCCAATATTTAGGGCTATTACTTTACAATACACAGTATTTAAATTATTCTAGATGAAATAAAGGTAGCAGCATTCCCCTGTCTGATCTTTTCACCTATTAAACGATCTCAATCTCAAACACAACAGTATCACAAAATCAGCAGAGCGTTATGTACGTGAAATTAAGCAGCTCCATTATGGTTTTTGAAAGGTTTATGAAAAATTAGGTACCACTAAGGAAACTTCTCCATCACAGATTACTACTACACAAAATGCCTTTGGTTGTGAATTATTGATACCTTTGGCAACTCCAAATTAATAATCACTTATATAATAAAGTTTCACTACTAAAAAGTCAGACAAAAACAGTATACTACAGGTTTATAGAGCTTTATTGAATTTGAGATTGCCAAATTAGATTTGGACAACAAAAAGCTCTTAATTGGTGATTAATATCCTAGTCCAGAAAATTAAATTTTAGAAATATATTATTTATAAATAGCATTGAAAGTTTCAATGCATAAAATCTTTACTAAACCTCACCTTCGTCTCTTAGGGAATCTACCCAGAAGTCTGTAGCTTGTAAGTTGTTGGGTTACATGAAATTTTCTAAGGTCTAAAGTATTAATTCACAAAAATTTAATTTGCACAAAGTAACAAAATCCTTATCCTATTAATTGTCCACTAAGTTTTTGGGGATAAACACTTTTATTAGTGTTAGTTGTGGTTTTCTCTCTTTTATTTGTAATATGATTTATTTGAATAAAAATGTGGGGAACCACAGGGACAGATACCATTCACAAAGTATACATCCACTCTCCTATACACTGGCGCTTAGGTGGCGTATCACGATGGCACAGGTCAGTTTGCATTTTATTAAAGGTGTTCTATATAAAGATAGTCACCTGGAAAAGAGAGGATAATTAAAAGTTGTCACAAATTTTTTTATTAAACTAAAAATCAACGCATGGTTTTATCTAGTACTGACACTGGCTTCAGGGCTCACTGGTTGATGTGTTTTCTTAGTTGTGCCAGATTTCAGAACCAAAAAATAAAAATAAGAAATATTTTACTTTATAAATGTTAATTCCTTAGAAAGATATCACAAAAGCCCAGGAGACCTGTTGATTAAAACTATTTGATAGCCTAAACTGCACTTGATATTGGGCATCTACAATGGTGTTCTGGAACAACAGTGAAACTAAAGCATGGCGAAGATATCATGATTGTCCAAAGATATTAAAACACATAATGACACCTGTAAATCATATGGTTCAAGGGCAGAAGATATTCATGATTTGAGTTTACATGCCACCAAACCAAAGTAGATTAATATCAATTAATGATATAGGATTTAGCACTGACAAGGAGGCAAGTAAGCGATGAAAACTATGATAATAAATTTACTTATCAATAGCTTCTAATATAAAAATTAATGTACTATTTTAATTTTTAAATGCATCTCATCACAGCTAATAGTAAGATGATACTACATATAAAATTTAGTATAGTAGCTTTAATTAAATTAGGCCTCAACTATTTTTATTATTTATATAAAATTAAGTAAATATGATAAATTTTTCATATGTTTTATTTCAATAAAGTAAAGTAATATCTTAACCACTTGTTCAAAATTAAGGCGACAAAAAATGATTCTTTAACCTATTTATTAAAAGCGGAAGCCATTAATGACAGTATGTGGTTAAAAGCCTATTTATTCAAACCCAGCTATATGAATTCTTAACCAATAAGACACCAATGATGGGATAATTCATATGGTTTTTCTGTGAATGGTAAATTTATTATTTTTTGTAGGGCACCACCAAAAAATGGCAGGCTCACCTCATTACTAGTTACTTCAAAACTCATTTTTAGCACATAAACAAAGGCAATGAGTTAATGTCTTTTCATGTGGATAGGATGATAATATAAGGTTGATAAATGACAAGTTAATTTCTCCTTGGTTAGAATAAATAAGACTAGGGCAGCTACAGAATCTATTCTGGATTAGCGGCATAGATGATGAATATCACTATTTAACCCATCAGTAACTATTAATATCTATACATGTGAGCTTGGCACCAGGTGCCATAGTGAAGCTCCATCATGATATCAGTGAAAGTTCAATGGATTCCAAAATCTATCTTGAAACTTACAGAGTGCATAACATTCTTAATATATAATTGGTACAATGTCCCCAATACACATAGATTAAAAATTATAGAATAAAGAGTCTCTAGCACTGTGAAACTTCGAGGATAGCTCACTTGTTTAATATAATCCTGCACATATAATTGGACAAAGTTATGTAGAAGTAATCTTTGATTTAGTCAATGGCTTACAGTACTCAGACCATTCTGAATCTCACTAGGCTTTCTTATAATTGCCCCAACTATTCTGGATAATTTTGGGAGTAATTTCCCTTTGTTTTTGGGAACTTCATCTAAGGCAGGTGAAGTACAAGAGTGGACTTGGCGCTTCCAGCTTGTCAATACTTCTTTAAAGTTAGTATTAGGATAAGATTAGGAAAGGGATAAAATAAAATTATTTTTATTAGATGGTATTTATTAGATAATCAGTCATTAGGCCAGGCGCCAGTTTTTACCTCTAGGGCATCTCTTAGGCACATTTGAGCACGCATTCTTAACAGATATTTTACCGCCTCAGTTCATCCTTTAAACTGATATGACTGAAATAGTCTTAGGTTTATTGTTGGCAAAATACTCTCAAAATTGTGAGGATTTCAAGGACAAAAATTGCAATAAAAACATTCAATATTGTCCTAGAATCTTCCTGATTTGAGTTTCATCATACTGCTAATGAAATACACCTTCCTTAAATTCTTGCATCGATTAAATTAGATGACATACCCCTAATTGGGACATCAGCAGGCCTCCCTCTTGATAGTACTATGTACTCCCTTTTGGGTGGTGAAGTGCAAGTGCTATCATGCTGATTATGCGGATCAACATATAAACTTTGCCCTAGGACAGGAAATTGATTATGTTCCTAGTTCTTCTGATGGTCCATGGGACTTTTTAAAAGTTAACTTGGGTCAGTCCCAATGATTTTGTATACTAGTTAGTTTATAAGTGGCCCAATAATTGGGACCAATTGTCAAGATTTGATGCATAGATAATTGTCCATAATGTGCAAGCATATTCAGCCCAAGCTTATTGATAAAGTACTTCATTGAATTTAAGTTAAGATATTCGGCCTGAACCATGTATTTGCAATAAGCTTTGAGATGAGAGTTAAACTACTAGCTTGAGCATTGAAAGGATAATTGGCCCGATCTGATTGTTGTCAAAAGTTTATTTTATCAGCTACTAGAATCTGACATTAGGCTCTTTAGGGCCAAAGATGTTGCTGAAGATAACATCCACCATTTCGTGGCTAATGATGTCATAATTTTACTACTTAAGCCTCATCAAAAGCAACTAAACCCTTGAAAATTACCAAAGAAGCCCAGCGGAAGTATCAAAACCTTACGCTAAGGAGATTATTAATTAGTGTTTAGACTTTTAACTCAGATTTCAACCAAACTACCTAAGCTTAACAACGTTCAAGTAGCTATTCCCATGAAGACCTTAGCAGATAACTTCCTAGATACATGCTCAAGCCTGAAATCACACCTGGAACTAGGCAGCAATAACAGCATTCATACAAAAAATACTTTTGCATAATATAGTCTAACCCATACTTGGACAAAATTTCATACCATAACTATTTTGAAATGTCTAAGTTACCCAATGCTCTCAGACTTAAGGAGGAGATTGTCAAACTTCTCCTTGCTGCCCAGTCCCACATCAAAAGCAAAAATGCCCAAGTTGCTATGTCTTGCTATGTTCAAAAAAGTAGAAAAGATGGAGTAAGCATCATTAACTTGTAAAAACCTAGAAACACCTGTCCTGACCGCCACCCCCTGTAGTGAGCACCAATTGTGAAACTTTGAGAATTGTAAAGAATCAGGTGGTACCTGATCTCTACATTACTATGGATCAGTTAGTATTAGATTCAGATAGGAAATTTATAAGAGGAAATCTGAATAAAGGGGAATCAGAACAAGGAAAATTTGACAGTCCAAAGCCAAAACGCATCCAAATCAATATGATTTCGGACTTATGAGTAGTTCAGATGATGATTCCTTGGGGAATGAAATATTTTCCCGAGTTGTGTGGGATGGTTCAGGAGAGCTTGGCATAGTGGAAAGCCTATTTTATATTTACAAATGCACTATATATCTGAGGTAGGCTGGCTTGAATAGCCAGCTGAGTCTTCTACAATAAATCCTAAAATCAAATAAAGATTTATTGGTGGAATTGAAAAAATATTTTAGTTAATATAGAATATTGAATGAAGGCATGGGCTCCCATAGTGGGCATGGTGTGGCGTTGGCGTGCTACTCAATATCCTCCTACAGCATGTGGACAGGGATCTGAGGGCACATGTCAATGGTGGAACTCGGTGGATGAAATCAGGGATTAGCTCTGGCGGGCTGGTCTCTAGTGGAGTCAGTTATATGGCTCTTACTTCCTGATTTCCTTGTGGGATATTGGTGCAAACTCGTTTGTTACATTAGACTCAACTCAAACGTTTCTTGGTTCAGTCGTGATTAGAAGGAGGTGGATTTTCTGATAGGGGAGGAATGGTCTGGCTGTGAGTCAATGGAGGTGGATGTTTCAGAAGGGGAGGAATGGACTGACTGTGAGTTGAAGGAGGTGGAGGTTTGGAAAGCAAAGAAATGGATCTACAGTAATCTGAAAGAAGTATTATGAGCAAAGTATCAGGTGTGGTTGGCTCAAGTATTGGGAGGAACTGGGGATGGATGAAATGGCGCAGGCCATTGCAGATCTTGAGGAGAATCAACAGAGGAGTATGGTGTGGGCAGCGGCTTATCAGGGATAGCAGGCGGATACCCAAAAGGCGTCCAAAGGAGCTGTGGATGAGTTGTACTGGGGGGCGGATGAAATGGCATCAGCCATGGCGATATCAAGAGATTCTATGGGGAAGTGCGGAGTGGGCAGTGACCCAGCAAAAGCAACAGGCGGATCCACAAGGAGCGTCCAGATAGACCATGGACAGAGTGTGCTGGGAGGCGGACGAGATGGCATGCGCTCGTTGGATACCAAGGGTGAGCTATGGGGAAGTTTGGAGTGGGTGGTGGCCCACCAGAAGCAACAGGTGGATCCATGTAGAGCGTCCAAAGGATCCAGGGATGGAGTGTACTGAGGGCCAGATGGGATGGCATGTGCCCATATGGATGCTGAGGAGAAGTTATGGGGTCGTTTGGAACATGCGATGGCCCACCAGAAGTGACAGGCAGATCAGTGCAGAGCACCAGATCTAGAGCTTTAGAGATGGGCAAAGGGCTGGCCAAGTGCATGAGTGAAGTGGAAAGATGATCAAAACGAGAAGATGACATGGCAAGCGGGAGAAGTTGGCGCACGGTGCTTGGGATGGCCCAGGGATTCCAATCTTCACAGGGGGGTAATGTAACGGATCAGATGGTACCTGATCCATACATTGCTACGTATCAGTTAGTACTAGATCTAGATAAGGAATTTATAATAGGAAACCTGAATAAAGGGGAATTGGAGAGAGGGAAATTTGACAGTATGAAACTAAAACGCATCCAAGTCAATATGATGTCAGACTTATGAGTGGTTCAGATGATGATTCCATGGGAATGGAATCTTCACCTGAGATGTGCGGGACAGTTCAGGAGAGCTTGGCATAGTGTAAAGCCTAATTTATATTTGCAAATGCACTATATATTTAAGGATAGGCTGTCTTGAATAGCCAGTTGAGTCTTCTACAATAAATCCTAAAATCAAATAAAGATTTGTTGGTGGAATTGAAAAGAATATTTTATTTAATATAGAATATTAGATCAAAGGCATGGGCTCCCATAGTGGGCATAGTGTGGCGTTGGCGTGCTACTCAGTATCCTCCTACAGCATGTGGACAGGGATCCAAGGGCATATGGCAATGGCAGAACTCGGTGGAAGGGTTCAGGGATTGGCTCTGGTGGGCTGGTCTCTAGTGTAGTCAGTTATATGGCTCTCACTTCCTGATTCCCTTGTGGGATATTGGTATGAACTCGTTCATTATAATAATAGCTTGCTTGTTTAATATAATCCTGTATGTGTAATTGATACAAAGTTCCTTTGAATAATCCTTGATTTTGCCAGTGGCTTATGGTACTCAGACGGTTTGGAAACCCAATAAGCTTATTATAATTGCCCTGACTCTTTGGCCAATTTTGGGCAAAATTTTCCCTTCATATTCAATAACTTCTTCCAAGGCAGGTGGATATACAAGCTGTGTATTTCGCGCTTCCAGCTTGTCAACACTTCTCCAATGTTAGGATTAGGATAAGACTAGGAAAGGGATAGAATAAATATATCTTTTATTAGTCGTTATTAGATTATCAGTCATTAGGCCAGGCGCCAGTAATTATACCTCTAGGGCATCTCCTGGCTACATTTGAGCACGCAATTTCTACAGATACTTTGCCACCTCAGTTCAGCCCAAGAACTAATATTACTGAGACCAACTCTTGGGTTTATTGATGGCAAAAACTCTCAAAATTGAGAGGATTTCAGGGACAAAAATTGCAATAAAAACATGCAAAACTGTCCTAGGAGCTTTTTAATATGAGTTTCGTCATACTGCTGATGAAAAAACCTTCTGTGAAATTCTTGCATCGATTAAAGTAGATGACATACCCCTAATTGGAACGTCAGCAGGCCTCTCTCTGATAGTACTAGGTACTCACTTTTGGGCAGTCCATGTACAAGTGATATCATGCCAATTACACAGATTGACATACAAATTTCACCCAAGGGCAAAAAATGATTGCATTTTTTGTTCATCTGATGGCCCATGGGACTTTTAAACGTTAACTTTGGGTCAGTCCTGAACGATTTTGTATACTAGTTAGTTGATCATATTCCTGATAATTGGAACCAATTGCTGAGATTTGATGCATAGATAATCAGCCATAATGTGTGAGCATATTTGGCCCAAGCTTATTTATAAACTACTTGATTTTATTTTTGTTGATTCATTTGACCTTAACTGTGTGATTGCAATAGGCTTTGAGGTGAGAGTTAAGTTATTAGCATGAGCATTGAAAGTATAATTGGCGTGATAGATGGTTGGCAAAGGGTTATTTAAGTGTCAACATTAGAATCTAACAAGCACCTATTTTTAAGGGTGTTTTAAAGTTGTCCATAATAAGTTGCCGCAGAAGCACAGTTATCAAATCAGAACTTTTTATGAGTTACATGAATAAGGATGGAGCTTCATATTCTTTATCTAAAAAGGCATTATGTCTGATGCAATTATGGACATAGCGAAAAAAACATATATTAAAACGATTAAAATCCCAATAATTGTTTCCTTAGGTGCCAAAAAGTACATTTTGTGTATCTTATTTTCTCAGGTTGGAGGGTAATTCAAAACATTACTGTGGCCTCTGAGGAACAGCTAAAAATTATTTGTGTTAAGATGATGCAATTTTGATATAAAAGGATCATGATGCATGGCAACCCTACCATCAAGATGCCGTTAAAAACCGTTTTGCAAAGAAAAAAATTTAATGAACTATAAGCAGAAATAAAATATTTCACGGCTACTCCACCAAGACCTTTATCTAATTTTCTTCCTCTTAAGATGTCACTTAGTATACAAGAAGTTCTTTTTGGGTAGTAAGCAATATTTGGCTATTTTAGTTAGTGTTAATCTGTATTAGGATCATCATAATGATGGCGCAATAATGTATTTTACCATACTTAATTATGTTGTTTTAAGCATTCAGGATGAATAACATGACTAGTATTATTTTTAAGGTTTTTAGGCATGCCAGAAAAAAATATGAGCATCATTTTGACTTAGGACCTTATCTCTATATAGCGCTTAATCTCTTTTTAGCACTTGTGGTGTCCAACCTAAAAGGGGGAGCCACTATGCATTTTATTTGCAAATGGGCCAAATTAAAGGATTATTAAAAATCCATTATAGCTTTTCTTTCCAATTACTATCACTTTTAGTAACACGATTCTATGAAATTTCTCCGAGATTGACAATCAACCAGGGAATATGAGCAAATTTGTCCACAACAACACCAGTTGGGCGAAAGTGGCCAGCGCAAAAGGCCCAAAGCCCTTCCAACCCACCAGGGAGAAACGCCCCGGTGGAATGTTGACACACCCTCCCACCAAAAAGGGTGAGCACAGCGCCACACCCTGAGTTTTGCAATTTCTGCAAAAAAATGGGCGCATATACCAAAATAGAACAATCCCAACCCCTGTCCTACCTTGAGCACAGCCTTAGAATTATGGTTGGTGATACTTCCCTCAAATCATGGAGTAAAAATGGGGGAGGCCTTCTCTGCGACTTTCCTGAACGCCATCTCAGTAAATTATAAAAGGTTACATAGAGGATGGGTGGACGTCAGGTTCATGTCTGCAGAGGAAGTGGCGGAAGCAGAAAAAATCATATTCTCCATAAAAATTAACAATGAAGAAAACACCATCCGCATGGTGTGCACATGATGGAATGAGGCAAATGACCTATTCATCATATTTGTCTGACTTTCAAGCACCGTGCACCATTATATCCTCACAGACAAGCTCCGCAGGGGCCTCAAAGGTTACAGCATAATCAAACAGTTTGAATTTGAGAAATTCCCTCTCCTGCCCCACCTGTGCACAGGGAAGGCAATAGCCATTATAGAACCTGATCAGGATGGGTTAGAGGATATCACCCTCATTCCATGCATGGTGACCATCAACCTCCCCAATGGCAGCATATCTCGCCCCTTCCACATCACACCGGAACACATTCCATCTATCTGCAAATTCTGCTCAGCTATAGACACAAAGACCATGCATGCCCCGTCAATTGCAGGATTGAAGCACCGTAAATTTGTGAGTACAATATGGACGAAACAAGCCCAACTTTTGGCAAAATAAGGATTTCACTTTCACCTTCTATTGGGGCAAAAGAGCTGATATTGCTTTGGTTGAGCCCATTTTGTGCAAGGACTGTCATCGCACACAGACTGCCCACAAGCAGGCTGAGAGTTCCGCTGAGACCCAAGCTTGCACCATGATTTCCCCCTGGAAAAGATTGAGGCAGATGCCATGGCAGCGTAGCAGATAACTAATCAGACCCCCCACATATAACCTAACACAACCAAAACAAAGAATTTTTCAGACACAACAAAACAAACACCTCCAACTAAGCTGGAGCAAATCCACCATGCACCACTGTGGATCCTCCCAGCCAATCACATGTGATCATCAATGATATGGTTCATGCGCATGATATGGAAGACCATTTCAGCCAATCACAATGTGACAACACTCATGCACTAAACCCAATCACCTCAACACCTAGTTTCTACCCACCAAACCCACAGGCTAGTGGCAGAAAATTTTTTGCTGATGGGGCACAAGCCAACTCATGCCAGACCCAAACTCCACAGAGTAATCCAAGCCAGAAGAAACTGAACAAAACAAGTACTAAGACCACCGACCAACACACTGGAACCAACTTGGCTAATCGGCCCCATACTCACAGTATGACCCATGATTAGGAACTGGGTGACCTCAGTGGGTCGCCCCAGCATTCCTGTTGTGCAGACTACCACAATCACCATAGGGATGCTCAACATCGTGGGAGCCAAGTTCCCCATTTCCTAGGCTAAAAAAATGGCTTTCCTGCGCAATATCCTCATGAACATCTTGGCCATCCAAGAACCCCACTGTCCACCGTTGGGAGGAGAAGTCATGGTCAACCATGCTCCTGCCAGCCAAATCCTTTTGGACGTACCACTGTGGGGTGGTAATTCAAACTAACCATAATCCTCCAGTAATTATCTGAAGCACATCATCCCACCTGGAGGGATGGCTGCTTCTAGTGGATCTGGAGTGGAATGGAGAAACTTTTGCCATGGCATGTGTATATGCCCCAAATGATCCAAACGACTGCCAAAAATTTTTCCCAATATCCTCTCAATCCCTTTCCCCAAGGCAACGTTTTTTGTAGAAATTTCAACTGCTGGCTTAACACCATTACTGACCGCTGGCACAAGTCTAAGGCTAAACCCCATGGCCACATGGAACTATGCATACTAAAGGCAACGCTGGGCCTGTGTGACACTATTCCCAAACAAGCCCCCACCCCGGCCAACATGAAGAGGCCCCACCACAACAATAATCAACTGGTCTCAATGACCTGGATTGACCTGATGCTCACCCCTATTGACTTCCATCACTGTGCATCAGATTTTACAACAATTATCCCTTTCTCCAACCACTTGGTGGTTTCGATAGCATTATCATCCTCAGAAAAATACCAAAAGCCACCAACCTGGCACAGAGTTCACCCGAGTACCATCCATCTTCCAGAGCTTAAACTTTATATTGAGACAGTGCTAACAACACAGCAAGAAAGATAACCACCCAACGGGACCCTATTGCCGAGTGGGAAATATTCAAGGCTTGAGCAATCAAGAAAGCCTGCCACCTGAACTCCAGAAAAACAGCCGTGATGTCCGTGACAATCAACAAGGCTATCAGACAGCTTCAGCACTTAGAAAACAACACACCTCATGAAAGAGTATACCCCCTTTGGGGGCCGCCTGTGGTTCCAGCTATCTACACAGGTAAAATCCCTCTTTAGAAAACACCAGCACCACACCAAAGTATGCTACAAATCAAAATACATCCTATCCGGCAAAACTAACATGGCCCAATTCTTCCACAATTTAAAACCAATTTCAACTTTGGCGACTTGCACACAGGTCCACCGAGCAGATGACACACTGGCGTCCACACCATCTGAAATATCGGCTGAATTGCACCAATTTTACACTGACCTGATCACGGCGGATTTCACATCACCTAGAGAAAAAGGAAAAATTTTATCATCCGCTAATATTGACACTATAGCTGATCAACCAGGCCTTGTCGCACCCATCACTAAAGATGAACTATGCAAGGTAATAAGATCAACTCCGTTCAACAAGTGCACTAGGCCTGATGGCCTACCATATGAATTTTTCAAAAATATTTTGGATATATCGCACCAATACTACTGGCAACTATAAACAAGTGCCTGGAGAACACAACCCTTCTACCTGGCGGCCAAGACGCATATGTGGTCACACTCTTTAAAAAAGGAGACTAGGAAGACCTAAACTGGCGTCCAACCACTTTCACCAATACAAAAACTAAAATACTAACTAAAATCTTAGCTAAGCATCTGAGTTGCATTGCTCATACAGCCCTCTCCCCCCATCAGTTTGGCTTCATCCCAACTCGCTCAATTTGGGATAACATCCACACAATTGCCAACATCTGCCAAGCTAACCCCACAGGCGCCCTTACTTTCCTGGACTAAAAGAAATCATATGACCGAGTGCATTGGGGTTACCTAGAACAGTGTCTAAAGGCTCTTAACCTACCACCCCGTTTTATAAACTGGGCGCTCCTCCTAACGCGCTCAGCCAGGTTTGCAATCAGAGGCCCAGGTTTTCTAACTGACAACATCACCCCCCAAAGGGGCCTCAAAAAAAGTGACCCGCTTAGCCCCCTACTATGCCATTTTACCCTTGACCCTCTCCTCCGCATTGTAAACTCAAAGCTCACTGGAATCAGGTTGGAAGGATAACTACCAACTAAAATGCTCGCCTTTGCTGACGACTGCGTTGTTGGAGTTTCAGGCAATAGGGATGCCACGGCGATTGAGCGCATTATTCACCAGTATGAGTCAGTGAGTAACGCCATGCTGAACATACAGAAAACAGAGGTAATTGTTATGGGAAAATTCAATTTTAACTGGGCCTCACCCTCCCACCACCACACAAACCAACCAACCACACATCCAACCACACAATAACGATCCAAGCCAGTAAAACCACTGTGTTTACCCTTTGCACATCACCCCACCACCAACCCAGTCCGTCATCTGGGCATATGGATCGAAGCTGGTGGATATGCACTTGACACCATCGAAACCAACATTTCGGACAACATCACAAAAAGAATGACATGTATGCAGAGGAGTAAAGCTAGATAGTTGGAAGAGTTGTGTTAGCCAACTCCCTGATCTTTTCAAAGTTATGGTTTGCTGCCCACGCGGTTCCCTTCTCCGCAAACTTTACCAACGCAGTCTACAAGCTCCTGCAGAATTGGCTATGGTCTGGTTACCGCGCACCTGTCAGAGTGGAGACCATGTACGGCCCACAGAAGAAAGGTGTGATGGGGCTGCTCAACTTCACGGAATGAGCAACGCAAATCCTCGGCTCATGGGTAGCTCTCACAACGTCACCCAACCCACCATCCCCCCACTGGGCTAAGGCAGCCCAAACCAACTTCGTAAGGGCACTACATCTGAGGTCCCCCTCCAACCCTGCAACTCTGATGAAGTACATTGCAACACATCTAACAGCCACCGGACTGCACAATACCAACCAATATTTCAAACGCATCCTGTACAACCTAAGACAAGAGGATTGGAGCTTCTCCTATGTACAGCAATCCGAAGACAATCACCCTCAAACTGGTTACATGCAACTCCACAGGGGACAAACGGTGAATAACGCGCCTGCCCCATAACCATCCTTTCCTCTACCCCGGATTGACTACCTAGACTACCAAGACGTCCCATATGACTTGCGCAACCAAAAGCAGGTGTGGGACCTCGCTACCTGCCCCCTCTTATCCACACAAGTTTGCTCCACGGTGTGGCGCTACATGCGCTGTATGTTTAGAACTGCAGACTGCACTTTCTCAATGTTCAAGACATGCGCCATCTGCGGTGGACCCAACACACTAGCACACCACCTGGAAGAGTGCCCGTCATCCGCGCATATCTGGGCTAACGTGATGCACTTGTTTCAACAATCACCAACAGCTGAATTCCGACTATCCCGCGATATCCTGGCACTCAACATGGCCTCGCCTATCCCTCAGACACTAAGGGCTCTAATTGTGAGTATTGCAATATGGTCCATTCACACAATTACCCTCGACATTTTCAATAGGATCCTCCACAATTTCAACCAAGCCATCATCAGGCTCCACAGCCATTTGGCCGACCACTTCCAAGCCTGGCTGTTAGGATCACTCCAACACAAATGGAAGAAATGGATGAGAAACTGGATTCCAATCTGATTCCTTCGTTATGACATTGAAAACCTCACAGTCTTCATAGGTGGTACACCCTACTAGCCCCTGAGCTGCCATGCTACTTAAGGTCTAGTCATCCACCACCCGTGTCTTCTAGCCTCACCCAAGTGTGCCAAGTCTTATCTTTTGAGTTCCTTTGTTTTGCGCTCTCTTCCCTCTTCTGTTTTCCGTTTTTCCTCTTCCCTACATATTAGATGTGTCTGTCCCCTGGTTGGCCATCCTCAAATAAAAAAAAAAAAAAATACATTATGGAGCCTCAGATAAAAGCCTAGGAAGCCATATCAGAAGGTGAGGAAGCTTTGGGTAAACTTTTGTTGTGCACACGCTTTAGCTGTCAGACCATGGCGGACAGCATCAGGGTGAAGCATCAGCGAAATGTGGCATAAGGAGGTATAGTTGTTGTTTTTCTTCGTTTATGAGGTCGGTGGTGTCCATCACCTCAACGTATTGTGAAAGTTGATGCTCAGAGAAAGTGATGAGAGCTGGCACACAAGTGAAAGATTTGATGCACTGGTGGCTTTTATATAATTGAGGCTAAAAAGAGAAGTTTTTGCCAAATTAATGCAAGTGTGGCTTGTACCAAAAGCAAGTTTCTCAATTTCATATTATTCATCTTCCTCAAAATCATGGGAAAAGTAAGGATAGGATTACCCTCAACAAGGGGCACCATCGCTCCATGAAATTACTGTCAAATTAGGGTGATGGGAGGGGCAGCTTCAGCCTCAACTGCCATTTTATTTTTATTTTTGTAAATTGAAAAAACCATTTTAAGTGCAAAAACGGTGGGGCCACAATTCTGGAGTATCAATGAAAAACTCCTCCAAAATGAAATTCAACTTGACATGGTATGGCTGTTTGTCATCATCAAATCATTTAAAAGCCTTAAATGGATTTGATTCAGACAGCATTGGGCCTGTCACTGGAATTGGGGCAGCGTCATGAACTTTTTGACCAAATGCTGTTGATAATGGCAGCTCAGTTGAAACTGAGTCAGCCATCAACTCACAGTTCCATAATCCATTCAAACAGTTTAATTTTTTTATTTTTCTTAATTCTGATTAGTTTCCACCTTTGAAGTGGCACCAGAATTTGTTGAGGTTGGGGGTGGGAGGATTAAGCCCCATTCAAAAAATTGAGCCAAACTGGCTGCTGACCATTCTGGAGGGAGGAGTGGGAGAAGCAGCGGAAGTGGAAGCCATATGGAACTTGTGTTGTAAGTGATCAAGCTCAAAGCACAAGGGGAAAATGGTGCGGCTAGTCTTGATGCGTTCCCAGAATGGGTTATTAGGGGTGGATCTGATCACTATGCAAGGGGAATCGTGAGGTGGGTGTTGCAATGAAATGGGCAGTTTGTCAGTAAGGTCTGCAGCCCTGCCAAACAATCCACTCCATTCAGAACCAAAAAATTGCAACATGGGGTCTGCGCTGTTAATCACCAAACCCTCTGTGAGCTCATAATGGAGGCATTTGGAGGAAAGGTGGGAGGGAAACCCAGCGAACTGGACACAAAGGTTGCCTCATCTGTGAGCCAAGTTAAAATATTTGAATGGGGGATTTTTTAATAATTAATTGCAGCTTAGATGCTGCTATTGCATCAGCCTCAGAACAGAAAATGAGGTAAAAATACCTCTTAAAGAGGCGGAAATCAATGAAGCCGTGGGTGTTTATTCACTGTGTCTTGATCTCGCCAAATTCTCTTGGCTCCAAAGATTCAACTCCATTGATTCTCATGGCTTCATCTAAAGGAGAGCTAAATTTATCTCAATCTATCAAGGTTAATAAGTATGATCAGCCTCATCATGATCAGTTGATTGAATTTTTGTTTGCGCAGCGATTAATTGGAACGGATATATTACAAACCAGATCAAAACCTATAAATATCCCATCCTTTTGATAATAAATAATTAGGTCGAATTATAACTTGTTTAAACCTAAATTTATCACTTTTTCTGAGAATCCACTAAGTGTAACTTTGAAAAAACCTGCCCCATTGGAAGAGTAATTCAAAACTTCCAGACACTACCTTGACCATATTGATGATGGCTGCATTTACATATGGGAAGAAGTTCCCATAAGTGACCCAGAGGCTGAAATGCAAATTGCTTCATGGGAGCATCAAAGAGCTCTGGAGCACCACCTGGGAACTTGTTAGATGATGGACTAAGTCCTGAGGGGGTATAACGTCTGGTAGCATTAGGGGGGCTAGCAGATCCAGCCCAAGCATGATTTGTTGCTGGCCAAAAGATGCCAGATATTGGCACACCACCACTTTAAGGTTGGACAGCAGACATCAATGGCAATCACATCAGTAAGCTTTGGCTCAACTGAGCGTGGATTATTGTATTATGAAAAAATGAATATTGCTTCAATTTAGTCATCAAAGCAAAAGAGATTTTTCCTTAACACTTAATCTCTTATCATGAATTTGTTGGTAAATTATAGTACTTTTGTCTCTCTTTTTAGCTGATATAGTGAATGTCAGGATTTGAGGTGATTAGCAAGTTGTAATCCAGCTACCAATTCATGTAACAATAGATCAACTATCAAACCATCATAATAAGAACCTTAACCTGAAGGCACCAAATTTTAGATTTGATCATGAAGCATTACAAGAACGAGAATTGATAAAAACACCTTCAGAATCCCGTCCAAAGTTCCAAAATCAAGACATAATCCCAACACATCAAATACAAGGATAACGCAGAACAGTTAGTATGCCGACCAGATAGTTGATCCATAAGGAAGTGAAAGATCCTGATTGTATAGGGCCGTAAAGGTCTAAGAGGCATTATTCCCCACATGCCTTATAGATATTGACGTTTTCTAACTCAATAAAAGGGGTCTATATATACCCCAACATATCGTTTTTCAACCTCTTCACTAATTTACAGATTTGAGCTCATTTTTGAGCTTCAGATCAGTCAAGAGAACTTTTATGCTGATAAAAGGTGCTCACTACATAGGGCTCCAAGCTGTTTAGTGTGAAAATTTCGATCTTGAATAATGAAAAATAATAGCAGTCAAGTAAGTCAGCCTACTTATTGGTCAAGGAGTGTCAATTGATGAATTAGTACCTCGCAATACAAAGTACTGTCCATTAAGCCTGAAACTTTAGGGGTTTGTTCCACGTGTTAGTTCATTATACCTTCCATTGATGGTGATCAATACCAGCTTTAAGATGAGAACCATTTTCAAAATTATCCTACTGTTACTAAATGGCATCTATTCTGTAGGAGGCTACTCAAGTCACTCCTGTGCCTCTTCAGTGTCTTCTAACATGCAGGATTTATATACCATGGCCCAAAAGATAAGAGGGAGAATTGACTTTAAGGATTGAGCGCTATTCTCAATATTTCGCCATTCAGCCATTTATCACCTCCTACAGTTAGTCGGGTTGCACAATCATACAGTCACCTGACAACTAGAGCTTACATAAAGCTTACACACCTATGTTGTCAATTTCTATAATGAGGCCTCCTCCTTCATCCATGACAATTGTGAAGCCATTGTCATATATTATGATTAATCTATAAATCCAAAAACCAGCTCGCAGTGTGGACAAAAGTTTTCAGGCTACCTCAAAGACCAGCTTCATCAAAGGATACAACTCTTGTGGCTTTTTGGAAGCATCGCCCCCACGAATTCAAAGATCTGCAATGTGGACTCTTCAGCAGCACTATCAGGAGCTGGGCTCTTGTGACTTCAACTCTGGGGTTATAGGGCTTAAAGGGCCTTGGGGTCTGAAGACCTCGTGGGCCTCAAGGGCTCTCTGGTCTTGCAGTGCTAATCCTGATGACCCTGACGACCCCTGAAAAAGGAATTTTTGGAAGCCCTATCTTCCTTATGGAATCTAATCTGTAATGTGGCTACTGATGAAAACTCTGAGTAAATTGAGTCCCCTTTGACCCTAAGATCTTGGTTTAGGCCTTGTCCAATGAATTGGACAATATAACTATCTCACTCAACTTGCCAATAGTTAGATTTCTCGTCAATCAAACCTACCAAGGTTTTGAAACCAATTTTAATGACTTCAAAAGTCGTTTATGCTTCAGTGTGCCGACTTCCAAGCATCAAAAGAGAAGGTTGCTCTCAAGGCCTCCATCTCCTATATAAACCGAAACTAGGATGATATCCAAGAGGACCTCAAGGGTCAATGATTACATTGTATCAGCAGGCTCCCTGAAACTATGTGGAGACCAAATACCCAAGCCTGCACCGATTCCAGGTGTTATTACCCTATCCACTCTTCTTTTAAAAATTTCATAGCATAAATCTAGGAAGAAGTTTACACCCAAACAAGAAAGTATTGTCTCTTTCTTTTTTGCATATGAGAGTTTATGTAAGAGGCTACCAACTGTCCAAAAGTGAAGAATCTCAAAACCTTCCTTAACATCATTAGGGATCTGTAACCCCCTCATATAGAATGCCAAACATGGGAACAGGTATGGACCGCCTTAGTCCAAAGATTAGTCAGCAACCAAAAGATGGCCAATAAACAAATAGCGCTCACAGGTATCCTCCTGAACAAAGGAGAGAGTCATGTGGACTTTTCCAGCCGTTTCTACACTCAAGTGCAGCCCATAATAACCACAAATAACATTACCTTGGATGAAGCCACAACTGCTGTCATCTCCTTGTTAGAATATTTTATTGAGGCTCATTTGCATATTATCATCCAGAAGAATTGTTTTGCTTAAATTTTAAGAAAACAAAAAAGTGCTTATGAAATCCCTGCATCTAATCTGCATCCTAAGGCCATTGCCTCTGTCTCCTCCATCTGTCCTTGGGGTCCAAATAAAACCAGAAGAATCTTTGCCAATGATGCACTTACTGCAATGACTTAATTCACAGTGCCAAGATATGGTGGAACAACTTTTTCAAGGTGCGGGATAGGGCCACAAGCATGAAGGATGAGATTAGATGCTAAAATCCCTACTACGCCTCAAGTGTCATCTATGACATCTAACTAACCTTGATATATTGTATCTAAAGAATTTTTGGTATCCATTGATAATAAAGAACTCAATATTGCTTACTATTCTTCCAATGAAACTCAAAAGTTTTCCAGCTACCTCCACATCTTTGGAGTTTGATTACCTGCATTGCTGTTTGGGTTCACAAAATTCTGATTCTTGCCATTATGGACAGTAGTTCCACTGTAAATTTTATTTCGTCCATTCAGATAAAATGTGTTAGGATTGCTCCAAAATGGTGCATAACATGGAATATGGCATGAGTGGCTCTCAATGTACATGATCCATAGGGGCCTACTATTTCCTAAATATCCAATATGAGATTTATGTAAATACAATCACTCTTGCGTTGGGTACCTGAGCTATGATCTCACATAATTCAGTTCGTCTGAGACTACACCATGGTATACATTATGATAAAGGATTTATATCCCTGTTGTGGCATTGGGTTCCACTAATCTTCGATCCTCGCATGACTCCAAAGTTGAGGTCAAGGCCCAAGCTCATTATATTAGAGAGTGAGAGCGGAAACAATTGACTTGAGTATCATGTAAGGGGTAATGAGTACAGTTACCCTGCTGACAATGATGGCCATAAAGGCATGCTGGTATATCTACCTAAGCTGGCCACTAAACCTCTGAAGTCCCAAGTTATTGTCAATACCCAGTCTACGTTAATAAACTCTCTGGTACCTGCTGGATATTTAAGGTATAGATATACCATCTGCCAAAGAGTTCCTAACCAGTCCAGGGATTCAAGGTCCTGCCTATGCCAGATATATATCATTGTTTCTGGCTAAACTTATGGACAAACCAAAAGTAAAATCCATAATACTCCAGCTGCTTATATTTAACCTGCATGTAGAGGATGTTTATGATGTCTGCAGATTTGAAAGTATGAAGAAAGTTCAGTTCTGGAGATGCCCCCATCAGTGAATCTAGTTGACAACTGTATCTGAAAGGAGCTCACTGGGAACAAGAAAGCCAAGTTCAATAATTATTAAAGGAGGACTTATATCTTTATTTGCCTTGCCCCACAGTTTTAGGATATGAATGGGGTTCTAAAATAATGTGGAGACTGGAAACACTCACCCTTTTGGTCCTGACCATACCAGAAAAGAATGATTGAAGAATCCCAGATGGTACTAGAACTTAAGCAACTAACTATAGCTGTACTATTGGTGCCTTCATGCAGTCCATGGGCCTCCCCCTCCTATTGTTTCAAAAATGATGGCAGTTATTAAGTATTCATGGACTACTACTAGCTCTACTTCTTCATTAAGAAAGGCCGCTATCATTTGACCCAAAAAGTTTGGCTCTCTCCACTTGCTTTCTCAGTTGCAATACTTTTCTGTAATGGATCATACTATTATATAGGCATGTGGAGCTCTCCCCCAAAGAATGAGCCAAGTGTGCGCTCATAACCAATGAAGGACTACTAAAACCTATGACTATTCCCCAGAGCCTTTGAAACGCGCCGGCCACCTTCTAATGCAATAAAGATGAAATCATAGTGAATTTGAAGTTGTCATGTGTCATCATATACCTGTATAGTATCACTATTTTTTGTAAACTTTCAATGGGCATCTGGAAAACCTTCAAGAAGTATTTAATTGTTTTAAGAAACGCTTTAATAGAACACAAATCTTCAAAGTTCTTTTTTAATCAGAATTGGATTCTCTCATAGATAAGGTCTCAAAAGATGGTATCCATCCCATTATGGACAAAGTCGATGCCATTGAAAAGATGTCACAACCCAAACATGAGGGATATTATGGTATTCCGTGGCATGGATGGCCAGTTATTAGTTCTTCTCTCAGTTTGTTGACCTGGCTGACTTCTAATATACCTCTTGCAGAAAAGCGTGACTTTCGACTTGTGGCTGAAACAAGAACAGGCTTTTAATGCATTAGGGATTACTCTTTGCAAATAACTCAAGAGTCCATCATCATTTTAAATAAACCTTTTTTCTTTCATGGAGGCTAGTGATGTCCCCTTTTTGGCCATCCTAGCCCAGAATGATAAAAATCTGGTCAAATATTCATTAACTTTATTTAATAAGACCTTGGCAAGGAAAAATAGAACTATATCATTTCTGAATGGGACTTCTTGTTTATCTTGCAGTGATCAAATACTTTTTGCCCTATCTCTATGACATCCACTTCACAATCATCACTGATTATTCCTCGCTCTGATAATTGCAGCAGATGATTGACCCCGTGTACTTTCTTCCAGCTGTGCCCTAAGGCTGCAGAGCTATGATTTCACTAGTGTCCATTATGCAGGAGCGATTCACCATAATGTTGATAGTCTCTCTAGAATGCTGGTACTAGCTGCCATACCATCGAGGTTGAATGACATTATGAAATAATTGGCTGACGAGAACACTGAAATATGTAGACTCCCAAGATTTAAGCACAGTTCCAGAATATGACCCAAGCACTCAAATCAAGGATGGAATGTTATATACAAGGGTCATTAAAGAGATGGCTTCTCTACATCCGCCCTTCTTCAAGAAGTGACTTTATTTCAGAAAGCATGCAACTATGGGATACATGGCAGTAAAAAAGAATCACGAGTGGCTAAGAATATATGATGTTAATAGTACCAGATGTTAAAACTATTCAAGAGATCCTGGAAGCATCTATTACATGACATTACCAAGATTGGATCAGTCCCCAATATCAACACTTGGTCAATCCTGACAATAACCTTTAATGTTCTTAGCATTTATGTAGTAGGACCTCTTCCCACCGGGTTTCAGGCCATAATTAAATCCTCCTAGAAGTGGACCATTAGACCAAGTGGTTCAAAGCGATCTCTGTCCCCGTGCCACTGTAACTGACATGGTTTTTTTTTCTTATCCAGTCTGTTTTCGCCCAGCATGGATGCCCACATGCTTTGCTTTCAGACAATGTTATAAATCTCATCTCACAGGTAGTTAAGAACCAACTTACTTTTTGGTAATAACTAGAGTTCACCACCATTATTAACCCATTGATCATTAGGCGAGTGAAGCGGCTAACGGAACTCTTATCTATAATTTGTGGAAAATGGATTACTCTGACCCTGTTCTCTGGAATCATGATTTGCCCAGCGTATTGCTTGCTTACAGAATACACTACTATCAAAGCATCAAGATGTCCCCTTTTTCAAGCTCTATATGGGCTTGCTTCACAGTTATCCAGTGGCGTTCACCCATTGCTTGATACCTATGCATCTGAGA
The DNA here is from genome assembly GCA_022478985.1 of Massospora cicadina. Classification (NCBI taxonomy): domain Eukaryota; kingdom Fungi; phylum Entomophthoromycota; class Entomophthoromycetes; order Entomophthorales; family Entomophthoraceae; genus Massospora; species Massospora cicadina. The sequence goes on along the minus strand of JAKSZP010001316.1, from coordinate 351,811 downwards.
ACTCTTATCTAGCTAATAAGGCCTTACCCAATAGAATTTTCAGGATTCAAGCCCTGCCACACAAGGTATTATCACCACCACAGAAAGGGAGGCATAATTATTTTGACCAATCCACTTTACTAATCTTTCATTAAGGTGACCTTAATCTTTATTATCACCAGTGACCTGGAGTTTGAAATAACAAACTTGACATTTTTTTCTCGGTCTATAACTCATAAGGTCATTCATATGGTGAGCTCAAATTAGTCCATTGCTGAAGTCAATCAAATTACAGAAGTGAACTGACTACATGGATAATTTCTTTAGGTCCAATGCCCCCTCTAACATGATCTTGAGGGGGAGTTGTAAAAATTCGAGGTGATGCTTGTGTCAAAATCTTTACTCCCAAATTGAGCTTATATAGATTGACTATTGTGTGGAATCCAGCTTTCTTTTGATACTCGCTGGTGCTTAGATGCCGCTGGATTCCACAGCAAGGTTATAAATAAAAAAGCTAAAAACACTAATAAGTGAAAAATTAGTTTTTTATAATTTTTAAAAGTGTCACGCATGGGGAAAAAAACCTCCTTGATATCCAGATGTATGTATTTTAATTGTAATGAGAGTCAAAGAAAATAAATTATAAGTTCAGAATGGCTTGTTACCATCTGAAAAGTAAATATGTAGTCTAACCTATCAAAGCTCAGAAAACTCTTTTAATTTTAGCTAAACTACCAATGGGGAGTCATTTTTTAGTAAGATGTACCCGTGGGGTAACTACTTAATATATTTTAGCCAAACCCCATTAGTGAAAATTATTGCATCATAAAGGACACCCTCCCAGCCTATAAAAGGGGTGGTCCTCGCTTAGGTGTTGGCTTTTGACTTAATGTGGCCTAGGTAAGCTCCTCTTATGGACTCCCCTTGTTTTATCGCATAGCTTGGGAAATCTGACTGCTCAATTTAGTTGTATTTACCCATGTAATATTCTTAAAGGTTTTATCCCAAATTGTGGGGTTCCACCAAGAATAAGCCCAGGTCTTTTAATCTAAATTTTAGATTTTAATATTATTTGAGGTGGGCCAACCTGAGGACAATACCGCACCAATTAGGGAAGTGAAGAAAATGGGAAAGGAGGATAAAACCCAGAAAACCTCCATGTGCGATGTATGATAGGCCAGGAATTCCATGGACAGCCTTTGATATTTGCTATCTCGGTTTGGGGCATTGGTGCGCAAAACCAACATAGTCAAAATCGTCCCCTACCCAAAGTCCATTACTGGGATCAAACTTGGGAGGCAGTGGTAGAGGGTCCATACTCTACCACTGGGGTATCCTCCCTGGTCTTTTAATCTATATTTTCATTATTTTTATTAAAAGCCTTATAATAGGAGATTGTACAGTATCTGGCCAAGTCTATTTGGGGATTCAGAACTATTCTTACCTACAACATACTTTAGCTGAATTTAAGATAGCAATTATCCAACAAGTTGAACCAGTGCAAACAGAACCTTACCGTGAAGTCACCAATGCTATATTTGATCAGGAAGCATCAAGTATATAAGAATTGATGGAAACACCTTCAAGGATCCCATCCCAATTCTCAAATCCTGAGATGCATGGCACTATTGTTGTGGTCACGAGGATGATACATAACAATGTTGGTCCTGACCAGGTGGTTGTTATGAAAGTCAGTGAAAGTCCTGATCCTAGGGTTCATAAAAGTACTTGAATCACCATTTCAACATATGTGTTGAAATTTGGGCCTATTTAGGATGGCTGATTCTTCTTCTCGGTAAGGTGGAGTTTTGAACATCTATCATATGAAGACAATAAACCAAATGGTGGCTGTAGTTAAGATATAACTCCTAGGTAATTAAACTTGAGCCATATTCTTTTGTCAGTACTTAGACAATGGCATGCTTCCATGATCCTTCCGTTCTCAAGTAAATTCTTGCCTTTATACAAAGTAAAGTATTAAATACAAAAATTCTTATAAATTAAACTATAAACTTGTAGTAATAGATGATGATAGTTTATTAGTATTAACTTGGGATAATTTATAGGGCTCAATGTTCACCACATATTATCCATGACGCCTCATTTTAATGGCACTTTACCAGAGAAAGTAATAATTTTTTTTGAGGTTCTACAATTTAATTTGAAACAAAACATCTAAAGACCTCAGAGTCAGTCTAAAGATCAGAAATATTCTCAAGACAACATTTATAACGTATTTGCAAAAAAGCTGACCTGATACTCTTCTCAAGCAATTGGCAGCACATACCAAAGAAATTTGTACCATTAGTTAGTAATTAATTTGATTGAAAACTCAATCAACATTGATAACTAAAATTTGACATAGACAAAAAGGCTCACATATCTGTATCATCTAATCATCCATATTTAAGTCCAACTAAACCAATAAAGCCCTTGAGCCCATGTCATGATAGTCAAATATTATAAAGTGGATATGCTAGGCCGCAGATCTTAAGCTTTGCATATGCTTAGGATATTCCTGATCCATAATTACTGAAATCCAATATGCTCCATAATAAATTAGTCATGTTACTATTATTATGTCCCTACTGAATATCTGTAAATTAGATCCAGTCAACAACTTAACGCTTCCCCCACCTTGACTGGATAAGCGAAAGTTACCCTTTTCTCTGGTTCACAATGTCTATCTTTTTGAGCTCATCAAAGTATGAATGATAAGGGAGGATACCCCAGTGGTAGAGTATAGACCCTCTACCACTGCCTCCCAAGTTCAATCCCGGTAATGGACTTTGGGTAGGGGATGATTTTTACTGTGTTGGTTTTGCACGCCAATACCTCGAACTGAGATAGCAAATAGCAAAGGCGGTCCATAGAGTTCCTGGCCTATCATATGCTGCGCATGGAGATTTTCTGGGTTTTATCCTCCTTTCCCATTTTCTTCACTTCCCTAATCAGTGCGGTATTGTCCCCAGGTCGGCTCACCTCAAATAAAATTTATTTAAAGTAAAAGAAAGTTTAAATGATAGATCAATAGGCTTTCTACCATGGACAAACAAGTCTTCTTAAGACTAAGCAAGTATATGCAGTGGGCTATGGTCAACTCAGGTGTGTTGCCCACTATTTCTCTAGCTGGATCTACCAGCTATGCTTCCACTATACCTGAGAGTTTAGCTTTTCATCCCACTGTAAGTTCACCAATTACTGATGAACCTGAGCAGGCCCCCTTGGCTCCAAGTACTGTTCATGAAACATCCCAATGAGTTGAGCGGGATCCTTCTATGACTCTATTTTTACCTCTTTGAGCTTCTGAAGCCAATCAACCCCAAGTAAAACTTATCTAGCATCAACACGCTTAAGATGGGGATCTCCTTTCTGACTTCTTGTTTTCACTTTTTTCTGTCTTCCCTTTCAACAATCTTGCTTCCTCTTTAACTATGGGCAGTGTGGCTTCATTGAGTTTCGATATTGATTCAATTTCAAAGCTCATAAATGCCTACTTGTTGTACACACTTGCTAATGGCCCTGAGCTGCCGCAAATCATATTTTTGAGGCCAATCAGGTGATTGTTTTCACTAACATAGTTTCTAGGCTTTTGTGCAAACCCACTTTGGTGCATACAGATTTAATATCCTGTTAGGCCTTATAACTCAAATTCTCAAAGATCAGCTCATCCTGATGTTATACCAAGCCCTTTATAAAAGCCTGGCGAAAGAGCTTCCTGAATAGTATGTCACACAGATGGCTTTTCTGGATGCATGCGTTTGCTTCCCTCCTTCCTCGCTCCGCACTGATACCATGCCCAACATGTGCAGAGTTTTAGACAAGTCCCATTTGCAGATGTTTTGCTTGAAAGTGTACTTCCTCCTGGTTTAACCCTGCCTTAAAAGCCTTCTTGTCAACTGTATCTTCCTTTCTGCAGCATTTACCCCCTAATTAAGCCTTTCTCGCCCATTCCAAAGTCCCTTCCAATGGTATTCCCTTTGGTTCTATGGCCTTTCTTAAGCCAACAAGGCCAACATGCCTTGTGCTGAGCTCTTTTGGGTTTAGTGCATCTCCAACAGGGTCTGGATAGTTGAGACTTATATGAGATTCAAATTTCTCCAATTTTGCAACAGGCTTCTCAAGTTTGATCTCACTCTCCTCCCCTCCCAAATAAAAGTTACCTAGTTTCAATGATTATGAGGCACACATCTCCAAATAATTTTTTATAGTCTTAATATATTTTTGTATTTGTTTTTCTTTTATTTTATTATCATATTTTTATACATATCATATCTTTCTTTTTATTATTTATTTTTTTACTTTTCATTCTTTTTTGTATTATTATTATCCTTTTTAATATGGGTAAAGGAACTTAGAATGTACTTTATTCACAAAACCAGCCACCTTGTTCCTTAATGGTATATACATCTTTGGACAATTTCTCCAATGCAATATTCAGACCTTTCCAAAGCGAGGCAAGCTTGTGTGCACGATCTGCGCTGAGTATCACAATAAAATACTAAGTCTCTCTCTTAAAAAATTTAGTCATCATACTCTTTTAGAATCATCATAGCTCTTCTGACTATTTTGTTTTTTTATCACATTTTGATAGGCGTCAGATTGCAACTTGATTAGGGTCTTCAATAGTTGCTTGACATTATTTAGGGTAATTGCTTATTTTGAAATGAGTACTTATAAAATAATGGAGGCAGAGCATGCTGTCTACCATACATAAGTCAAAACAGATAGTGACCTGTACATCTAAGGTGTCCAATAATGTATACAAACATGGTAGCACTAATGGAAGTAGCCCATTGAGAAGGCATTAAAGCTGCGTTTATGTGTAAAATGCCGACTAAAGTGCCATTCACTCGCTCTGACATACCATTAAGCTCAGGATAGCACAGTGTTGACAACTGTCATGGAAACAGCAGAAGTTTAGACTGGCCTGCCAGTAGGGATGCATAAGCGCCCAAAAAGCAAGTCAGAATGTCAGAGGCATTGCCGACTGAATGCCATTGTATGCAGCTGTGCATTGCGAAATGACAAGTGTTGGTGTAGAACAACAAAGAGTATGGTCCTTAAGACAAACAAAATCGAGCCCACCCCAAACCTGGAGATCTTACTTCAGGGGGCGGAATCACAGAAATAGTTTAATAAGTTCACCAGTATACGGGGTGATTATGACTGGGGAGACAAGGAGGCGGATCCTTGCTAGTAGATGGTGGACGTAAGGCCACAAGATCCCAGTATATTGTTGGCGGAAGTTTATGATAGCAAGTTTAAAGTGCCAGAAGTATCTGACTCAATGAATCCAATCTATGACTGTAGGGGCCATAGTGACCATGAGTACTGGTAGAGCCCATCCAGTGTATGGACTAATGGGCCATCAGGGGAAATTCATTGGGGATACAGCCAGAAGAAATCAACAAAATAAAAATTGATTGGTTTTTGGCAAAATTTTTATTGCTAAGGAAAAGGAAGAAAATCAAACAACATTTTCTCAGTGCAAAGCAACTGATTAGATATAGGTTGATTGGTGCAGGTACAAGCCAGGATTGGGACCCTCAATTTTGACCTAACTGGCGAATTATTTGGGAAATGGGGCAAATAAGTTCACTAGAAATTGATATTGAAGAATTTAGCAGCAGGCTGAGTCACTGTCAGTTCAACTTCAAATGTCTGAACTGAGGCTCAGCTATGTTTCTGATGATTGGCATAACGGTGTTTGGCCTGACAAGCAGTGGGAATCCCCCAAGGCCACCCCACGTAGGGGTGGGCCCATCTGGTTGGGAATGGGTTTGGGACGCCCAACCCACCTGTGCCCAGTCGCTGGGCAGTTCGATTTGTCAGAGGCGTTGCATCAGGCGCAATGCCTGATTTGCCAACAAGGAGCTTTAAACCCTCATCAATGGAGTCTGATGCTGTTACCTGCCCATTGGGGATGATCCTCAATGTCTTTAGGAGGGGGGGTGATTTTTTCTATCATCATGTTGGCTTAATCAAAACGGTTGGGCATTCCAGCCAATAAAACAGTCATTATCCCTTTTTGACCATTTAAAATCCAAACATTAGGCTGATTGCCACTCAAATTTGTTCTGATCAATTTCATTTTAGAAATATCAGTGCAGATTTCACTAATTCCCCATAACAGTTCTGCTGAGGTAAGTGTGGGTACCGGGGGGAGGTATTTGAAGTGGAAGAGCTGTAACACAGTGCTTTTCTACCATGTGAGTCAGATCGCCCTGAGTAACGAGGGTTACAACCATCCTCTTCAGTACCTTCTTGCTCAGGAATAGGAAAATGGCCCAATCAACGCCAAGAGGATGATCCCTAGTACTTACATTACCTTTTCCTTTTTCCAAGGGAAGGGCCCCACCACTGGGAAACTGCATGAGAGCCACATTCTTGTGCGCCTTGGGTAACTTGATTGCTATAATTAATGCGACTTTTTTTGGGGGGGGGGCAGGGAGCTTTGGGGTGGGATATATGGAACGCTTTGACCAGTTCCATACAGTTTGTGCAATCGCGCGCCTTGACCCAACTGTTTTTGTATGCCAGATACCCTTTCCAGGCCATGAGGTATTGTTTGGACCGTCAGGATTTTTGGGATGCCAGGATATTCTCTACCTTGTCCTCTTCCCCATTTTTGATGATGATTAGTTCTTGTTATGTGCCAATCACTCCCTTGAAGGGCGACAGCTGGGAAACATGGAAGACGGAGTGCTGTTTTACAATGAGCAGGGAGTTTTAACCAGAACGCACCATTACACAAGACCTCCTCTACCAAATGGGGGCCCGAGCATTTAATAACGAACTTATGGGAAGGGGCTTGAATTCTTAATTAGTGGGTATTGAGATTAACATAGGAGCCCACCATTAATTTGTGACCCAGATGTCGCTTGCAATCAGAAAACTGCATGTAGTGATTTATGGCTTTGGTGAGGTATTCCCACACTAAGAATTGAGTCAACCTGATATGTTCAGCGTGGTCCACGGCAGCTTGTACCTTGGGCCACAAGCAAGGTCTAACCAAAAATATATGATTATAACCTAAGGTTGCTTCATAGGTCAAAAACCCCATGGACACGTGAGTCCCATTATTATAAGTGAATTGAGCGAGAGGAATATCATTGGCCCAGGTGTCTTGCGCGGCTGCAGAATAGCAATGCAGGTACTGTTTGAGGACTTGATTAACCCGCTCGGTTTGCCCATTGGACTGGGGATGATATGCAGTGGAGCGACAGGGGGATATTTTTAGGGTTGATAGGAGTTCACTCCAAAGCTGCGCGGTGAACTGTGAGCCATGGTCACTCATGATCTCCTGGGGAGACCAAACATCAAAAACACATGGCGTACAAAAAGGTAAGAAGTTTCTTCTGACGTAATTGTGGAAGTATAAGGTATAAAGAGGGAAAATCTTGTGAAGAGATCCACCATCACCATCACCGCTGTGAACCCATTAGAGCTGGGGAGTTTGACGATAAAGTCCACAGACACTGATGTCAATGGACCCTCCTCCTGCTATAAAGGGTGTAAAAGACCGTTTTTACCTGAGTAGTCCAACTTAGCCCTGGCACAAGTAACACAATCGGCAATCCAGGCTGAAACTTCTTTTGTCAAACCCGACCAATTGTAGGTTCAGATTGATCAAGTCAATACATTTCTTGTTGCTGGGATGGCCAACCGTGGGGTGATCATGAAGTGTGTGGAATACCTCGGTTCAGAAGGAGGGGGAACCCAGATGTGAGACCAAAAATAAATGAGCCCCTCCTCCAAGGAGTATTGGGAGTGTTTATGACTCAGGTGGGCCAACTGCTCAACCAACTTCACACTCTCAGGGCAGGCCATTTGACTGTCTAAGACCTGAGCAACTAGCAGGGCGTTGTGAGCCAAAGCAATGGACAAAATGACAGAGGGGACAATCGACAGGATTTGGGCAGCAGGAATCATGGTAACGAGGTCCACTTCCTCCAGGTCCAAGGAACAGTGGGCAGGGCTGCGGCTGAGAAAATCATGAAGAACATTGGGCGCACCTTTTACAAATTCGTATTTGAAGTTAAAACTGCACAGTTCCTGATAGGTTGGGCTTGCCAATGTGCCACTTTTTGGGGTTTACAAAAGTACAAAAGAGCCCGATGATCTGTTCAGACCATTAACTCATGTTGAGCACCCTGTGACAGGTACCTCCAATGAGTTAATGCCCATGCAACAGCTGCCAACTCCTTGTCATAAATGGCCCAAGACTGCTCCGTGGAGGCGAAGTTCCAGAAAGAATAGGCAACCGGATGTTCCAAGCCATCATGCTTCTGGAGCAACAACGCCACCACTGCTACCTATGAGGCGTCGCATGAAACAATATATGGCTTGGTGGGATTGGCGTGCTTCAAAATGGAGGTGGACACAAACACCTCTTTGATTGATTCAAACGCCTGCTGGCATTTGGGGTCCAGCGAAACGGTACCTTTTTCCCCTGTAAGGGGGTGGAGTGGGTCAGCCAGCTGGGAAAGTGCCGGGGAAATTTTTTTAAGGAAATGATGGTTCCCAAGAAACTCTTTAGTTGTTTCTGGGTAGTTGGGGTTGGCCATTTTTAGATCGCACCAACTTATTGGGGGATTTTGTAGCCATCTTTAAGGATGAGGTTCCCAATGAAGGTAACCTCCTCCTTATAAAACTCACACTTGGAAGGCTTGATGAAAAAACCTGACTTATGCAAGGCGGTCATTACTGCTTCCAAGTCAGTAGTATTTGTTTGGGATTTGGGAAGTGAACCAGAATGCCATTGATGTATGCAACTGTGTAAGTGAACCGAAGATCGCCCAGTACATTGTCAATCATGCGTTGGAATGTAGTGGGAGCATTCTACAGTCTAAAGGTCATTACACGGAATTGGAAAATGCCGCACCTCATCCAGATCGCTGTTGACCATTCTTGCCCTTTCATTATCCAAATTTGGTTAAAAGTGTTCACCAAGTCCAGCTTAGAGAACACATTGGATTTAATGAATACCTGGCTGATCATCTGCTCCAGAGGCAAGGGGTAGTGATCAGAAACCGTTACCTTGTTTAAGTGGCTGTAATCCATGCAGGGATGGAGAGAACCATCCACTTTTTTTGGTAAAGACGATGGGGGACACGATGGGCGAGGTCACCTTGAACAACCACCCTTTTTTCAGCTATCGTCCAACCAGGTGTTGAGTAAAATTTCTTCCTCTGCTGTATGGGGATACAACGGACAGTTGATATTCACCAACTCCACAGTCGTTCAAAATCCACAGTTGAACCTAGTGTGAGGAGAATATGATCCGCCTTTTCTGAGTCAAAGATACTTCAATAGTGCATTAAGCTCTCAGGAAATTTGGCCGGTATGCCTGCAGGAGTGGCGAGGGAAGTGATAAAACTGCGGCCTTGTGTTTTCTTAAGAGTTTATACAGAGGGAATTCACCTTCAGTTGATCAATGGTAAATGACAACAGATTAGACTCCAAGTGAATCTTGACATGTTGGTGGTGCCACCATCCCACACCTAAGATCACTGGAAACACCAAGTTTGGCATAGCAGAAAAACGATCACAGAAGCTAAACTGGTGGATTGAAAATGTACTGGCAATGGATGACATACGAGGTCTGGGAGGCAGATGAGGCCACCATCACTGATGGACCTGCATCCATTTCCAGTTCTGGTTGTTGGGCCAACGTGACACTCATAAAGTTCCCCGCGGCTCCAGTATCCACAGGGCCTTGAAGAATACAAAAATTCGAGCTGACACAAATTTTCATAGGTAGTAGGAAAAGCAAGTTTTGTTTATTGGAAGATTTGAATGACTATATTGTGACTGAAGAAATAACTGGCAAATTGGGGGTAAGTCAGGGGCTTTTGAAGGAGCAAAAATTGGAAGTACGAGGGCAGGGGAGCAGACTTCCTCCATCTGGGCTTTCACAGATTCATTTATAGGTGACTCTGTGTCAGCCAACTCAGACACAGGAGTTGCAGAAGGATTGGCCACCAGATCTTACCGCTGGTTCAAATGTAAACACATCATCCACATCTTCGTTGAGTAATTCTATCATAAAGTTCCCCTTCTGATAATGGGAAACATGGCGGGGGAAGGCATTAATAGTAGTCGCGGTGGCACATAATTGATCTACTGTTCCTTGGACGGTGGACCAGACCTCACGATGAGCGGAAACTAAATCCAAGCCTGATCTAAAGATTGCCTGAAGCATATCAATAGAGAGACCCAACGCGGGAGCCTTTTTTGCGAAAAGTAGAAATCAAAGAAACCAAGCTAGGGGCTTCGGCCATGGCATAGAGCAATCTGAATAGGTGGTCCAATTGTGACACAGGGGGTTTCAAGGCAGCCAACACGACAGCCATCAGTGGAGTGGGGTCTCCTGTTTTCGAGGAAGAGCGCAGAAGGCCTCTAACCCAGCAGCAGGTGTCCCCTTCCACAGTGTCCAACAACGCAAGCCCTTTCTGGGCACAAGATAACGTGGAAGCATTAGTAAGTGCAGTTGCTGTATGCATTTGCACCTCAGCGAGGGCGTCAAGAACTTGATTGGCTATCTCCCAAGAAGTAACACTTGAGCTTCTTTCTGGGCTAGTGGGAGGAGGAGCAGCAATCCGTGCAGCTTGGGCGGTCAGAAGAAGAATCTACAAGGTAGAACAGAAATGATTCCCAAAATCAGTAAGTGACCAAACAAACAACAAACAGCAGGCTACTGATTGCATTTTTATTTATTTGAGTATGATTGATCAGGGGACAGACACATCCAATATATAGGGAAGAGGTAAAACGGAAAACAGAAGAGGGAAGAGGGAAGAGAGCGCAAAACAAAGGAACTCAAAAGATATGCCCTGGCACACTTGGGTGTGGCTAGGAGCCACGGGAGGTGGATGACTAGACCTTAAGTGGCATGGCAGCTCAGGGGCTAATAGGGTGTACCACCTATGAAGACTGTGAGGTTTTCAATGTCATAACGAAGGAACCAGATTGGAATCCAGTTTCCCATCCATTTCTTCCATTTGTGTTGGAGTGATCCGAACAGCCAGGTTTGGAAGTGGTCATCCAAATGGCTGTGGAACCTGACGATGGCTTGGTTGAAATTGTGGAGGATCCTATTGAAAATGTCGAGGGTAATTGTGTGAATGGACCATATTGCAATACTCACAATTAGAGCCCTTAGTGTCTGAGGGATAGGCGAGGCCATGTTGAGTGCCAGGATATCGCGGGATAGTCGGAATTCAGCTGTTGGTGATTGTTGAAACAAGTGCATCACGTTAGCCCAGATATGCGCGGATGACGGGCACTCTTCCAGGTGGTGTGCTAGTGTGTTGGGTCCACCGCAGATGGCGCATGTCTTGAACATTGAGAAAGTGCAGTCTGCAGTTCTAAACATACAGCGCATGTAGCGCCACACCGTGGAGCAAACTTGTGTGGATAAGAGGGGGCAGGTAGCGAGGTCCCACACCTGCTTTTGGTTGCGCAAGTCATATGGGACGTCTTGGTAGTCTAGGTAGTCAATCCGGGGTAGAGGAAAGGATGGTTATGGGGCAGGCGCGTTATTCACCGTTTGTCCCCTGTGGAGTTGCATGTAACCAGTTTGAGGGTGATTGTCTTCGGATTGCTGTACATAGGAGAAGCTCCAATCCTCTTGTCTTAGGTTGTACAGGATGCGTTTGAAATATTGGTTGGTATTGTGCAGTCCGGTGGCTGTTAGATGTGTTGCAATGTACTTCATCAGAGTTGCAGGGTTGGAGGGGGACCTCAGATGTAGTGCCCTTACGAAGTTGGTTTGGGCTGCCTTAGCCCAGTGGGGGGATGGTGGGTTGGGTGACGTTGTGAGAGCTACCCATGAGCCGAGGATTTGCGTTGCTCATTCCGTGAAGTTGAGCAGCCCCATCACACCTTTCTTCTGTGGGCCGTACATGGTCTCCACTCTGACAGGTGCGCGGTAACCAGACCATAGCCAATTCTGCAGGAGCTTGTAGACTGCGTTGGTAAAGTTTGCGGAGAAGGGAACCGCGTGGGCAGCAAACCATAACTTTGAAAAGATCAGGGAGTTGGCTAACACAACTCTTCCAACTATCTAGCTTTACTCCTCTGCATACATGTCATTCTTTTTGTGATGTTGTCCGAAATGTTGGTTTCGATGGTGTCAAGTGCATATCCACCAGCTTCGATCCATATGCCCAGATGACGGACTGGGTTGGTGGTGGGGTGATGTGCAAAGGGTAAACACAGTGGTTTTACTGGCTTGGATCGTTATTGTGTGGTTGGATGTGTGGTTGGTTGGTTTGTGTGGTGGTGGGAGGGTGAGGCCCAGTTAAAATTGAATTTTCCCATAACAATTACCTCTGTTTTCTGTATGTTCAGCATGGCGTTACTCACTGACTCATACTGGTGAATAATGCGCTCAATCGCCGTGGCATCCCTATTGCCTGAAACTCCAACAACGCAGTCGTCAGCAAAGGCGAGCATTTTAGTTGGTAGTTATCCTTCCAACCTGATTCCAGTGAGCTTTGAGTTTACAATGCGGAGGAGAGGGTCAAGGGTAAAATGGCATAGTAGGGGGCTAAGCGGGTCACTTTTTTTGAGGCCCCTTTGGGGGGTGATGTTGTCAGTTAGAAAACCTGGGCCTCTGATTGCAAACCTGGCTGAGCGCGTTAGGAGGAGCGCCCAGTTTATAAAACGGGGTGGTAGGTTAAGAGCCTTTAGACACTGTTCTAGGTAACCCCAATGCACTCGGTCATATGATTTCTTTTAGTCCAGGAAAGTAAGGGCGCCTGTGGGGTTAGCTTGGCAGATGTTGGCAATTGTGTGGATGTTATCCCAAATTGAGCGAGTTGGGATGAAGCCAAACTGATGGGGGGAGAGGGCTGTATGAGCAATGCAACTCAGATGCTTAGCTAAGATTTTAGTTAGTATTTTAGTTTTTGTATTGGTGAAAGTGGTTGGACGCCAGTTTAGGTCTTCCTAGTCTCCTTTTTAAAGAGTGTGACCACATATGCGTCTTGGCCGCCAGGTAGAAGGGTTGTGTTCTCCAGGCACTTGTTTATAGTTGCCAGTAGTATTGGTGCGATATATCCAAAATATATTTTTGAAAAATTCATATGGTAGGCCATCAGGCCTAGTGCACTTGTTGCACGGAGTTGATCTTATTACCTTGCATAGTTCATCTTTAGTGATGGGTGCGACAAGGCCTGGTTGATCAGCTATAGTGTCAATATTAGCGGATGATAAAATTTTTCCTTTTTCTCTAGGTGATGTGAAATCCGCCGTGATCAGGTCAGTGTAAAATTGGTGCAATTCAGCCGATATTTCAGATGGTGTGGACGCCAGTGTGTCATCTGCTCGGTGGACCTGTGTGCAAGTCGCCAAAGTTGAAATTGGTTTTAAATTGTGGAAGAATTGGGCCATGTTAGTTTTGCCGGATAGGATGTATTTTGATTTGTAGCATACTTTGGTGTGGTGCTGGTGTTTTCTAAAGAGGGAGTTTACCTGTGTAGATAGCTGGAACCACAGGCGGCCCCAAAGGGGGTATATTCCTCATGAGGTGTGTTGTTTTCTAAGTGCTGAAGCTGTCTGATAGCCTTGTTGATTGTCACGGACATCACGGCTGTTTTTCTGGAGTTCAGGTGGCAGGCTTTCTTGATTGCTCAAGTTTTGAATATTTCCCACTCGGCAATAGGGTCCCGTTGGGTGGTTATCTTTCTTGCTGTGTTGTTAGCACTGTCTCAATATAAAGTTTAAGCTCTGGAAGATGGATGGTACTCGGGTGAACTCTGTGCCAGGTTGGTGGCTTTTTGGTATTTTTCTGAGGATGATAATGCTATCGAGACCACCAAGTGGTTGGAGAAAGGGATAATTGTTGTTGTAAAATCTGATGCCCAGTGACGGAAGTCAATAGGGGTGAGCATCAGGTCAATCCAGGTCATTGAGACCAGCTGGTTATTGTTATGGTGGGGCCTAGTCATGTTGGCTAGGGTGGGGGCTTGTTTGGGAATAGTGTCACACAGGACCAGCGTTGCCTTTAGATGCAGAGTTCCGTTAGGCCGCAGGGTATAGCCTTAGACTTGGGCCAGAAGTTAGTAATGGTGTTAAGCCAGTAGTTGAAATCTCCCGCGAAAAACGTTGCCTCAGGGAAAGGGATTGAGAGGTTACTGGAGAAAAAATTTTGGCGGTTGTTTGGATCATTTGGGGCATACACACACCATGGAGAAAGTTTCTCTGTTCCACTTGAGATCTACTAGAAGCAGCCATCCCTCCAGGTGGGAGGATGTGCTTCAGATATTTACTGGAGGGTTATGGTTAGTTCGAATTACCACCCCACAGTGGTATGTCTAAAAGGATCTGGCTGGAAGGAGCATGGTTGACCATGACTCCTCCTCCCCCGGTGGACAGTGGGGTTCTTGGACAGCCAAGATGTCCATGGGGATATTGTGCATGAAAGCCATTTTTTTAGCCTGGGATATGGGGGCCTTGGCTCCCACGATGTTGAGCATCCCTATGGTGATTGCAGTAGTCCACTCATCAGGAACGCTGGGGTGAACCACTGAGGTCACCCAGTTCCTTATCATGGGTCATACTGTGAGTATGGGGTCGATTAGCCAGATTGGTTCCAGTGTGTTGGTCAGCGGTTATAGTACTGGTTTTGTTCAGTTTCTTCTGACTTGGATTACTCCGTGGAGTTTGGGTCTGGTGTGGGTTGGCTCATGCCCCATCAACAAAAATTTTCTGCCGCTTGCCTGTGGGTTTGATGGGCAGAAACTAGGTGTTGGGGTGATTGGGTTTTGTGCATGAGTGTTGTCACATTGTGATTGGCTGAAATGGTCTTCCATATCGTGTGCATGAACCATATCATTGCTGATCACACGTGATTGGCTGGGAGGATCCACAGTGGTGCAAGTTGGATTTGCTCCAGCTTGGTTGGAGGTGTTTGATTGGTTGTGTCCATAAAATTCATCGTTTTGGTTGCGTTGGGTTATATATGGGGGATCTGATTAGTTATCTGCTACGCTGCCATGGCATCTGCCTCAATCTTTTCCAGGGGGAAATCATGGTGCAAGCTTGGGTCTCAGCGGAACTCTCAGCCTGCTTGTGGGCAGTCTGTGCATGATGACGTTCCTTGCGCAAAATGGGCTTGACCAAAGTGATATCAGCTCTTTCACCCAATAGAAGGCAAAAGTGGTTTCCTTAATTTTGCCAAAAGTTGGGCTTGTTTCGTCCATATTGTACTCACAAATTTACGGTGCTTCAATCCTACACTTGACGGGGCATGCATGGTCTTTGTGGCCTATAGCTGAGCAGAATTCGCAGATAGGTGGGGTGTGTTCCAGTGTGATGTGGAAGGGGTGAGATACGCTGCCATTGGGGAGGTTGATGGTTGCCGTACATGAAATTAGGTGATATCCTCTACCACGTCCTGATCAGGTTCTAGAATGGCTATTGCCTTCCCTGTACACAGGTGGGGCAGGAGGGGAAATTTCTCAAATTCAAACTGTTTGATTATGCCGTAACCTTTGAGGCCTCCGCGGAGCTCATCTGCAAGGATATCACGGTGCATGGACCTCAGGAGTCAGTCAAATATGATGAATAGGTCATTTGCCTCATTCCATCATGTGCGCACCATGCGGATGGTGCAGTCTTCATTGTTAATTTTTATGGAGAATATGACTTTTGCTGCTTCCACTGCTTCTTCCGCAGACATGAACCCGACTTCCACCCATCCTCTATGTAACCTTTTAAAATTTACTGAGATGGTGTTCAGGAAAGTCGCAGAGAAGGCCTCCCTCATTTTTTCCCATGTTTCAAAGGAAGTATCACTGACCATAATAAATCTAAGGCTGTGCTCAAGAGAGGACTGGGGTTGGGAGTGTTCTATTTTGGTATATGCACCCATTTTTTGCAGAAATTGCAAAACTCAGGGTGCGGCGCTGTGCTCACCCTTTTTGGTGGGAGGGTGTGTCAACATTCTACCGGGGAATTTCTCCCTGGTGGGTTGGGAGGGCTTCAGGCCTTTTGCGCTGGCCACTTTCGCCCAACTGGTGTTGTTGTGGACAAATTTGCTCATATTTCCTGGTTGATTGTCAATCTCGGAGAAATTGCGTAGAATTGTGTTACTAAAAGTGATAGTAACGGGAAAATAAGCTGTCTGATTTCATTTTAATTTGGTAAAAGGTAACCACTGTAGTGCCCACCTTGAAGAGCAGGGCGGAAGTAGCTGGAAACAATGGTAGGTCAATTATGTCATGGAAACAGCAGAAGAAGTTTAGACCTTCCTGCCAGTAGGGATGTGTAAGCACCCAAAAAGCAAGCCAGAATGCCAGAGGCTTTACTGATTGAATGCCATTGTATGCAGCTGGGCATTGCGAAATGACAAGTGTTGGTGTAGAACAACAAAGAGTATGATCCTGAAGACAAACCAAATCGAGACCACCCCAAACCTGGAGATCTTACTTCAGGGGGCGGAACTTCAGAAATAGTTTCAATAAGTTCACCGGTATTGGGGTGATTTTGACTGAAGAGACAAGGAGGTGGATCCTTGCTTGTAGATGGTGGACATAAGGCCACAAGATCCTAGTATACTGTTGTCAGAAGTTTATGATAGTAGATTTAAAGTGCCAGAAGTATCTGACTTGCTGAATCCAATCTATGACTGTGAGGGCCATAGTGAAAATGAGTACTGGTAGAGCCCATCCAGTGTATGGACTAATGGGCCATCAGGGAAATCCATTGGGGATACATCCAGAAGAAATTAACAAAATAAAAATTTATTGGTTTTTTGGCAAAATTTTATTGCAAAGGAAAAGGAATAAAATCAACTAACAATTTTCTCATTAAAATGCAACTGATTAAAGATTGGTCAATTAATGCAGGGACAAGCTGGGATTGGGACCCCTTTTTGACCTAACCGGCGAATTATTCAGGAATGGGGAAGATAAGCTCACTAGGAACTGACATTGAAGAATTTGGCGGTGGGCTGAGACGCTGTCAGTTTGACCTCAAACATCAAAACTGAGGCTCAGCTACATTTCCAATGATTGGTGTGACAGTGTTTGGCCAGATGAGTAGCGGGAATCCCCCAAGGCCACCCCACATAGGGGTGGGCCCGTTTGTTTGGGAACAGGTTTGGGATGCCCAACCTGTTTGTGCCCGGTTTCTGGGCTGTTCAATCAGTCAGAAGCGTTGCATCAGGCGCAATGCCTGATTTTCCAACAGGGAGCTTCAAACCCTCATCGATAGAGTCTGATGCTATTACCTGCCCATTGGGAATGATCCTCATTGACTTTGGGAGGGGGGTGATTTTTTCTATCATCATATCAGCCAAATCAAAACCGTCGGGCATTCCAGCTGATAGATCAGTAATTATCCCTTTTTGACCATTTAAAATCCAAACATTGGGCTGATTGCCAATCAGATTTGTTCTGATCGATTTCATTTCAGTGATCTCAGCACAGATTTCATTAATTCCCCATAACAGTTCTGCTGAGGTAAGTGTGGGTACTGGGGGAGGTATTTGAAGTGGAAGTGCTGTTACCCAGCGTTTGTCTACCATGTGAGCTAAATCGCCTTGAGTAATGAGGGGTACAGCAATCCTCTTCAGTACCTTCTTGCTTGGGATTGGGAAAATGGCACAATTTACGCCCAGAGGACGTTCCCCTGACTTACAACAACACTCCTTTGATAAACATCAACTCATTCAACCGTTGTACCATCTGAGCAGTAAAATTTGTGCAAAAAAACCATCAAAATCTTATGGGGTCATCCATGCTTTTAAATTATATCATCCATAATGAACTTAGCAGTAGTTAGAGTCCTGATGTCTCAAATTGCTTTTGCTTCCACCTATTTCATAAGAGTGTCAATAGCAACAATTATGTAATTTTTGCCTAAGCTGCTCACAGGCAAAGGGCCAACTACATCAATTGATATGGTATGCCAGTCCCAGTTGGGGGGTTGTTAAACGATATTTCACATCTGACTTCATAGGTTTTGCAATCTGGCATAATTGACATTTATCAAGTACATATTGGATATTTGAATTGCATGAAATCTTATTAATAATTTAACCAAATAAATCATAATTTTTTGACCAATCCTACATGCCCAACAACATTGTGTGCTTGTATAATAATCTCCATTCAGTTGGAAGGTTTTGAAAAATTTGGCACTGCCCTTTGGGCTTGAGCTTGTATAGAACTCCATTCCAATATTTACTCTCAGTTAATTCTTTTTAAAATCGCTTTTTACAGTTCAGGTGGCTCTTCTCCAAATTTCCAAGTAATCATTTTTTCATGAAGCTCATCAGCCAAATTACTTAGGACAGCTACAATAGGAAGTCGTATTAATGCATCTTCTTTCTGATGGACTGCTTCAGCTCTATGAATAATTTTTATAATCATATGCTTGCAACTTCAGAGCCCAGCGGGCTAATCGTCCCTCAGGTTCCTTGAAGATTTGGAGCCATCTTATCGAGCTGTGATCAATCACTACTTGAAACTTTGTGCCATGACTGTAAACCTAAATTGTTTACATTCATAGATGACAGCAAAACAATCAATTTTGGTCACTGTATAATTATGCTCATGCTTACAAAGCATCCTGCTGCAATAGCGACCAGATGCTCCTCATCATCATCCCCAATTTGAGATAGCACACCCCCAATTGCAGTCAATGAGGCGTTGGTTTGTATGATAAATGGCCTGCTGAAATTTGTATATCGAGGATAGGCGCTATGTTCATTTTAATTTTAAAGATTCAAAGGCCTGTTGGCACTCGTTTGACCTGCAAAATGAACTCCTCCTTGCAGTAAATGGACTAGAGGCTCAGAAATCCTTGCAAACCCTCCTAAGAACCTTTGATAGTATCCCACCATGCCTAAGAATATTTAAAAATCCCTTTTACTCATTGGAGGTTGCATTTTGTGAATTACCTCCACCTTTTGAGTTTGAGGCTCCAAGCCCTTAGAATCAATGACGAACCTATGGTATTCCAATTGGTCTTTAAAGAATTGACATTTTCTAGGTTTTATCTTCATACTAGCCTTCAACAGCTGTTCAAACACTTGTTCAAGGTGCTCCAAATGTTCGGAAGATGTTTGCAAAAAGACATTGATATCATACAGGTAAACCAGTTTGCAGGAAAATTTGAGGTCCCAAAAATTGTGTCCATTGTGCATTGAAAGTTGCTGGCGCATTGCACAGCCCCTTTGGCATGCGCATTAGTTGAAATAGCCCTTGAGTAGCAATCATTGTGCACTTCTCCTGCTTCACTTGAGGCAGTTCAAATTTTGTCAATATCATGAGATAAGATCTATTGCATTAAAATACTTCACCCCTCCCAAACGGTCCAGAGCGTCATCAATTCTGGCAAAGGGTACAAATCTTTTTTGTAAAGCATTAAGGCGTCGATAATCAATCAGAAATTGATTGCTGGCATCCTTTTTCTTTAGATTGAATCTGGACTGCCCCAAGGGCTCTTAGATGGCACAATCATTCCACTTTCTCACCAATTTGTCTAGCTCTTCTCCAACTATTTCATCGCTAGCCCTGGGGCGCTGGATTGGCCTCATTCTAATTGGCGCATTCCCCTGGTATCCACCAAATTCTGAACTCCTTTTGCACAACTTAAATTTTGGTCATCTTTGGCGAAAATTTCAGAGTATCGTTTTAAAAACTCTAGTGCTTCATCCTTCTGTTGTTCCAATAATCTGGTGAACAATTCTTGGGGTAATACCGCATGTACCCCGAAGGCTTAGGTTGGTAAGCTGAACTCAGATAAATCACCAAATTTGACAGCTGACTTTAATTTGTCCTTCAGAAACAGATGCATGAATATGACTAATTGATATTTTTAACATAATACTTTAGCTGGTCAAATTTTCTAACAGGACAATAATTTCCCCATGCCATAATATAAGTATTCTAAGTGCCATACTAGGTTCCATTTGAGAATGATGCTACGGTGAAACAACCTCCCCATATAGTCCTTCTGGATATCCAGCGTGGTACCAGTCTTTATAACCAGTTGATGGCCTGTAGCTATTTTCACGTCCTTATTCACACGTAGAGGTATTCCTTGATTTAGATTTATGACATTTAGCATAGGGCGGCTTTTTTTACTTAAAGAATATGTCCTACTGGTAGTATCTCAAAAGTATATGATATATTGATAAAGTTTCTACAATGGCTTTCGGGCTTCATATTGTCACAAGAGAAATAAATTGGAAGTGATTGGGCTGATATCATCAAAAAGTTTTCTTTAAAATTGCATGAGATCCTATAGATCCTTGAAAACTAGTTTCAATTAATATGTCATAATTGGCGTTTGGAAGTACTATTGGTGGTGCGTCTACTACTAAAGCTCCAAATTGAAGTATCTTGGCACTGTAAGCTCCTTCACTCTTAGTGATGTTGAGGCCCATGGTCCCATATTCCCGATGGTGGTCACTTTCTGGAACAATTTTCAACTTCTTCACCAACTTTGTGGAAACAATGTTTAAATGTGCTCCACTATCAACAATAGCTATAAATTTGATCTTGTTGACCAGAATGTCCACGTAAGTGCACTCAGAGTAATAGGAATCAATAGAGTTTTTAAGTGAATATGTGAAGAATCCGGAGAGCTAAGAGTGTCCTTCAGAGTATTTACAATACTGGGACATAAATGGATCAATATGTCGAATAGCATTGCTATATTAACACCTTTCAAGCTTGGCGTATCTGCTTCATTGCTCAGCCCTTATGCTGACATATTCTCAATTATTTGTTGCACATATGGTTTTGCGACTACTTTAGAGGCTTCAGATATGACAACCTTACTCTGAGAGCAAGTTACCACATGAACGAATGTAGAAGCTTCATTCAGTACTAAAATGGAATTCGTTGCAAGGTTAAACTAAGCCCTGTGGCATGTGTATACTTATTGATCAGGTGGGACTGGTGTTTCTGGCACAATAAAGCATCCCACATATATTGTGCTTGTTCTTTTCCCTTATCCTGAAAATTATCAAGTGGACTACATAGATATTAAGCTGATGGCATTATAAGCAAAGTGACCTTTACGGTTTGCAGTTATAGCAACTAATTTCATTCAATGGGCGTGAGGCTTTTGTATTTGAGCTTTGCTCAGTTTTCACAGGTGAATCATTATCAATCTTATTATTGGTTTCAAAGGGTTTCCCAACAGAGGCAGCAGGTCCTGATTTGTACCCAGTATTAGAAGGGCCATAATTTGGTGAACATCTGCATAAATAATCTACCAGTTAAGATGTTGCAAGATTTTGTACAAAAGCAGGCATTAAAACATAGCAAATTTCAGTAAGGTTGTACCGCATGTTCTAGCGCAATCTTAGCGTCAAAATCAACCATAGCCTTTGCACCCAGGAGAAGTTGCACTTTGTGATATAATCAATCTGCAAAGTTGTCAATTAATTCATTTTTTTAAATTGAATGTTCAGAAATTTAGATTTTCTAGTTGGCATTCGTTCTGAACTCTAAATCATTAGCACAGCCTCTTTAACTTCAGCATAGGTTGGGTTTTCGTTGATATGGGGCATAATTAATTCATTGCTTACCTCACCCAAGCAGTTGATCATAGTGGCTGCTTTATTATAGTCGCTGGCCCCATACGTAGCAATCTAACGCATTGACAAAAGTGGTTATACTTTCATTCTTGTCAACCGCAGGCAGGTTGGCTGGTTTGTAAATATTGCTTTCCCATCTATGTTTATCAAGATTACTTCTCCGTTGGCTTGAGTCAGGTGTAATAGGGCTCTGAGGCACTGCGCCATGATTTAAGGATTGGGGTTGGCCAAAGCAACCATATTGCTAGGCATTTGTTGACGTTGCACAGCTATATTTCAGTAGCTACTTCTGAAGCTTCATCCTCATAGTATTGAGAAGCGTTTTCAAAAGAATGGTTCATGGCACATTGGCAACACACATCATCCAAAGCTCATATTTGATTTCTAATTTCATTTTCTCAATTGAAACAATTTCGAGTTTTTAACTTAAATTTTGCAATTTCTTCATTCAAGCTAGTAGTTTGTAATTGTAAGGTGGAAATAACTTAGCCCTTTTCCTTAATTGTCTTCTGCCACTGTTTTACTTCTTCATGAAGAATATTGTTTGACTCATTAATATGGTAACATTCTCATAAAGATTATTGATCTGTTGATTAAGACATCAATAGGCTTTTTATTTTTTTCTGTCTGTTGACCTTCAAATTGTGTGTGCCAGCAGTTAAATTTTTGTTGTATTCATCCTTCATCTGTAAAATTTGGTCGCACAGTTGCCAATGCTGATCACAAAGTTTATCAATATGGTTTAGTTGCGTCTCTTGGGCTTCATGATTAAGCCTCATGAACTCCAAAACATTAATGGAAGTCTGTGTGATATTGTATTCCAAAAAAACAGTAATTTTTCTTTACTCTTATAAATTGTAAAAGATGGGATGAAATATGTCATTTAGCTCTAGTGCTAATTATGCTACCCGCCCATTGGCCCATGTAGCTAGATTATAGTTCACTTCCAAACTAGAATGGACTTCAGCGATGTTGGCTTCTATTCGCTCATTCAAAATTTGGGCCGCCTGTCTAAAGTTGAGTGAGAAGTTTACCAACTTGGTAATGGCCACGTGATGGCAGGCAATTGTTGTCAGAGAATTTCTAGAGGTGATTTGTACAACTTTAATTAAGTATTGGGTGATAATCTATCCCAATTAAATTATGTTGGACTTGAGCTACGCTCAATTGCTGATGAGCTAGATATCTCATCCACAACATATTTTGCTGTCATTAGTGATAAAAAGATTTCTAATATTGACTTCAGGCCCTTGTCTCATTTGCTACCCCTTAACAACTGATGTTTAAGATGTTCCAGCTCTTCAGGCGAATTAAGTTTTTAGGGTTAGGTAATAATAGGTACATCATTCCAATTAATCTGGGACACAGTCATTTCAGTATTCTCATTGGTCCTGCTAAGGTTCTAAATAACTGATTGCGATTGTTCACATACTCAGCATGTTACCATCTGCGTTCCCAGCCATGAGCGCCACTTGTTGAATTTTGGGCCTACTTAGGATGGCTGGTTCTTCTTCTATGGTAAGGTGGAGCTTTGAACATCTTTGGTGATGACAATAGACCAAATGGTGACTTGAGTTATGATATAACTCCTAGGTAATTACACTTGAAGCTGTATTCTTCTGTTGTTACTTAGATAGTGGCACGCTGCCCTGATCCTTCTGATCCCAAGTAAATTCTTGACTTAATAAAAAGTAGAGTATTAAATACAAAAAAGCTTATAGATTAAGATATAACCTTGTGGTAATAGTTGATGATAGTTTATTAGTATCAACTTGGGATAGTTTATAGGGGTTTAATGTTCAACACATACTACCCATGACGCCTCAATTTCAATGGCACTTGGCTAGAGAAAGTAACAACTTCGTTTGAGGGTCTACAATCCATTCAACTCAATACATCTCAAACGACTCAGAATTGGTCTTAAACTTGAAAATATTCTCAAGACAGCGTTTCTAACACGTCTGAAAATATATGAATGATACTCTTCTCAAGCAATTGGCAGCTCATACCAAGGCAATTTGTACCACTAATTAGTAATTAATTTGATTGAAATCTCAATTGACATTAAAAACTAATTTTGTATAGACCGAAAAAGCCCATGTTCATGGATCATCTAGTCAGCTATTATTTAAATCTGACAAGACCAACAAAGCCCTTGAGTCCATGTCATCATAGTCAAATATTATTAAGTGGAATCATTAGGCTTCGAATCTTAAGCTTCACATAAGCTTAGGATATTCTTGATCCATATTTTATGGTATCCGGTATTATCCATAATAAATTAATCGTGTTAATATTATAATGCCCTTATTGAATATCTGACAATTAGATCTAGTCAAAAACTCAACAATATGCCTATAAATATTGACACTATATAACTCAATTAAGGGTCTATAATTACCATGATTTTTCCATTTTTAACCTCTCCACTAGCTACAGCTTTGAGACCATTTTCAAAATTGGCTTTAAACAAGAGCAATGCTATGCTAAGAGTTCAGATAGCGGTTTTTGCAAACTATAGGTCCACCCCTCTAAACTATATGTAACGATGTTATTAGCATCTATTTTGAGACAAGCTTGCTTCAAAATCTTTGACAAACACATACTTTTGACTATTGGGTCCAGTAATCTAAAACGTATGAAGTTTGCCCTAATCATTTGCGTTCTCTATAGTAATTTTATCAGCTGCGAAGTTAAAGATGTTCCCATTAATATTGAGATTAGGCATGTTAGTATGTTAATTTTTTGACAACAGTCAAGCTCCTAGGCCCAGCTAGTATAATTTTGAATCATTCAAGCGATAGGTATTGAGAGTGTAGGGAATGAAATTGAAAGGTGCAGAGGACTCCAAGGGTGTTATTGTAGAAGTCACTGTAGCAGTGATAGTAGCCTGAACTGGGTTTTAAAAGCGTATGGTTATTTGAAACAACCTGAAGCGAGTAAATTTGTGGAGATGTAGGAAAATTGGGTGACAATGGATCTTTTTGTATATGGGAAGAGACCAAGCAGGTGGGTAACTAAAACAGACAAAGGTCAATCTGAGGCTGAACCATGACCTTATATACAATTTCAAGATTCAGGCATTATTTTTTTGAAACATTTGGCTTAACATTCTTTAAATAGGTAACAAACCCAATACCAATTGTTGTTTATCCATATCAAGTATTTGTTAAATTACAAAATTTGAGAATTTATTTCTTGTATTCTTGTTCATGAGTTTGGACTAAAATATGAAGGGAGTCAATCTCACAGTAGAGATCAGAGATGTGTTAAACTGATTCTATTATATGGTTATCTAGGCTGGTAAGGAAGCAACGTTGACCTCAGTAATATTTATTAAGTTGATAGGCTAATTATATTAGAATACTATGTTATCTTAGTGATGGACAAAGTAGGTTTTAAATTTAGTCAATAAGGTGGAAAACATTTTTGTCATAATATTACTGTGCTTTAGGTCAGCTGCTTTGGCATACAAGTTAATGTTATCCATAGCATTAAGTAATTGTATATGGCTGAAGAAAGTGCCCCTTGTAATGAACACTAAATATTAATTTAGCGCTTTGGTGGCGTATTAATTGGCATAAGGCAGTTTGCACTTACCAAAATTTAAAATTTGTGAAGACAAAATCTGGAAAAAAGGATTATAACAAAGCAATTGCAAAAGGTAAAAAATTAGAACCGTAGTATCTAGTATTGACAATAGTTGTGAGGCTTTCAGATAAGATTATAAAAAACAGTGTTGCCAGTTTTAACAGCAACTATTAAAAGTTAAAAAAGCACTTTTCACTTGACAGTTTTCTATAAGTCTACTTAAATTCCGGGTTCCTACTTGTGCTAGATACTTAGTAATAATGAGCCTTTACTGACTTAGGAGACCAGCTAAATGTTCTGGAATGACATGGAATCTAATCCAGGGATAAAACACTATAAAGGGCCAAAAATTAGGAAACCTAGACAACATTATGTTAACTTTGACGCAAAGGCAAGGACAAGAATAATAAAAAAGAATTTTTTATTTTATTTGGCTGCTGGGCCAAAGTAAACTAATGATTGTTAATGATTTGGGCTTAACACCGGCAGAATGGCTAAGAAGTAATCTAACTGTAATAACTTTATACATCAATAGTTTTAATAACATTTATGTTAAATTTTGTTGTTAATGATTAACACCAAAGTTATTATTTTTTATTTTAGCATGGTGACATTGGCTTAATGGCAAAATATCATTGCATGATCTATCATTTCTTAACTTTGTTTATTATGTAAAGAAATACTTTATTGCATATAATGTTAGACAGACCATTTTGCAACAAAAACCCAACATTCTCCCCAATCTACAATCAATTCTGAAGCCATCTTACAACTTATCAGAATAAGGGTACCTTACAGCCTAAGATTTCTATCATGGGCTCTTGTGCATCCACGTTGAAAACAAGGTTTTTACTTGTCAAGCCAATTTATGACAATTATTAGTATCTGTATAAAGCAAGAGTCAGTTCAATTTCTGTAAAATCTTATGTGTTAGAAATTTTGGACTGATTGAGACATAACCCTAAAGATCAAATATTTTCATGTAAATAGTCCTTTATCACGACAAAAAAAGTAATATTAAGGAGCAACTTAGCTCCTGTCATGTCCCATGACATAACTTTGGGTATTAATTTCAAGGATAAGGAGGAGCATCCTAAGGTAAAGTAATCTTTGGCTTACTCAGTAATCTGAAAAAGACCCTAGACCAACGTTATGTAAGGGCCAATTATGCCCAGTGCATTTAAGTGCTTGTGTTATAGGAAGCTTGAATTTCATCTATGACCGTGAATTTTACTAGCTATTGAATCAACAATAACAATTCATTAGTATATAGTTAAAGAAGATATTTCCTAATATATACAAAATTATCAAGTCTGTCAGTATTAATTACAAGCTAAATCGTGAGTTTAGGACTACTTGGTTTACATTATAATTGTTGATATGTTAATTTTAGTGCCAAATTTTGCTCAGTAACTCAGCAAAATGGCGATGTCCCACTCTCCTTTTACCTTATAGATAGATTTTTCTAAAAAACTTATCAGTTAGTTGACTCACTTAATAACTTATATATCATTTATCAGGTGAATTATCATTAAGCCTTGCAGCAGACCTCTCAAGAAGGTCTCAGTTTACATAAGTCATTTTAAGCTGACAATTTTATTGACTCTCTTGCTAGTTATCTGATCCCTGGGTGTCTGACTAAGTATTCTCCATTACCTCTACAATAACAGGGAAGTTACACCCTTTCCTTAAAACTCCAAAAGATTGATCAAGCGCAATTAATGTTATAAAAAGCGTCAGGTTGCAAGTTGCTGTTACTTGTCACTAGTTCTTGCACCTATATAACATAGGTGATTAGAATAATGATGGCTGGTTCCACCAGAGTTAGAGATCTTATCAAAGAGTTTAGCAAGCTCCAGATCTAAGATGTCTATGTCATTGAGCTAGTTTTTAGGTGTCCTGGGTTTAAGTATACACGTGTGAACAACTTGCTAGTATGATATTAGAAAAGTAGACCCAGATTAAGGTGACATTCTCTTAGGAACAATAAAATTCTTAGAGTAGGAATCATCATTAATTATCTATAAAGTCGCAGTGTGATTCTGTCAAATAAAGAAATAGCTTTTGTATCATTACTTTCTGTTCTTTTGTGTTTGTTATATTAGAAATCAATTTTCATAATACCCCATTGTATACGGTGCCTGATACCTGTTCTATCATCCATTGGATTATCTACTTAAGTGAATAACCTAAAGAAAATTTTAAGTAAAAGAAATTTAATTGTCATAACTGCACGCCTTTTTTTCCTCAAATAGCTGGTAAGCATAAGGAGCCTAGGCGGATCTATGGATACCCTAAAATTACACATATATTCAGGTGAGATGAACCAGCGTGATTTATCATTTCATTGTTCTAGGCTTAAATGCTTCAACGCTTAAAAAAACTAAATGACCCTTGGATTCTGTTATAATGTAGAGCCTTTATAGGGACTCATGATCAATGTTGACTAAATCTTAATTAAGGAGCTAACGCAGAGCTTTTGCATTCAAAATGATATATAAGACTCATACTTAGTTACCATGACTTTAATTTCAATTTTAGAAAAGTGACGGATACAAAAAGTGGTATTGTTTCCATCTCATTTTTTTCGATGTACTAAGTTAAACAGCTCTTCACCAGTTAGTTATAGATAATTTATAAATTTTTAATAATCAAGAACGTTTTTGTATTTTACGTCAGGAGCCTTATGTAATGCCCTTTTAAAATTTATCAAAGGCGTCTTCAAACTCCATATACCATCTAAAGCTATTCCACTCCTTTGTATTTGATTAAATGATTTGTCTATATGAGTGAATACGTAGATAAATTGGCAGTAGTACTCTGCCATCCATAAATTCACATGAACATCTCTACTGTTATTAAGCTCTTCGTAGGTTACCAGATTTTTTTTTGGCTTCTGTAAATGAGTCCTTATTTCCTTGTGATTAGCTAATAAGTCTTAGATACTTCATCTAGTATTTTTTTAGAAGATATTTTTTACTAGGTTGGTTTAAAATTGGGTTCATTCTATCCTTTAATACTCTTCATAAGTATGCCAGATATCTAATTGAAGTCCTGAAAAACAAGCTGCTTTCATAAAGGTACACAAAGACACAGCTTAAACTCAGATTGAATAGACTAGTTTTTATAAGCATTTTTAAAATAATGGGCGCATTGCAAAATTTTTTTAGTGTAAGTTTCAGTTGATGAGATCTAGGGAAATGATAGTAACGCTCTTTTCTTGTTCTTCTTTAGGCAGGTCAATGTTATAGTACCTTTTTTAAGATCTAGAACAGTTAAGTACTTGTCATCTCATAATATATAGAGGTTATCATCAAATTTTGATAAGGGTACAAACCTTAATTGTAATAATATCAATTGGAGAAAAACAATCACATAATGTTAGAGCCATCCTTATTCTTAACAAAAATTACTGGGCTGACACAAGAATTATGGGAGGGTATAATCATCCCTTGTTGTAGAATTTTTGATGAGCTCCTTTCACACTACATCACTGGCCTGGTTTACCAGTTAGGTATTTGCATACATGTTAAGCATTTCCAGTTTTAATATAGCGTTGAATTTATCTAAGCAACTTTGTTCATGCTCATTGGCGGCTTATATCTGTGCATAAAACTGAGGTACAGCCAGGTCTTAGTTCTTTTATTCTTTTAGTAGGCTTTCAAGGCGTTCATGTGAGATAACATTATCAGAAGTCTAAGACGGATAGATTCTTTCATAATCAAAGAAATTTAAGTGACGTTAGTTGATACTGGAATAATGACTAATTACTGCATTTAGGTGATATATAGTGATAAATTATCAATTTGTGCTCCTAATTAGTTTGTGTTGAGCTATTTCAATAATTCTGCTTGGTCTGGATCTGTTGAGGACAATCCTTAACAAAAAAGAGTGTTCATTCACTGACAATCTATACTGATTTTAAACTATTAAGATATAAACTAATTAAGTAAGTGCGGCACTGGTGACTAAGGCTGAGCATGTTGAATCGATTAGTATGAAGTAATATGGCGGAACTAGAATTCAACGTCAAGGTTGTTAGGTACACTGCTGACTGATATCAAGGGTGGTCAAATCAAAATATGGTTTAAGCTCTACTAATATTTATGTTGAGGATGATCAAGTCACTTGCTTTAGTAAATTAGTACCATCATTAGCAAGCAATGTCCAGTTCTACCAAAACAGACTCTAAATTACTGATGACTGAATGCCAAGAATATTATAGTTTATGTAATGATTACACATTTAGTGAATATCTGTATTGGAGTAGAACGTCCCACCAAAGCAAAGCATAAAGAGCCCTTTAAGTAAGAATCAGAACCAGTGCGGGATACTAATGACCTCTTTAAGGTCATTGACAACAAATGGATTATTGCTTTGCCAATAAGGGCTGAGGAATTGGCACTCTAGAGTAAAAACTCTGGCAAAAGAGACTCAATAATCTGGAAATTTGGTTATACAATGTTGCAGAATTTGGAAATACAAAAATCTCTCATTTTGCAAAAAGGAAAACCCTTTTTGGCTCAAATAAGTATTTATTTAAATTTATTGTGGGGAAGGCCGACCATGGGATGGACACTTCTGAATATGACTCAGGAAAGATAAACTTAGTACCAGGGGAGGCACCCCAGAGAAGCGATGCTATCTCTTGTTGCCAGCGGGAACGCCACTTATGGGGAGGGGGAGGAAACTTGTGAAGGGGCCATAGCCACAATTGAGCACGTGTGGAGGAAGGGGTCTGATTTGATGAACCAGACTGGGAACCAGGAGGAGACCAGCTGTCGGCAATGCAGTGGGAGATATCCAAACATCCACGCTTGAAAGTGGTCCACCAAATGAGACCGGAATCTGTGGACAGCTTCTGGGAGGGTGGGGATGGAGCCAGCGATGGCATCCAAGACAATCGTGTGGATAGTCCACATGGCGATTGCAACCACCAGAGCACGGAGGGAGGGTGGAAGGGGGAGGCCATTGATGAAGCAAACATATCACTTGACAGACTAAAGGGATGCGTTTGGTCCTGGCCCAGCAGGGTACCTCTTGTGTGAACTGAGGAGAGGGGTGGCCTCTTTGGGTTGTATGTCCACTAATACGAATTCTCCACTCTGCGCTTCGCATGGAGAGTAGGATTCGTTTGTAGTGGGTTTTGTCCCGTGAGGACCTGTGGCTGATGTGTGTGATGCAAGGTATTTCATCAGGGAGTGGGGGTTTGATGGGTTGTTGAGGCCCAAGGCTCAGGAGAAGTTGGAGCGGGCCGCGCGGGACCAGTGTTGGGATGGGAGTGTAGGAGCAGTGACGGCCGCAATCCAGGTGCCTAGGATCTTGGCGGCATGGGCTTTGAAGTCAAGTAGGCCCATGCCACCATGATGTTGAGGGCCAAACATGACCTCTAGCCGTACTGGTGGAGGGCGGCCTGACCAAAGCCAACCTTGTAGCAAAGCATACAGGGATTTGAAGAAGCTTGGGGAGAAGGGGATGGCGTGGGCTCCAAACCAGACTTTGGATAGGAGCATAGAGTTGGCAAGCACAACCCTGCCAGTGAGGGTAGTAGGGTGGGCTCTGAGAGAGGCGATTCGCTTCGTCACGTTGTCCAGTATATGGCCCTCCATTACTGCTGACACGTATCCTCCTGCCTCCAACCACACGCCCAGATGGCGTACCGGTCCTATGGTAGGTCGCGGCACAAAGGGGAGCACCAGTGGAGCGGTGTGTTTTGAGTTAGTGAGGCGTGGACTTGGGCGAGCAGCTGGGCTGGGTTGGGAACTACTTGCTGGGGCCCAGCAGTTCTGAAACCGACCAAGGAGGATGATTTCGGTTTTGGAGGCGTTCAGTGCCGCGTTGCTTACCCGGGAATATTCCTGGATGAGGGCTTCAAGCGCGCGTGCATCTTTATTATTAAACACCCCCACCACGCAATCATCTGCAAATGCCATCATCTTGACTGGGGTTTGGCCTGGCACATGGACCCCAGTGAGTTGGGCATTCACATTTCGCAGTAGTGGGTCAAGGCTGAAGTTGTATAAGAGTGGGCTCAGTGGGTCCCCTTGTCGCAGGCCCCTTTGAGGATGGACTACATCCGTTAGGAAACCTGGGCCACGCACAGCCATTGTTGCAGATTCCGTGAGCAGCATCACCCAGTTAATGAATTGGGGAGGTAGGTGGAATTGTTGGAGGCAGGCCCTAAGGTATTCCCAGTTTACTCTATCATAGGCCTTTCCAAAAATACCAGTGCCCCAGAGGCTGTGGACTGACACACATTAGCCACAGAGTGCACGTTATCCCAAATTGACCTTCTGGGGATGAAACTGAATTGTTCTGGAGAGATGGTGGCAGATGCTACAGTCCCTAAACGGTTAGCCATGATTTTTGTTAAAATTTTGGTGTCTGTATTTGTTAGAGAAATGGGGCGCCAGTTGGCTAAGTCAAGCTTATCCCCTTTTTTGAAGAGTGTGACAGTAAAGGCCTCATGTCCTCCTGGTAGGAGGCGCGTTTCCAACAGGCTTTGGTTAAGTGAGGCTAGCAGCAATGGGATATATATTTGAAATACTTTTTGTAGAACTCATATGGAATGCCATCTGGGCCTGGGCATTTTCGGTTTGGCGCACCGTGAATGGCTGTCCATAATTCGTTCAGAGTAATTAAATTCATTATTTCCAGGTATCAGAAAACGGTGCAGATATGAGCTCGGTTGAGAAATTCCGCCATTTTGGCTGGCTGAATTGGTTCAGCTTGGTATAACTCAGAGTAATATTTTTGCGTTTTGATTGCCACCTAGGCTGGTGTGTCTGCAATGGTATTATCCAATCTTCGCACCTGTGTGCAGGCCACGCTCTGGTGTGGTGTGAAATTTTTATTAAAGAAGTATGTGGTGCACTTGTCACCTTTAGTGATGCGTGTGGCCCTGTATTGGACACAAACCTGATGTTTGTGTTGCCTTTTGAGTGCATTGAGGTGGGCAGCTGCCTCCGCCCACTTCCGGCCCCATGCAGGGCTGTATCCTGTGGCTGGAATGTTGGACTCCAAGTGGGCCAATTCTGCCAGAGCGCACAAGATAACCGCCGATGTGGCTCATGAGCATCTGGAGGAGAGATGGCGATAGTGGCGGATGGTGTCCTCTTTGAAAGTTGCCCATGTAGAAATGGGGTCTGCACAAAATGGTGCAACAAATGATTTTGCCAAAGTTGCCTCTTCCACCCACATGGAAAATCCTGTCGACGCGAGCTCGGGGGGGCGGATTTTGCACCAATGTGGGGCCTTTGCAACTGTGACGGGTAAGTGGTAGGTTATTGAGACCAGTTGGTGGTTGGAGAATTCCATTTTCGCTGTTTTAAAGTAGGAGATGTGGGGTCGGAATTTCGCATCGTTAGAATAAGGTCAATGCGGGTCATGGACCTTAATTGGCCATTGTGGACGTGGGGACATGTCATGTTTTTGAGCAGTGGGGCATGTCGCGGCAGTGCATCCATTAACCCAAGGGTGGCTTTTAGAACGCGTAGTTCTACGTGACCCTGTGGGGTGTGGGGTGAGGGCGGCCACCAGTCCGTTGGTGAGGTTAGCCAACAGTTCATGTTGCCAACTAGGAAAGAATCAGGGGGTAGCAGGAGGGATTTGACTGACAAGAAAAATTCCTGATGCTTGTGTGCACCATTTGGGGCATAGATGTTGACAATTGCGTGTGCAATGTCAGCCCACGAGAAGGTGATCATGAGCACTCAGCCATTTAGGAATGTTTCTGAGGATGTGAATTTGAAAAAACTATTTTTCCAAATTAACACCCCACAGTGCTTCGACCAAAAGGATAGAGATGGGAGGAGCATTGTTTTGTAAGCTTCCTTGGAACCTCGTGGACAGTGGGACTCCTGGATGGCCAGGATATCCACGGGTAAATTGTGTTGTAAAAACTCAGTTTCCTAGCCCAGGATGGGGAGGCCTTGAGTCCGGTGATATTCAGCATCCCTAGAGTGAAGGTTTCCCCTTTGCACCTTAGGTGCAAGGGGGTGGGCCCCAGGGCCCACCAGCCTCTTCAAGGTCCCCACGGGCTTTCACAGTAGCGCGGGTGTTAGCAGCAACAAAATTGTGGTTTTTGTTAATTTTTGCGGAAAGAGTTGTATTGGCTTTGGCCTTTGCTTTTTGTTTTCCCGACGTCGGACGAATTTTTTGTGGTGCAGATAAGTTTGGTGCACCGTCGAGTGGGTCAAAAAAATTTTCAGTTGGGATAGGTCCCAAGTCAGTCTTGACTGGAGCTTGGGTGCAGCGATTGGGTGAGATAAAATCTCCCATCAGATCCTCAGATTGAGTGGCCCGCTTGGCATGGGCCTCCCAATCTGATTGGGTGATGGATTCCCAAGTCGCTTCCACCGCGAAGGTCTCCATGTCCTCCTGGCGTTGTGAGTGCGGGATGGTGGTGGTGGCCTTGGCCGCTTCCTTGGCCGCGGCCCTATGGGCCTGCTTGGCCTTCTTCCACTCCTGCGGGGAGATGGGCTTTACCAATAGATAGCAGCCTTGTGCTCCCCACAGTAAGGCCTCTTTGGTACTGGTGGTTGGTTCATAGTACGCCTCTCCACTGGCCATGGCCACCGAGAGGTGCTCTTGGAATGTGACGCCCTCCTTGATGGGGCATGCGTGCACCTTATGGCTGAACGCGTCACAGTGGGTGCAAATGGGGTCGCACTGTCCACGGTTACCCAGAATGGGTGGGTGGTATGCCCTGTGATGTCGATAAAGGTGGAGTGCGGGATCTGGGTTAGGTCCTTCATGATCTCCTCAGTTGGGGTCAGGAACTGCGAAGGCTTTGCCGGTACACAGGTGTGGCATCATTGTGAAACGTTGCATTTCAAAAAATTGTATTTCACTGTATATGGCGAGACTATCTTTCAGGTGTTGCTCCAAAATGTCATGTTTTACCATAGTAGGCAAAAAGTCAAACGTGAGGAAAATTTGGTTTGATTTTGTCCATATGGTGCGTTTGGTTTTGACAACCCATTGCCCTTTGGGGAGGTCGACCACTATGCGCACCGCTGCAGCCTCGTCTGCTGCTATTTTGCTTTCAAAACCTAGGTCCAGCCAACTGCGCAACATGGAGTGAGGTGCAACGTACACCGCGGTTGGGAAAATTTTGTGTACATCTTCACAAAATTTTTCCCATAAGGCCATTTTTTGGATGTCCAGATACACATGGACTCCAAAATCCACTGATGAAAGTGGCTGAGAGTGTGGCATGTTGATGTACTGGTTGCATCCTGCTTGCCACGCGAGTATCTCCAGGGAAATTGTGACTGCCAGTTTTTTGAGATTTTTGTCTATTCCACCAGATTCTCCGGGGCGTTTTCAAACGTTGGAGGCTGTGGGCCTTCCGCCTGCTCCTCTTGCCTTGCTTGCCCAACTGCTCCCAGACATGGGCGCAAACTAATTTCTCTGTGAGAATATCAAACTAGATTTAGTCTTGAATTGAATAGGTTGCAAAAGTGTTTGCAACGAGAAATAAAAGTTTTTTTGAATAAGTTTTTATTAATTGTTTTAAAAACGTCATTAAACTTCCCTTTAAGTTAGTGCTAAGCTGAGAAAGCTTTGCTTTTCTCAGATAAAAAAATTAATTTTAATAAAAAATTGGGTATATTTGCTGAATTTTACATACTTTTTTATCAATTATATCAATAAATCACTGGTTGAAACCTTCCGTGATATCCAGACTCTATTTTCAGCTAGGGTCTGTCTTTTCCCTTTGGTGCGAAAAAGCCCCACACCAGGGCATATTCTGCTGACTCTGCCTCGTTGTATTTCGCCACTTTCTGCCATAGTTCCTGCGCAAGCTACCCCAACTCAATGGGTCTCTTGTCCTGATGGTTTGCATTAGTTTGCTGTGCGTCTTGATTAATAAATTAAATGTAATCAAAACAGAGATAACCCAAGTTGTTGTTCCTCTTGCTTGGCCTCTTTGCCTTGTTATGTCACCGTTTGCCAGCGCTTTCCCACCTGCAAACTCTAGTGCTCAGATTTCTATTAAATTAAATAAAAAAAGCCCGATTTTATTGTGAATTTCTTTTCCCTTTGTGTGGCTAAACACATTTCAACCCTTTTAGTGTTGTCTTCTTCTTGAATTGAGTTAATGTGCTGCCTTTGTCATTTTTAACTTTAGAGGCCAATCACTGCTCAGGATTCTACACCACACATATTATGCACCAGAAATTCTTCACTAGCATCATCATCGCTCTCAATAAACAATTTTATCTTCTCTAGTGCTACCCCTTGTAGCAATGATTGCTTATTTTATACTGTATGCACTTATGGAGAACTTCTTGATGCTCTTAGACATTTTTGACAAGCGTTGGCCTTTGGGACTTAGCAATTTTCCAACTTTTACCTTAAGTTATCAGAACAAAAGTATCCTCAACATAGAATGTCTTCTTAAAAATTGGTTAATCATAATACTGGTTACTGTCGTTTATTACACTTTATACAACAAAAACATGAACAAGGGGTATAATTGAGATTATTTTGAAGATCTTTATATTGAGTTAAGAAGTATAGTATTTTATACTTCAAGGGAAAGTTGAGATATAAAATAAAGGAATATTGTAAGATTTTTGGGAACTGTGTTTTGATATAAAGTTTTTCATTATCTTCTGTTAGACGTCTTATTATAGCTGTTTTAGTATCTTCATCCAATTTAAGATAATCATTGCAACTGCGAGATCTGTCTTGCAGTATTTATTTCTGAACCTGGATCTCTAGGGCCTTTTATAATCCCCACTTCTGGGTGTTGAACCACTGTGTCTTATCAGATATGTTATTCTTACCAAATTTGATAATTCTTGTTTTTATTGCTGGTTTGAGTAATGGCACTGTGATGCACCTCACCTCATGGCTTTGAGCACACTTAGAATTGTATTAATTCCGGATTTTTGCAATATTCACTTCTGAACCTCAAATGGTTCCATCAGCATGATTTCCTTTGCTCATCAAAGCATCATTGGCGGAATGCAAATTTTTTTGGGCACCTAAAAATATATAAGTAGGTCTTTTTTCATAGGTATTTTTAGCAACGATATCATATTCATAAATAAACTCTTAAAACTCTCAGGCAATAAATATTTTTCATGATTTCATCATGTGTACTTTGAAAATTATTTTTTTTAACTATTTCTATAAAAGGGCATCGTTCACCCCAATCTGCAGTGGGCTGGTCACCTGTACCTGCACCAGTTTGTGGGTTATTTTTGCTCATTCCACTGGTCAAGGAATGGCTTGGTACACCAGTAACAGCCTTATCCTTGACCAAGTGGTTCAATGGGTCAGTAATTTTTTATCACTCCTGGCCCAGTCTTTTAATTTCTTCTTAGGGTATTCTTAAAGTGTTGCGCAGATCACCTCACAAAAAAAGCTCATGTAGTGTGCAATACCTGCCACCACCTGCTTAACCTTTCCCCAATCACAAGATTCAAAATTTAGAAAGGAGATCTTTACTAAATTATCATGGCTTAGGGCCTGCCTTAAGTCTCAACATAAGATTTTAGATGATGTTCTACTAGAGAAGCTGCTTTGTGAGATTTCAGAGGGAGCCAACCAGTTGTTAATTATTTCTGGAGAAACTCATAAACTTTCTGTAATCATTCTCTGCGTTGGAAACCTTTGTCAAGCCCTGCGAGTTCCCCTGCCATCTTTAAGGAATATATCTCATTTGTCCACTTAGCCTAAGGAGACCTCACAATGGTACAGTACTTGTGCCTGTTCCAAGAAAAGGCATAAAGGTTGGAATCTTTTTAACAGTTGATAATGGCCCACCTCAGAAAGTCCCTATATAACACAGGTGCTGCCCTTGGCATATGGAATAACCATCCCCCTCCTTATCTAAGACGTTCTATATCATTGCATCCCTGTTGTCCACAGCATCTGCAGTGTCAAGCCGAACTATATTTGGAATTTCGGATCTTTGAACTTTATAGCTCATCTCTTTTTTGCACCCTCACTCTTTCATGGTACACCTGACAACAGTCAAATTTCAGATCTCATTGTAAAGTATTCAGCTGAGGACCTAGCCGTCATGGACACCTTCAACCTGAGCATCGAGTCTTCCCACTCTTTACTATCCCAAATCCGTTTAAAGACAGAAGTGAGCTCGCTGAGAGGTAATAGTGAAAACTACATCATAGGTGGGTGTCTCCTAACTACTGGCCCTTCACCAATGCGCTCCTTGGAGTATCCTCGCTTTTGTCCTCAAAAGTAGAGGGGTTAGTAAATCTAACCCTTTTGATTCAGAGCATTCACTTTACTATTGCCACGGACACTCTGTTGCCATTTTAGAACCTATGCATACTTTTCAGTCTTTTGTCCTGGTTGTCCCAGGTATACAGCTCATCCTAATTTCTGAAGAGTCACAGTTTATTAGCGGATCTATCTAGAGATGGGAAGTTAGCCATGAAAAGTTATTTGATGATGAACTCTCCTTGGCTGACACCTCCAGATGCTTGGCCATCACTACTGGTGTAGTTTCTTATGATAAGGATCTCCATCCCACCAAACATTTAGTATTAAGCTATCCTACTTTGTTTAAAGCCTGTGAGCAACTATCTGTCAATGTGAAGTCATACGCTGTTGAATACTCAGTGTATATACTAATCTACACTTCTACCCTATGGGATTGGAGCCATCTTATCCTCCCTTGGCTCCATAGAAAATAACAAATTCCTCCGCGTACTTCATGTTCATGGATACTTTTTCCTCTGATAAAAGATATTCCAAGCGCTCACTTTAGTGGACAGCAAGCTGCTGAAAACATCATTTTTCAAGAGCTAGTGGAGGACTGGACCTTCCTTAAGTTGTTAGTGAGTTTGTGAAAAGTGGGAATCTCAAACTATTCCAAAATACTGTGTACTATCACCAGTTCCCTTTTTTGTAGGCGATGGGCACTTTATGGAGAGATTCCCCTCGATTAAAAGCCTCTTGTACCCTTTTATTCTGAGGGTTGGCTGCTGGAGAGGAGTTTGACATCTTCACTAACCTCATGGACTCTAATATGCATATAAAGTACCCTGAAGGAGTCACGTTTATCATTCTAAATCTGGTTGAAAGCGCAATGGAGCTACCAAGAAGATGTGTTCCTTCTCCTAAGGTAGGCCCAGCCTCTAATCAACTGACTGCACCCTGATCTTGGCAATTACCTGCTAGAATGCATACGTGGATATGAGACTTTTTATCCCTCCTAGACCCGCTAATACCTGAGCACACTAAGCTTTACTTTGTTTTCATTTTGATCGTTAATCCTGTCAAAATATTCTATCAAATTTATCCTTTGTCCTTGAGGAAAGATGCCTCCTTGGTCGATTAATTTGATGATTGCTCTAAGGGTCAAATATCAAAGAAATCTTTGCCGGCGTGCTCCCTCTTTTTTGTAGAAGAAAGATGGTTTTTCCATCCCTGCGTTGATTATGGCAATATGAACAACGTGACAGTACCTGAGACCTATCCGCTCCCTGGAGCATGTGATCTCCAACTATTTGTAGTAGCTAAGGTGTCCAGAAAGTGGAATGCCATAACGCCTTGAGTCTAAATTGTATTAAAGAGGGCAGGAGTGGTTGACCACTTTTTTGTACTCATAAAGGCTTCACCAGTTCAGTGTCATGTCGTTTGGTTTGAATGACACATCCGCCTTCTTTTAAAGGTTAATTGGAGCTGTCTTGGGAGACCTAATAAAATGTATGATACCATACATGGACAACATTTTGGTCTTCTCCCCAGATGTAGAATCTCACGCCAACCACCTTGTATCTGTCATGGAGCGACTTGCAGGGGCTAACCTATCTATTAAATCTAGAAAGTGCGAGTTCTTCTAGTTTAAGGTTGAGTTCTTGGGAAACATTATCTTCTCTCACGGCCAAATGATTGCCCCAGATAGGGAAGCAGCCATCCGTGATTGGGCTACTTCCTCATCTCTCAAGAGTTATTAAGATTTTCTTGGGACGTGTAGTTTCTAAAGAAGCTCTCTACTCAGCTCTCGGAGGTTGTTAACCCTTACTACACCGCTACTGGGAAGAAAGTTTTCAGTAGAACCACAGAATGCATGCCTCGTTCCATGTTGTTAAGTCTATACTTTTGTTCAGCCCAGTTCAAGCACATGCAGACCCAAGCTGCCCCTTTATTATCGCAACTAAAGCTAACAACTTTGCAGTGGGATCAACTCAGTTGCAGAATAAGAGGAATGAGTGGAACTCCCGGTTGCTTATTATTCCAAGAAGATGCCACTTTCGCAGTTTAACTATGAAATATATTAAGGAACACCTTGCTTTTTGTTGAGGCATTACAGAACTTGCACTCCCCATTTTTTGTTTATAAGTGGCCCTTAACTGTCTTCACTGACCACAAGGCATTGATGTACTACCACAAACATGAATGATATCCACTAGTTAGTCATAGTGATTGGAAATTATATCAGCTTTTAATTTCCAATATGATTTCATAGTGGCACCCAAAACCTGTTACCAGATGCCCTATACTGGTTCCCTGAATTTTCCCTTGACCTGGCACTAGTT
Organism: Massospora cicadina; assembly: GCA_022478985.1. NCBI lineage: Eukaryota > Fungi > Entomophthoromycota > Entomophthoromycetes > Entomophthorales > Entomophthoraceae > Massospora > Massospora cicadina. The sequence goes on along the minus strand of JAKSZP010001316.1, from coordinate 312,148 downwards.
GACGCTAATGATACTTGGCTGTTGATAGGCCAGAATATATGAAGGAGATCCAACTGGCCAACGCCCCCCGTTTTTCTTATGATGGAACCTTTGTAAGGTGATACTGACACCCCTTTTTAACTTTAGGTTGTTTCAACCCCTGTTGGATAACTACAACAAAATCAGGTTGCCTGGAAGAGGAATGGCGAACTACTGGATAAAGATTGCCAGTTGCTATATAGGGCCATACTACATCAGGGCAAGTGGTGGGTACCACTTGGACCTCTTAGAAAGGAGTTGTTTCAAGAATCTCTTGCCCCTCCATTTGCTGACCACAAAGGTAAGGACAAGACGCTTGAGTTGTCTGTCGCTCCTAAAGTTGAAAAGGCATTGCTACAGATGTGGCCAGATTCACAAAGTCCTGCTTGATGCGAACCATAAAAACCTATTTTCCTGAATAGCGCTGAGCTGCTTGTCCCCCTCCAAGCTTCAGAGGGCCCTTAAATTCAATGTCCGTTGCTTTTATAGTGGATATCCCCTTGTCCCAGAGTTATGATGCAGTAATGGTTGTAGTTAACCGCTTTACCAAAATGGACAATTCATCGCTTGCAATACCATAATTAACTCCATCAAGAAAGCCAACTTTTTGAGGGCCACATCTTTTGTCTACATGGCCTCTCCAAGGAGATTAGCAGCGATTGTAGCCCACAATTAACTTCCAAGTTCTGGTTGCATTACTATTTATCTTATGAATCTACCCCAGCCGCTCCAAATTGCCTTTCACCCTCATTTGGATGGGAAGACAGAGAGGTTGAAACAAGGTTAGAAGTAATAATTGCGTAGTTATTCCAACGTTTCTCAGAACAATTGGGCCTCTCACCTTCTGCTGTGCACTTCGCATATAATAACCTTACTTCATATACCTACATGTACATCCCTTTTTTGAAAACTATATGTACAACCCTAGCTATAGCCTGAGTCCACGGATTAAGTCCACCATTTTTGTTGCCAATGAGAGCGCCAAAGAGCTCAGAGACATAAACTAGGGAGTGAATGATCATTTTGTTCAATGCTATGAGTATCTAGAAAAAATATGCTTACTGAAAGTGCCGCGAAGTCCAAGAGTACAAGCTGGGCAACTTTTCATTAGCAATGCCAAGACCCCCAAGTGAAGCAGCCCTGCCGCAAGTTAGACCCCAAGCGTGTTGGGCCCTTCAAAATAATTAAGAAGGTTGGCCTGTCAGCTTACCAAGCTTATCTAACCCTTTCATCAAAGTGTTCAGCACCATCCATGTGTGCCTTTTGACCCCCTTTGAGCGTCCCAGTCCTCTTCACCCTGAGCCTATCATAGTAGATGGCGAATCCTAATATGAGATAAATGCTGTTTTGCTTCCCATCTATCTGACGCCGCCTATAGTTTTGGTGTCTTGGAAAGGTTATGACGAGACTGTGAACAGTCGGTTATCCCAATGAGAAATTTGCCAGCACTCAGTACTTATTCCATGACTTCCATGCTAGGTACTCAGATGCTGTAAGCCCTGCCAACTAAGCCTCCTTGGCCGCCATGAACATGTGAACCCCTCACAAGAATATTCTTTAGTTAATGTCCACTCAGGCGGCGTAGAACCCATCTAAGAGTGGAGGTTAATGTCATAGGTAGTTACATTTACTGGACTATAAGTCCCACAAAAGCAAAGCATAGGAAGCCCTTGGAGTCAAGGAAAGACCCCTTGAGGGATACTAATGACCTCTCTAAGGTCATTGAAAGCAAGTGGATATGGCTTTAACAGTCATGTTTGAAGGAATAAACATCCTAGAGACTAAAATCCACTGAAAATCAACTCAGACATCCAGATAAACGGCTGATACTTTACGGAGTCTGGCAAAATTCATACTAATTTGCTATGAAGTAAGACTTTTTTGATTAATATTGGTTTTTGCTAATCACTTTTTGAAACTATCACTAATCTTCCCATTAGAATCACGCTATGCTGATAAAAATTTGCATCTCTTAGAAAAACAGAAACATTTTTTTTAATTTTGGGAATACATGCTAAAGTCTTCCCATACTTTTCTGTTAATTTAGTAATAAAAGACGATACAAAACCTTCCGCAATGGCCAGACTCTGCTTCAGCTAAAGTCTGACCCTCTCCTTTGCAAAAATAGCCCCCATGCTGCGGCCTAATTCGCTAACTCCACCACAACACATTTTGCCACTTTCAACAGAAGTTCCTATGCAATCTAAACCAGCTCTCAGAGTCTCTTGTCCCTTATGGTTTGCATCAGTTTGATTTGCACTTGCTAATAAATTTATTTGGAAGCAAATCTGAGATAACCCAGGATGTTGCTTTCTCTTGCTTTGCCACTTTTCTTGTTCTGTCGCCATTTGCCTGGCGCTTTCCTCCAGTGATCTCCTTCATACATGTTGAGATTCTGAAAATTGGACGATAAGCTCCAAATAGCAGTGGAGAATTAACTAAAATATGCTAACAACGATTTAATAATGTACAAATATTTGAGTGCAATGGAATAAGGTGATATTTGATCCGGAAAGATAGTTAATGGAACGCCTCCAAATAATTTCAAGATGATGCCAGTTCCTGACCAATACTTACTAGATCGCCTTGAACTAATGCAAAAGCAATTTTAGAATAATAGACTCTGCCACGCCCCTCAATTAAGTGGATGAACTAATGAGGATATGGAAATAAAGAATAGCCTAAGAAAAAGGATTGGTATCAACCAAGGTTGCTGATATATAACCAGGGAGATAATATTAGGAAAATAGAATTGTGTTTGGAATAAGAGTGAAGAAGGAGGATTCTGCTAATATTATTAAAAAAAATAAAGTAGTGTTATCAGAGCTAAATGCTTCATATCTTATTAAGTTATTTAATTTTTATCTTGAGGACCAGCAATCACATATTGTCCTCTCCGTTGTTCAGTAGTAACAATATTGTGCGACCTTTATATCAAATTTTCAGCAATATCACCAAAATTATAACAATTTAGATTCTTATTACAACAATAGTTTATATATCATAACCACGAGTGATGCCAAAGTTATATCAAAATAATATTTGGCGTTTGGGAAAGAAAAACAAGAAGGTAATGATTACCAGAAATTGGATGAGGGTACGTTGATGAAAGCTGACGGGTTTTAATAAGCAAGAAGCCTAATTATAAATAAGTTGTAATTCCCTCCTAATAAATAGCACCCTTGCGCCCATCTTTTTATTAATGAAGTAATTAAAGCAGCTTGGTGATAAAAGATGGGATAGGAGATCCCTAGTGAAGGTGCAGTGTGATGCGCCTGGAGTGGCAGACTCTTCCAACTTCCGTACCTTAGCTTACAAGAAACTCCCAATAAAAACTTTTCTACCAGGCCACCAAAACGATGGGCTAACAGCCATCAGTTATGAAAGTGGTGTAGCTAGGGAGCCATGGAAGCATTAGATGAGGGATGGACTTTTTAGTGCATTGTAATAAAGGACTGGCGATTGGTCATGAAGGAGTAGGAGCAAGGAATTTTGCCACCCAATATGGGGAAAAAAGTCTCAAGAGATTTTCTGTAACTCCCGCATTACCTGCGAGGTGGTGCAGAATTCACAGCCACACTGCAAGGGAACTAATCGCTTTTAAACTAGGAACAGGGCATCTCAGAAGGTTCCTGTACAGAGAAAACCCAAAGAAAGGGTGTATAACACAGTATATATAACTAGATAGCAAAAAATAAAACAAAACTTTCTTTACCTTAAAGGAATCAATAGCCAAGTGCATATTGGTGTTGGAATCTTGGATGTCTCGTTCTGGAGGTGACCAGAGCGTCCCAGGTGTTCACCAGATTCCATTGTTATTTTTGATAAAATAAAAGAACCTATGTTGTTTGAGACCTATTGAGGAGTTACACGCACAGGTCAACCCAATAGACCATAAAAAGGTAAAAATCAATAGGAGTTTATTAAATCAAGTCGACCAACAAAGTTAGGTGATTTCATGGAATCATTAAAAAACACTGGGTGAAACATCATTACTTGGTAGAGGTACTAAGCTTAAACAAGCCACTAAGCGTTAAGTACCATCCACTATGGTACTATAGCTCGATTAAGTCTAAACTTGAGTTCTCAACTGAAGCTGAATTATAAATATTTGGCAATATTAAAAATTGAATAAATCTTAAAACCCCGTTATCCAAGAAATTGTAATGAACCGCCCTTATTAACTATAAAGCTGGTGAGTTTTAATGTCCTCAATGTAACGCTGAGCTGATAATCATGCGGACCCCCAGGACCAACAAGGGCATATCTTGCCTTTATCTTGTGTTGGTCCCAGGTATGCTTCCAGTTAAGGAGGCCTGCCAACATTACCCTTTTAGCATCCTCACGCCCAGCCTTTTTTCTCTAGTCAGTAACTCAATTTTGTCATGTACCTGACATTTCCCTACCCTTCTTTTGGAGCTCCACCCCCGCCTCTAGGGCTTCTGCCAAAGAGAAGTTCTTGTTGTCAGGGGCCAGTTTCATGACATCAATACTTAAGTAAACTCAAGTCAAGCAGCTTCAGGGAAATGCTTATGGAAAACCTCAATCAGGTCTTGTGCATGGATGCAATTGAGCGCTAGTACCCATCTGTTTCCAGCTGCGTCAATTCCTTTTTCAGGATACCAAGTACCCAAACCTTCTTCTTAGATGTGAGAGGCTACAATTTCTTCCAATTCCCACTCTGGTGCCCCATATGTGGGATCCGCCAATGGAGGCCACAAATTATATTCAAGTGAGATATTTACATTTTATTAAAAGTATAAAATAACACTTATTAAAGTTTTTTTATGTTTTTAATTATTCAGGCAGGGCAAAACCAGGAAAGGTCCCTTTCTTTATTTAACTGAGGCAAGCCGACCAGGGGACAGGCATTACCAAAAGAAAGAAAGAAATGACATGAAACCTGAACAGGGTCAACTCCATTGAAGAAAGTTTTTCCACCTCTGGATCAGGACTCAAATTTTTTGGTTACATCATGGGTAAGGTTTTCGTGTTATTAGACCTACTAACTGCCAATAGCTTCCTTTGGCTGGCACCCTGATTGATGTGCAAAGGGCGGGAATTGAACCCGCAACCTTCAGGTTGGTAGCCATATGCCCTTACTGACTCGCCTTCCACCCCCTAGGAAAGGTCCCTTTCTTGATACTAGTTTTTCCTACTTAAACTAGTTTGACTTTTGAGACCAGGGGTATTAGAGGCAAAAGAATGCAAAGCTCAGTTGTCTAGATTATGAAATATAGGCTTTTGGCCTATCAGATCAAAGTTAAAAAAATTTTTTTGGAGGCAAAACTGACCCATGCAGTAATGATTTGATGAATTATATCCAATAACCAGCAAGTAAAATCTTTTTACCTCGGTGGTGGTCAGACTTGGATGGTAATGATTGGGTAATTCAGTGGTGGTCAAACTCAGATGGTAATGATTGGCTAATTTTTACCCTATTATCCTCAAGTAAAATCTTTGCACCTCGGCGGTAGTTAGACTCAAATGGTAATGATTGGTTAACTTGCACCCAATCATTGATGGATAAAATCTTCTTGCCTTGCTGAGGTTCCAATCCATGCGATATTATACTCCTTGAATTTGACTAAGGAGTCAGATTATTTCTATTATTAATTATTACCTTTTTAAGCCAATTTTTATGATAAATCGTATTTTTCCAGTTGTTAGGATTCCACCAAGAATCCACTAAGGTCTTTCCACTGTGGGTACTCATATCGTTGATATCCACAATATTATCGAAAAATTGGGCAGGTAATGGGCAATCATAGTAGCAGAATTGGAACACTAATACCTCCAACATTCTTTTTCTTAGATTGAAAGGGAGAATGTCTGACATTGCCCCCTCAAGAATGTTGGTAGGGGTGTTGTGGCTATGGTTGTGTAATGCCTTATTATCCACTTGAGAGGTAGAAAGGGGGTGCGATGCTTATTGGCAGCCTGCCCTTTTTAGTCGCTGTTTTTGTGAGGTTGGTATACATGAAAGTGTAATCCTACTTGCTAGGTTCCATATTGGCTAGAACTAAGGGGACTGTATAATTGAGCAACGATAAGGACCCTTGTTTCAGGTTGATAATGCCGTCATATTTGATCATGAACTGCGTACCTATAGGCATATCATAATTGTTGTTATCTAAAGCCACTGCGGGGGCCAATAGGATAAGCTTCCCAATACAAATGGGAAAGGGATGAGTAAGCACCCAGTGCGCGGGTGTTGTTAAGACCAGCAGTTCCATAGTCTTTATTGTACTCCAAGTCAGGTGCAAGCTTGATCTTTTTCATCAGCTTAAGAGATTACGTTCACTGGGGAGCCTGTATCTAGAATGGCCATTACCCAAACTTTTTGGATCACCACTTCGACTTTTTAAGTATCCCCCAAAAGTGGGTGATAGCTCTAAGACCTCCTTGAGATGGAAATTGGAGGTTAATTTACATGCGGTCTCAGGGTAATTTTTTTGGATGGTTTTCATGGTATGGCCATGCTGGATAGGGCGAATAAGATGAGACACCACCTCATCTGCCTCGCTAGCAGTATCAATGACAATTGGCTCCCCCAAAACTTGGCAGAGATACGTCTCTTCAGGTATGGTGGCTTCATCTACTCCTCCAGCATTCAAGCGATCAGGAACTTCCACTTCAGCAGGTGCCCCTACAACGTAATAGCCAACCTCGTCCGTATCCCCCTCAGAATCATCCCCTGGGGTATTTGTAACACGAGGTAGTGGCATAAGTTGATTAAGTAAGTTATGCACATTAGTTTTGTCAGCAATAGGGGTGCCTTTCCCTATGCTGACATTTCTTTCCTGCTCCTGTTCCTCATCGTCAACTTTCTTTTTCCAGCACATAGCCTCATTATGTCCGAACCTGTCACAGTATTTTCATTGAGGGTGTTCAGGATGTTTTGCTTTGGGTTTGCTCTTCAGGACCCAATATCTGAAGGGGCTCCTTCTTGTCTCCAACAGATAGGGCTCATGGCTTGGGCTTTAGATCCTCAATGGTTAAAACTCAAGGACGAGATACTGCTCCGCATGAAACTTCAGGCTTATGGAAATCAGCGACATCTATTAGCGCCTCCTTGATGTCTTGAACGGTATGGAAATAACGTTTCACTGAGATGATGTGCATCACTAGCGATGGGTAAGAAGCCACTCCATTTATAGCGGCGGCTATAATATCATCCAAAGTCAACATTTTTGAGGTTAACAATGTCTGTGCTTCCATGTAGAATTTTTCCGCAAAGGCGACCACTGACTCTCCTTTTCGGATACTCATATGCATAAAGGCTTGTTTTTTCATGCTTAAAGCTTGTTTCGAGCTGAACGTGTCTATGAGAGCCTCTTTAACTTCAGACCAGGTGCTAAGAGCATCCATATGTGGGACCATCACCTCCTGTGCCATGTGGCCCAAAATAGGAAAGGATGTGCTTGGCCTTCTGATGATCAGTCGCCCCTTCCATAGCTGCTTCATAAATATATAAAAATGAAGCAATGCTACCCTCACCGGAGATAAACTTGTCTTTAAACGTAGGTTTGAATGATTGATAGTCATTCCCAGAAAGGGTATGAATAGCTGGAGCTTCTGCTTCTGAAGTTTCAGAGTGGTAGCTTAACTGATCAAAAGCCCACAAAAGGTGATCGAACTGGTCAAGCATGGCTCAAGCTGGGTTTCCATGTTAGTGAGGGCTTCTAGGGGCCCAGATTCACATAGTCTCAGTCGAGCTCCAATCCCTGATTTTTGAGTTTCAAGATCTTCCACTCGGTTCTCCATTGCAGAGATTTGAAAAATGAGTTGTGACATCATTGAGCTTAGGTTTAATTGAGCAGTTTCCACAGCTTTCACGTGGTTCTTCAGCTCTTATTTCATTTGTTTACACTCTTCATCGTCATGAGTGTGGGCGCTGGGGCCTTGTACCCCCTCCTTAATCTATTCATACTTTCGCTCGACCTTCATTAGTTGACTATATACTTAATTTAACAGCCCAGGGCTATCCAGCGAAGCTTTCATCCCTTTTGCTTCGATTTCACATTCAGTCAGGCGACGTGCCAAACATTTGGTATTTTAACAAAGCTTTGAGAGCTAGCTCCTTTTCTAGCTGAACAACCTTGGCCGCGAGGGTGGTGGTGGTGCTAGATGGCTCAAGCAACAGACAACATTCAAGCTCATCAACATGCGAAAAGGCCTGAATTAACTGCCGCTCTACTACAGCCACACGCTGTTCATATTCTTTTTGAAGGATGGAGTCAGGGGCTGGAAGGTCACGGTGTGTTTGCTCAATTTGCTTTTCAAGCTCTTTAGCAAACTCCTCCAACAATGAGCAGGTGCTAGCGGAGGATGCGTTCAGTTCAAATTTAAAGATCTTCATGGCCTCCTCAACATACTTTACAATCCCAATATCCATAGTAGCAAGTCAGTCATGCAGCTTTATGATGAAGTTGCAATTAGCTTCTACACCAGAACTAACTGCTCCAAGATGTTTGGAGGTCAATTGATACAGCTTATCATAGACTAAAGTCAAAGCTGCATGGGTATCTCAGTGTCAATGTAGCTCTTCATAATGGCCGGTTAAGAGATGCATCATATGAACCAAGGCAGGATGAGCAAACTTGCGTACATAGGTGGTCAAATTTGCAAGCTGACCATAGGTCTCTGGGAGGACACTAGTCTCATAGAGAAACAAGTGGCATTCCTCTACCAACAATGCTCGTTCGCGAGATGCAATGTCACCAGGGTTAAGAATGTCATGGGTAAGATCTCTCACGGCTTCAGTGGCTGGCCAAGTGGTGAAATGAGATTCAGGTATTAGTATGGGCTTAAATGGTTTTTCTTCAAATATTAGAGCAGTAGGACTGTCCATGTGATCATCTTCTTCAGTTTCTTCCCCATTTCGCACCCAGTGGGTGACACTCTCCATTTCTTTTAATACTCATTAAACCTATTCAGGGGGCTTGATCCCTGTAGTGAGCACCAATTTGTGGGATCTGCCAATGGATGCCACAATTAATATATTCAAGTGAGATATTTACATTTTATTAAAAGTATAAAATAACACTTATTAAAGTTTTTTTATGTTTTTTATTATTTAGGCAGGGCAAAACCATGAAAGGTCCCTTTCTTGATAATAGTTTTTCCTATTTAAACTAGTTCAACTTTTGAGACCAGGGGTATTTGAGCCAAAGATTGCAAAGCTCAGTTATCTAAAGTAGGAAATATAGGCTTTTGGCCTATCAGATTGAAGATAAAAAAATTATCAGAGGCAAAACTGACCCGTGCAGTAACAATTTGATGAATTGTATCCAATCACCAGCAAGTAAAATCTTTTCACCTTGGCGGTGGTCAGACTCAGATGGTAATGATTGGTAATTTGGCGGTTGTTGGACTCAGATGGTAATGATTGGCTAAATTTTACCCTATCATCCTTGAGTAAAATCTTTGCACCTTGGCGTTGGTTAGACTTGGATGGTAATGATTGGTTAACTCACACCCAATCATCGACGAGTAAATTCTTCTTACCTTGTGGAGGTTCCAATCCATGCAATATTAAACTCCTCAAATTTGACCGAGGAGTTGGAGTATTTCTATTATTAGTTATTACCTTTTTAAGCCAATTTTTATGATAAATCATATTTTTCCGGTTGTTAGGATTCCACCAAGAATCCACTAAGGTCTTTCCACTGTGGGTACTCATATCGTTGATATCCACAATATTATCTAAAAATTGGGCAGGTGATGGGCCAATCATAATAGCAGAATTGGGAACACTAATACCTCCAACATTCTTTTTCTTAGATCAAAAAGGAGAATGTCCGAAACCGATGACGAGATAAGCCTCTAAGTCTCTGATGGGGACCTCAAACATAGTCATAATACTGTTATAATAGATCCAAAAAACTGGAATGATGAGGGAAGATACAACTGTTACAAGGTTTTTCCCATCTTTTAAACAATGCGGCAATACCCTATCCTCTTCAGTCCCAGTTTCTTGCATGGCTGCTTTATTGTAATATTTCTAGCATCAAGCATCTGGGATCCCTCTCCTTGTATGCATGGCCTACCCATTTCTTACAAAAGATGTTTCTCATTATAATCCTAATAGCTGAATCCATAATCGTGTTAACTCCTTTGTGTAATTTCTAGATAGCCTAAGTAAAGTCCACCACACCTTCCACTTAGGATCCACAGCTGGTCTCCATGTTGAAGGCGGGTTAAAAATAGTTAGAAAAAGTAGGAAACATCTGATGGATTACATTGGGCGTTGTTATAACTAAAATCGGTCTTTGGAAAATGGGAAGTCCAATCTGGATTGCCTACTGTAGTTTACACTGCAGGAACTGTTCCAGGCATTGATTCATTCGTTTTATCTTCCCATTTGATTGGATTAGATATGCATTAGAATGGCATGTTTAAATCCGAAGAGTTTTATACAACTCTTCCCAAAATATAGAGGTAAACTTGAGTCCATAATCGCTAATTATCTCCTGAAGCAACCCTTGAAGAAAAAACAAATGAATTGAAAAGACAAGCCATCTCACCTCATTTACTGTGGTGTTACAGGGAACAATTTGGGTGAAATTTGTGAAGTGGTCCACCACTACCATGATGGCATTTTAGCCATCAGATGCTAGTAAATCTACAATTAAAGCTACGTATAAAGAAGCTCATGGCCTTTCGTTTTTTTGAACTGGCACCAACAACCCTGCTGTTAAAATTTATAGGGTTCTTGATTATTCAAGGTTGATAACCCCCAAATTAATTAATTACTCAGTTTTGTTTTTGCGTAATTCTCCACGTAGTCTGATAGAAAGATGTTTTTGATAACAGTATGAAGACTATTATCCATAGTTGATAAAGTACTAGTATTGGGTACAGCCTTGGCCAGTATTTCCCATCAAGATAATCAGGATGTCCTCAATAGGGATTCTCACCCTTATACGCCTATATCAGTCCATGCTCAGATCCTAGTTTACAGTTTCTCTCTGCTGACCATGTTGCAGCAATCTCTAATTCAGTTCAGCTTCTCTTCTCTGGAATTACGCTCAGATTCTTACGCTTTATCCTAAAGAGTCTCCCAAATAAAGAACACATTAATAAATTTTCACGAAAGAATAGAAATAGAAATAGATTCTGGTAAAGTATATCTTAATAATACTCTTCTATCTAGTGATTTCTGTCTAGTATATTTTATTAGTAAATTCTTAGGGGAATCTATAGTGTAAATTGGATACCTAACCTCAGTTGGCACCTCCTCGATGAAACGGCAGCTGTTGCCATTAAATTGCCATCCTTGTCTCATCAGCGATGGTCTTTCCCATCCTGGCTAGAATTCCATCATTGGAAATACTTGAGACCTAAAAGAGAAAGAAACAGCAAACGTGTCCCTAACGTTTTCCTCTCAATCCAAGTGAACCAACCATATTTAGCAAGCAATCTAATTAGGTAAAGGGAGTTGTCACCCATTAAGACAGTTTAAAACCAACTGATCAATTCTCTAGTTGCAGGCGGCAACACTCGCCTTGCAACTTGATCCTTAAATTCCCAATCATTCAGTGATGAACCCTGACCGATCCCAATCAGTATACCTGATAGTAATCATCAATCAACTGTTAGATGCCCCTAACTTGTCAGATACTTTGCCCAACGAAATCTTACGCATTCATCTAGATTAATCCCTGACATATCTGAACCAGGCGAATAACCTAAAATATCCCAAACATTATTATCCGAAATCAGGTAAACTGATACCCAAATCTCTTCACAATAGGGAATTATCCTCTAGCAACCCATGGTAATATAGTCGGTGGGAATATGGGCAAAATTCCCAACACATACCCCTTCTTGCCTAGATCTCCAGCAGGAAAGTAGTGGGGCAGGAGAACAATGCTTTAGATGCTCAGTCAAATACTTCATTTGTTCAGGCAAAGTATGATCAATCAGTACTCAACGCTGCTTGAGATGACCTTTAGCATGCAGCTCTATTCCTCTTCCTCCTTGTTACTGCCTACTCAGAGTGCAGTTCCCACAACTTTCTGTTGTGCTAGGATGAACGATTTACTTGTGATAATATTAATCCCAAGATCCTGTTTCTCCCATCAAGGCATATGACCTGCTGTCATATTCAGGATCCTTGGTTCAGTGTCCTTGATCCCCAATTTTCTCCTCATTCTCTACAAGAGATTCTTGCCATCAATGTTTGATTTACAGTGAAATTTAAGAATTCTAATTCATATTCAGCCTTTTTATTTTTCTCATAATAGCCTCTTGGTCCTTATCATTCTTGATTCTTCTCTGGAGAGCTTATCCCATAAATTTTAAGGTTATTTCTCCAAAATTAGAGCTTAATTGATTTCAGAGTCCATAATGACTATCATTTTGTCCAACATCCTCCTCTTCTCCATCTAATATGTCAAATTATGAGTCTTGGTACCAACAGCTGCTTAATAGCATGTCTGATAAAGACCTTCAGCTCTTCCAGCTGATGTTTTATTCTGCATATTGGAGCCTCTTCTATGGTCCTTCCAGGACTTGTACTCCCATTCAAGTACCCGTAGCCAGTTCTTCCATGGAAATAACTGGAAACTGTAACCAACCTCAATGAAACAGGTTAGAAATAGTCTCAAATGACTCATGACCAACCCTTCATCTGATATCGCTTCCTGAGTTAAATTTCAAAACTCTCCTGTATTTGGCTCAATTCGCAGATTCTCCTACCATCATCTTTGAACCTCCTGAAAATAATGCCCTCCTCTCTCAAACATTTTTTCCTCACCAGATTGGACTTTCTTCCATAGTTCCTCTCCAACTCGGTCAATATTACAAGACAGCTGTTTTGGCCATTGAAATAGCCATTGAATACAGCATATATTTTGAACTACACTATGCAGAATTAAGAGCTCAAGTAACTGAGGCTTTCTCCAAAGCTCTTAACTCTTCCAACCTTGAATCATCCTAGATTGAGATATTGCAGCCTATGCTCTTCACTTTGCCAGCCAAGCTTAATAAGGTCCATAAAGCTTCCAGACTCTCCTGGCTTCCATTGCTCAATCTGTTTAAGCTTGCTAGAAAGCTCATAGTTGTCATCTGCAGGATGCCATTTTCCCCTTTCACACTATCTCATTTCTGGCACATCTCATCAGTATCTTCTACTGATGGCTTTAATAGGGGCATGATTCAGCAACTCCACCCAGTAACCTTGCTCTATGTTAGCCCATATGTCTAGTGTTCTTGACAAAGCCTGTTAGCAAGCACTCAAAACTAAGCTTCTGGGTCCGGTGCCTTATGAGGATTACATGAGGTTATTCACTGAAATCCTCTTCTTGTTCTTTTACCTCCCCCACTCTAGGGTATCACATTTGGCATGTTCCAACATTTCTATTTCTCTTCCCCTAGTTGCTTTCTCACAGGGATCTGAATTTGCTCAACGAACTTGGTGTTGAGTAGGCCTAGTTCTTGTTAGCATCTGGTCTCATATAGATTTTTTTAGTACTAGATCTCATATAGATTTTGATTTGTTATTTACTTCTACTGTGATCCATCATCCCTCCCCCAAGAAGCAACATAGGCAGAATCATCCCTGAATCGATGACAACTAAAAAAATATAAAAATTTATTGTTTTTCTATGCATTTTTAGTAATTCTTTTTTTCACATTTTTATTTTTTATTTTTTTCTTTTTTCTATAGGACTTGACCTTTTTTCAGTTCAGCGGTCCATCTTTTTATCTTATTCCTCCAAACAGGTTCCTAGGTATACTTAGACCTACCATTTTTCTATGGTTCAGAGGCCTTACTTTTTTAAGACTTAACCATCTAATTAGGTTCAGCGATCCTTTTTTGGACTTAGCCAAAATCATTAGGACATAAACAACTTAATGGTTCAGTGGTCCTTTAGGAACTCTTTTTTCATTATTTTTCATCGATCCATTTCTTTTAATTTAAGTAATTCAATTTACTATTCTTCCATCTATGAGATTATTGATGGAGTAGGCATCCAATGCCATCTTGGCAAAAATCTCGAATGGCCTGCTGACCACAATGCATTTAACTTGTTTCTTCTCCCAAAACCATGATTATTGCAATAGGCAACTTTTTCGCCTATTTGGTATTCTGAATAGATCAGTTTTTTCTTATTGTCTGTAAATTATGCTCAAAGCTACTTTTTTTAATTTTATTTACAAATGCTTATGATTTATTATAATCATAATATACATCAATAGTTCAGGTACATCTCAGCACTAATCCCTGATGTTGGTTCCAAAAAAATATAACATTGGTGGCAACACGGCCTTCCTTACATATAGCAACTCAAATGGCGTTTTCCCGTTGCTGTATGATGACTGGTATTGTAGGCAATAATCACTGAACTTAAGTACATTCCCCGCGCAGAAGTCTTCCTATGACCAGCTTCCTCAATGTCATGGCCAGCGTCCCATTGCCTTGTTCTACCAGTCTGTTCATCTCCGGCTGGTAGGGTATAGACATGACTCCTTGGATCCCCACTATTTTATTTAATCATGGGATTACATGAGATTTAAAATTTGTCCTAAAGTCACTCAGCAAGACCTGCTGGCATCCATGTCAGTATACTAAGTGATCTAGGATGAACTTTGCAGTGCTGGTAGCATCTACTTTCTCCAGGGCCTTCATCTCGACCCATCTCATCAGATGATTGATTGCAACTATTATTTACTTGACTCCCCCTGTGCTCATCATCAGTGTTCCCATCACAAAGATGGACACCATATGCCAAGAAAAAATCAGGGTGGAACAGTTGGTTTCCAGTCATATTCTTATTTGGCTTGTGCAACTGGCACTCCACACAGCAAGCCAGATAATCTGCGACATTGTAGTTGATAGAATTCCAGTAGTACTGGCGAATATGATTGGTTGTTTTTCTCAGGCCTCCATGCCCAACAACCTTATAAGTGGCTTGTATGATAGCCGCTCGTTCTGATAGCTTTAGGAATAGTAATATCTTCCCATTGATCTTCTTATAAACTTTTCCATATATGGTCTCAGTGTTTCTATGACTTTTTGAAGCTCATCTTTGATTTCTCAGGGCTCATTCCCAATTTCTCTGTTGATCATTCTCTGTAATAGCTCATCCGCCTGCTGGTATACCACCTGGACCATTGGTAACTGAGGTAAGTTATCTACATTCTGATAAAAAGCCCCAGTTTGGTGGACTATCTCATAATTGTAAGCCTGTAACTTTAGCGCCCAAAGTCTGTAGTATTCCTGTTCTTGTAAATCGTGCAGGCAACACAATGAGGAGTGGTCTGTCGCCACTTTGAAGTGCATTTCATGGATACATACCCAAATTTGTTTACAGGAGTAAAATGACTGCAAGGCATTCATGCTCAGTTATAGTGTAATTTATCTCAGTGGCTGAGAGTGTCCAGCTCAATTACGCCACCAGATATTCATTCTCAAGTTCATCTACTTGGCTCAATATGGCTTCAATCGCCATCAATAAAGCATCAGTTTGTATTATAAATTTAAACCAAAATTCAGAGAATTCAAAATCAGAGAATCCATTAAGCATGTGTTTAACTCATAGAAGAATTTCTGGGCTTCTATATTCCATATGAATTCTTTTTTGAATCCTTCAACAAAGGGAATAGGGGCTTGGCAATTCTTGCAAAATTCCGAATAAATCTTCTATAGAATCTGACCATTCAAAAAACACTTGGATATATTAAACACTCTTCAGCATAACCATTTACTCTATGACTTCAATCTTCTAGGCTTGTGGCTGCTGTCTTCTAGAATTGATATGAAAATTCTTGATATTCTTCTTCGTTCTTATAAAAAGTAATATGTCTCTGCTTAATCTTCAGGTTGGCTGTGGATAGTCTCTTAAACACTTCCTCCAAGTGGTGAAAATGGTCAGTAAACGTCCTACTGAACACTTATATTGTCCAAGTACACTCGGATTCATGACAACTTCGAGTTATTCAGTATGGCGTCCATGGCCCTCTGAAACATCGCAGGCGCATTACACACACCCTGGGGCATCTTTGTTGGTTAATAAAGCCTCTGCGCAGTGATAATTTTGCACTTCTCTTGGTCTTCTCTCGGCAATTCAATTTTCCAGAGTCCTGATATTAGATCCATCACAGAGAATAATTTAATTCCCCCAAATCAATCTATTACATCATCATTTTTGGTAGTAGGGTATAAATCCTTCTTCAGAATCATGTTTAGCTTCCAATAATGATCAGCACCTAATTAGAGCAATCCTTCATGATAAGAATCAGACTTACCCATGGACTCAATGATAGAACTAGAAGCCCATGATTCACTAGTTGCTGATTTCTTCCGCTTCTACCGCTTCATCTTCTTTCAACCATCGAAATTGGTCACACCCTGATCAGCAAATTATCCCTAGTATCAACCTTGTGGATCATATCTCTTGTGCATACTAAATTATGGTCATCCTGGGAAAATACTTCCTGATACTTGTCTAAGAATTTGAGAACCTTTTACTGCTATCTGTCCACCAGATCAGTGAGTTGTCCTCGGCTGTTATAATAGATTGATACTCTTTGTTAACCCTGCTTTATACCATTTCATCTTAAGTCCAAAATCCATGGACCAATAAAATTGATATCTAGTAATTTTTCATCTTATTTTTTGTATCTTTCTTTTGCAAATGGACTTTTACCCTACAATTAGGTTCAGAGGTTCTTCTTTTCCCATTCATCCAAACTTGTTTCTAGGTTACTCTGACCTACCAGCTATTATGGTTCAAAATCTTATTTACTTAAAATTTAACCATCTATTTGGTTCAGTGGTTCCCTTTTAGGGATTGACCAAAATCTTAGGACATGGCCATTTTAATGGTTCAGTGGTCCTCTTGGGACATTGCAATTATCTTCGTTTAGGTCAGATACTTCCAACTTATTTTCAGTATTGACGTACTTCAATATATGACCAGCAGCTCTGTTTCTTAACATATAGGCTACACTTGCCAGCCTTGGCAATACTCTTAATTGTCTCCATACATTAGGCCTTCTTTATGGACTTATCATTTGTTAAAAAGGTCTTATTTCATTTCATATATTGGCAACTCATGCTTGAGTCTTCATATTTCTCAAAACTGTGAATTCCTCATTGGTCAACAGTTCCGTTTATTTATTCTTCTCCTTTTTCTCTTAAAAACAATTTTTGGCATTTGTTGCCATCCAACTTTTGAAATAAATCCACTAAAGGATCTGATAATGATCCCTTAATTACACATATTGATCTAGCCTCGTTATCTTCATCTAATTTCTCATCTAGTATCTCATCTAACACCTCACTCCTCAGGACTATTTCAAGTGGACCCAATTTCAACGCAAGTTGGCCCTACTCCTTGGGAATATTTCAAGTGGGCCCAATTTTGACCTGAGTTGGCCCTGCTGCTCATAACAATCTTAGATAGTGTCAGGTGGAACTGTTTTCCTGAAGCACTATACAGTTCTATTTCTAGGCTGCAATTCCTTTTCATGAATCTTTAATATATTTTTTATTGGCTTCAATAGTAGCTCCAAAAACTTTTCTTTCTCGTTGCAAACACTTTTGCAACTATTCAATTCAATACTAAATCTAGTTTGATAATCTCATAGAGGAGATTAGTCTGCGCCCATGTCTGAGAGCAGTTGGGCAAGCAAGGCAAGAAGAGCAGGCGGAAGGCCTGCGGCCTCTAACATTCAAAAACAATCCGGAGAATCTGGCAGAATAGACAAAAATCTCAAAAAACTGGTGGTCACAATTTCCCCAGAGATACTCGCGTGGCAAGCACAATGCAACCAGTACATCAACACGCCACACTCCCAGCCACTTTCGCCGGTGGAATTTGGAGTCCATATGTATCTGGACATCTAAAAAACGGCCTTATGGGAAAAATTTTGTGAAGATGTACACAAAATTTTCCCGACCGCGGTGTACATTGCACCTCACTCCATGTCACGCGGTTAGCTGGACCTAGGTTTCAAAAGCAAAATAGCAGCAGATGAGGCTGCAGTGGTGCGCATAGTGGTTGACCTCCCCAAAGGGCAATGGGTCATCAAAACCAAATGCACCAGATGGACAAAATCAAACCAAGTTTTTCTCACGTTTGAATTTTTGCCTACTACAGTAAAATGTGACATTTTGGAGCAACACCTGATAGATGGTCTCGCTGTATATGGCGAAATACAATCTTTCAGAATGCAACGTTTCATGCTGATGCCACACCTGTGCACTGGCAACGCCATCGCAGTTATGACCCCAACTGAGGAGATCGCGAAGGACCTAACCCAGATCCCACACTCCACCTTTATTGACATCACAGGGCATACCACCCAACCATTTCAGGTAACCGTGGACAGCGCGCCCCCCATCTGCACCCACTGTGATGCGTTCGGCCATAAGGCGCATGCATGCCCCATCAAGGAGGGCGTCACATTCTAAGAGCACCCCTCGGTGGCCATGGCCAGCGGAGAGGCGCACTACAAACCAACCGCAAGCACCAAGGAGGCTTTCTTGTGGGGAGCACAAGGCTGCTACCTATTGGTAAAGCCCATCTCCTTGCAGGAGCGGAAGAATGCAAAGTAGGCCCATAGGGCTGCAGCCAAGGAAGCAGCCAAGGCCACCACCACATCCTGCACTCACAACGCCAGGAGGACATGGAGACCTTTGTGGTGGAAGCGACTTGGGAATCCATCACCCAATCAGATTGGGAGGCCCATGCCAAGTGGGCCACTCAATCTGAGGATCTGATGGGAGATTTGATCTCACCCAATCGCTGCACCCAAGCTCCAGTTGAAACTGGCTTGGGACCTATCCCAACTGAAAAAATTTCTTTTGCCCCACTCAACGGTGCACCAAATTTATCCGCACCACAAAAAATTTGTCTGATGTCGGGAAAACAAAAAGCGAAGGCCAAAGCCAATGTGACTCTTTCCACAAAAATTAACAAAAACCCTGATAGCATTGCTGCTAACACCTGTGCTGCTGTGAAAGCCCGTGGGGACCTTGAAGAGGCTGGTAGGCCCAGGGGCCCACCCCCTCACACCTAAGGTGCAATGGGGGAAACCTTCACTCTAGGGATGCTGAATATCGCCAGACTCATGGCCTCCCCATCCCGGGCTAGGAAACTGAGCTTTTTACAACACAATTTACCCATGAATATCCTGGCCATCCAGGAGTCCCACTGTCCACGAGGTTCCAAGGAAGCTTACAAAACAATGCTCCTCCCATCTCTATCCTTTTGGTTGAAGCACTGTGGGGTGCTAATTCAAAAATAATTTTTTCAAATTCACATCCTCAGAAATATTCCTAAATGGCCGAGTGCTTGTTACCTTCTCGTGGGCTGACGTTGCACACGCAATAATCAATATCTACACCCCAAATGGTGCACACGAGCATCAGGAATTTTTCTCGTTGGTCAAATCCCTCCCGCTACCCCCTGATTCATTCCTAGTTGGTGACATGAACTGTTGGCTAACCTCACCAATGGACTGGTGGCTGCCCTCACCCCACGCCCCACAGGGTCACATAGAACTATGCATTCTAAAAGCCACCCTTGGGTTAATGGATGCGCTGCCATGACATGCCCCACTGCTCAAAAACATGACGCATCCCCACATCCACAACGGCCAATTAAGGTCCATGACCCGCATCGACCTTATTCTAATGCCAGCGAAATTCCAACCCCATATCTCCCACTTCAAAACAAAAAAATGGAATTCTCCAACCACCGACTGGTCTCAATAACATACCACTTACCCATCACAGTTGCAAAGGCCCCACATTGGTGCAAAATCCTCCCCCCAAGCTCACATCGCCAGGATTTTCCACGTGGGTGGAAGAGGCAACTTTAGCGAAATCGTTTGTTGCACCGTTTTGTGCGGACCCCATTTCTACATGGGCAACTTTCAAAGAGGACACCATCCGCCACTATCGACATCTCTCCTCCAGATGCTCACGAGCTACTTTGGCAGTTATCTCACACGCTCTGGCAGAATTGGCCCACTTGGAGTCCAACATTCCAGCCACAGGATACAGCCCTGCATGGGCCAGAAGTGGGCGAAGGCAGCCGCCCACATCAATTCACTCAAAAGGCAACACAAACATCGGGTTTGTGTCCAATACAGGGCCACACGCATCACTAAAGGTGACAAGTGCACCTCATACTTCTATGAAAAAATTTTCGCACCACGCCAGAGTGTGGCCTGCACACAGGTGCGAAGATCAGATAATTCCATTGTGGACACACTGGCTGAAGTAGCAATCAAAACGCAAAAATATTACTCCGAGTTATACCAAGCTGAACCAATTCAGCTGGCCAAAATGGCAGAATTTCCTGACCGAACTCATATCTGCACCATTTTCTGATACCTGGAAACAATGAATTTAATTACTCTGAACGAATTATGGACAGCCATTCACGGTGCACCAAACTGAAAATGCCCAGGCCCAGATGGCATTCCATATGAGTTCTACAAAAAATATTTCAAATATATATCCCCATTGCTGCTAGCCTCACTTAACCAAAGCCTGTTGGAAACACGCCTCCTACCAGGAGGACATGAGGCCTTTACTGTCACACTCTTAAAAAAGGGGATAAGCTTGACTTAGCCAACTGGCGCCCCATTTCTCTAACAAATACAGACACCAAAATTTTAACAAAAATCATGGCTAACCATTTAGGGACTGTAGCATCTGCCACCATCTCCCCAGAACAATTTGGTTTCATCCCCAGAAGGTCAATTGGGATAACGTGCACTCTGTGGCTAATGTATGTCAGTCCACAGCCTCTGGGGCACTTGTATTCTTGGACTAACAAAAGGCCTATGATAGAGTAAACTGGGAATACCTTAGGGCCTGCCTCCAACAATTCCGCCTACCCCCACTTCATAAACTGGGTGATGCTGCTCACGGAATCTGCGACAATGGCTATGCGTGGCCCAGGCTTCCTAACGGAAGTAGTCCGCCCTCAAAGGGGCATGCGACAAGGGGACCCCCTCGGCCCACTCTTATACAACTTCAGCATTGACCCACTACTGAGAAATGTGAATGCCCAACTCACTGGGGTCCATGTGCCAGACCAAACCCCAGTCAAGATGATGGCATTTGCAGATGATTGCGTGGTGGGGTGTCTAATAACAAAGATGCACGTGCGCTTGAAGCCCTCATCCAGGAATATTCCCGGGTAAGCAACGCGGCACTGAACGCCTCCAAAACTGAAATCATCCTCCTTAAGGGGTTTCAGAACTGCTGGGCCCCACCAATTAGTTTCCAACCCGGCCCATCTGCTCGCCCACATCCACGCCTTACTAACTCAACACACACCGTTCAACTGGTGCTCCCCTTCGTGCCACGTCCTACCATAGGACCAGTGCGCCATCTGGGCGTGTGGATGGAGGAAGGCGGATATGCGTCAGCAGTAATGGAGTGCCGTATACTGGACAACGTGATGAAGCGAATCGCCTCTCTCAGAGCCCACCCTACTACCCTCACTGGCAGGGTTGTTCTTGCCAACTCTATGCTCCTATCCGAAGTCTGGTTCGGAGCCCACGCCATCCCCTTCTCCCCAAGCTTCTTCAAATCCCTGTATGCTTTGCTGCAAGGATGGCTTTGGTCAGGCCGCTTCCACCAGTACGGCTAGAGGTCATGTTTGGCCCTCATCATCAAGGTGGCATGGGCCTGCTTGACTTCAAAGCCCATGCTGCCAAGATCCTGGGCACCTGGATCGCGGCCGTCACCGCTCCTACACTCCCATCCCAACACTGGTCCCGCGCAGCCCACTCCAACTTCTCCCAAGCCTTTGGCCTCAACAATCCATCAAACCCCCACTCCCTGATGAAAGACCTCGCATCACACACATCCGGCCACAGGTCCTCACGGGACTAAAACCCACTACAAACGAATCCTACTCTCCATGCGAAGCGCAGAGTGGAGAATTCATATTAGTGGACATACAACCCGAAGAGGCCGCCCCTCTCCTCAGTTCACACAAGAGGTACAGGGGCTACCTATCCATAATGGCGTGATACCCATTCGACCCCAAGTCCTATCCAGGGTGGACTACCTGGAAATGATGGACATCCCTTATTCCACTGAGACCCAAAAGACTATCTGGAAATACACACACCATCCTCTGTTGCTGCCTCATATCCATTCCCATATGTGGCGCTGCCTGAGGCAGGTGTACCATACATCTGAGCGCTCTAACGCTTTACACTCATCCTGTGTCGTGTGTGGCCAGTATGGAACGCTGTTCCACCGCCTGGAGAAGTACCCCACCTCTAAAGTGATATGGCGCGAAGTCCAACGCCTGCTGGGCCAGGATCAAACGCATCCCTTCAGTCTGTCAAGAGATATGTTTGCTTCATCAATGGCCTCCCCCTTCCACCCTCCCTCCGTGCTCTGGTGGTTGCAATCGCCATGTGGACTATCCACACGATTGTCTTGGATGCCATCGCTGGCTCCATCCCCACCCTCCCAGAAGCTGTCCACAGATTCCGGTCTCATTTGATGGACCACTTTCAAGCGTGGATGTTTGGATATTTCCCACCACATTGCCGACAGCTGGTCTCCTCCTGGTTCCCAGTCTGGTTTATCAAATCAGACCCCTTCCTCCACACGTGCTCAATAGTGGCTACGGCCCCTTCACACGTTCCCTCCCCTCCCCATAAGTGGCGTTCCCGCTGGCAACAAGAGATAGCATCGCTTCTCTGGGGTGCCTCCCCTGGTACTAAGTTTATCTTTCCTGAGTCATATTCAGAAGTGTCCGTCCTATGGTCAGCCTTCCCCGCAATAAATTTAAATTTAAATTTAAAAATTTAAATTCAATAGTAGCTCCACATCTAAACTGAGTGAACGATATTGAACGTGATCCACTTACACTCTGCATTCAATGATGTTACTTTCCCTAGTAACTTATTAACAAAATTGGAAACGTCTTCATATGACATCATGTCCTAGTAACTTACAAAAAATACACCCCCTGTAGTGAACAAAATTTTTTAACACATAGGATTATTTATTATTCACGGTTTATACCCCTAAATTAATTAACTGCACAGGTTCATTATTGTGCAGATCTGCGTTGTTTGATAGTAAGAAGTATTTGTTTGGTAACAGTATGGAGATTATTATGCATAGTTGGATACTGTACAAGAATTGGGTACAACGCTTGACCAGTATTTTCCCTCAAAATACTTAGGATGTCTTAATAAGGATTCGTTCCCTTAAACTGCCCAACTTGATCCACGCTCAGATCCTCTTTTGCAGTTTCTCTCTGGTGACACACAGCTGGAAGCAATCCCTAATTTAGTTCAGCTTCTCTTCTCTGGATCCACACTCAGATTCTTAATCTTTATCTTAAAGAGTCTCCAAATTTAAGGAACATAGTAATAATTTTTTTTGAGAAAGAATAGAACTAAAAATGGATTCTGGTAAAGTATATCTTAATGCACTGATAATTAATGTCTAATATACATGTTTACTTTAAAAGTGAATTTATAGTGTAATTTGGATACCTAACCTCAGTTGGCACCTCCTCGATGAAACGGCAGCTGTTGCCATTGAATTACCCATCCTTGTCTCATCAGCTATGGTCTTTCCCATCTCAGCTAAGATTCCATCGTTGGACATACTTGAGACCTAAAAGAGAAAGAATCAGTAACCGTCCCTAACGTTTTCTCTCGATCCAAGTGAACCAACCATATTTGGCAAGCAACCTAATTAGGTAATGGGTGTTGTCACCCATTAAGGAAGTTTAAAACCAACTGATCAATTCTCTAGTTGCAGGCTGCATCGCACGCCTTGCAACTTGATCCTTAAATTTCCAATCAGTCTGTGGTGAAACCTAAAGGATCCTAATCAGTACACCTGATAGTTAATCATCAATCAATTATCAGATGCCCCTAATTTGTTGGCAACTCTGCCCAACAAGATCTTAAGCATTCATCTAGATCAATCCCTGATAGATCTGACTTAAGCTAATAACCTAAGCTTCCCACAAACATTATTACCCGGATATCAGGGTCAACTGATATCCAATTCACTTCGCTATAGGGAATTATTTCTTAGAATCCCCTTTTAATCTAGTCAGTTGAGAATATGGGCAAAAATTCTTAACCTGCAATGTAAGGAGATTTAGCTTCATGCAGTTGCAAACCTAGCACTCATTACATTATCTGATAACCAGCGCGACTAATCTCATCTAATGATAAGTGTGGCAGGTAAGCTTTTAATCTTTGCCTTCCAAGGGTGTCAAATGTGTTTTCATCATGATAGTCACAAATGCTTTACAGGCGGAGTGGTCTGGTAGTAGCCCATAGGCGTCCCTGAAACCACACCATTCCTTCCTTTACATGGTAACCTCTGGTAATATCTTCTTAATTTAACTTTCTCTTAGTGCTATGATAGTATATTCTACTAAAAAGTGATGAAGAAAACCACTTATCAACATACCATATTTTTCCACTTTATCCAGAGGAGCAATCTCTAGTACACATGCCATGGGAGAGGGACGCTGGGGTATTATCTTAAACGGTGGAATCATCAAATGGGTAATGTATACCTCAGCCTTCTTAAGATCTGGCTAAAGTATGTTTTAACTCAAAGCATCTTCCAAACCGTCTCCTTGCCCTTTTTTACTCATAAATGAACATAGATTAGTCAGATTCTCATGCCAGCTGGTTTGCCGTGGGGTCATGATTTGATAGGTGCAGTAATACAATAGGGCATGGTGATCTATATGAACCATTAATGTTCAAGGGACCCATGTAGATGATGACGTCAATTATTCTATGCTTCCACTACTGCCAATAGTTATTTTCTTGTCATGAAAAGCATAATTTATCACGGGTAAGGACATTTTCACTAGAAATATATCTCACAGGATGCTCCACTACATTTTCACCTATTTGCAACAAAGCAGCATCTATTGCAAAGTTGGGAGCATCAGTAGCCACTAAAAACTTTTTTAAGGATCTACATGGCGATGGACTGACGTAAACAGCATGGCGAATTTCAACGATTAGATGGCATTTTCTAAAGCAGAGGATCACTCGAGAACTTTGGCCCCACTTGCCTTATATAAGGGCGCTGCTACCTCAAAAAGATTTGGCGTTAACTTATTAAGAAATGTAAAAAACCCCAAAAACTCCGCAATTCCTTGACTGAAGTTGGGTGGATACTCTTAAATTTGCCTTATCCTTGTATGGAGTTATCATGTGCCTTAGTCAACCATGATGTCCCAGGAAGGTGGCCTGAGACCTAAAGAGGTCACAATTATTAATTTTAATGTAAAGTTGTCTGCACAAAAACGATCCACCACTTGCCACAAATGAAATTGCATGATATGCTTTAAATGGTGAGAATAATAGGTTATCATCCATGTAGGCCAATGAGCACACACCCATAAACTTTCTTAAAATAAATATTTAATAAGAAGTTAAAAATATCAAGTGTCATTTAAATTCAAAGGACATGACCCAAAACTGGAAGATATTCTTTCTTGTTCAGAACGTGGTAAGCCTATTTTGGCCCTTTATGATAAGGATCTGATTAAACGCATTTAAGAAATCATGTCTAAAAATGACTTTAAACTACTCATTAAAGCGATAATTATATGAATCCACTGGGATGGGAAGCATATCTGGTACTGTAAGTTGTTCAAGCTTCTATAAATCTACGCATGGGTGTCTAGTACAATTTACTTTCTCCACAAAGAGCAGGAGGAGCATACCGGAAAGGTATGCTGAAATTTTGCATCTTTAGCTAGCTGCTCCTTAATCCATACGTCTAAGGCTGATTTCTTCATATTGTCAAAGGGTATATTGGAGAGAAGATATAAGCCAGATCAACAGTGAGTTTGAACTAACAATAAAGCTCTGATTGAGCTGGTAATGCACCGGTAGAAGCCACATCAAATGAAGATTTACCCTTCCATACAGATAGGTAAGGGAACCTCAAAAGTGAGCTTAAGCAGATGTGCAAGGCAGAGTGTTTGTACCTTTGCCATTGGGGCATATTGCCCTGAGTGTCAGATTCAACATGGGGATGACCAATCCTTGGCCATTCTTCAGAGATAACGTCAAATATTAGATTTCAAGTAGTTTAGAAATCAAGTTGCGCCACCATCTCACTCAAAAAATAGGGTACAAGAGGTTTTTTTAGAAGAGTCAGTCAAATAGTACTTTCCAACTTGATAATCCACTAAGCCATGAACCTTCATCGTGGGAATATCCTGGGAGGCCCCTCCCCTAAACATAGCATCAAGTAAGTGGTTCAACTCAAGGTATTAAGCTAGGTCTTAGCCAGTAAAATTCTCAGAGGCGCCACTATTTCAAAGCTGGCTGTGCTGAATTTCCTACAGGGTAAGAAAGATTAAAAAATAACAAAACATAATCAAAACATTCTTTATTTCAAGCAGACAATGCAATACATTATTAATATAATTTCCTCAGACATTATCATGCCACCAGGACAAGTTTAGGCATCAAAATGGAGAGGGATAAATGGCCACGCTCACCACTGATGAAACATACCCCACCAATTCATCACATTTGCATAAACAGTTTAATATTGTAAAAGCAAACTTTTATTTACCTCCTGAGTCTTTCAAATCATGGTGATATTCAAAAGTGGGTTCTCAGGGGTGTTCTGGTACACATAAATGGGCGCCAGGTTAGAACCGCAAGAAAGGATAGATGGCTCATTTAAATTTACCAAATTTGCTTTTATAATGCAATTTCCAAAAGCTATGACACCCTACTGATTTATTTGCCAGCTATTTATCATTATCTAAGGTGATCACCACTAGGCTAACCTACAAAGATTCAGCTGGCTTGCAGTTATGAAATGCATAAGAGAAACACGATCATAATGATGTTATTTAAAATATGGGGCTGACTCGTTTGAACCCTAGATTTCGCCAAGACAGAGGGAAGATTTGTGAGAGGCCCTATTCCTTTCAGAAAAAATCCTTAATTTCAAGCGCCATATTTATAGGGGCAGCCGCAGGTGACTTTATCATAGAGGATTAACTGAAACATCTTTCTAAGCTCTTGGGCTAGACCCTCTCACCTTCATTTCAACTGAAACTGAAGGAATGAAGGATAAATTTTATTTTCTTAAATGCGCATGCAAAATTCAAGGCCTATATTTTTAGGGCCCCACAGGTGGAACATTGACGGCCAAATTACCTGGCCTAATCTCAGTTGGGCGCGGAATCTCCACAAAGAGCCTTAATCAGTTAAGATGTTGGAAGGGGAGCTTGCCATATTGGGGCGTTTATTTCAGGGAGTCAAAGGTGGAACGGAGAAACAACGTTTTAACAATGTCTGACAAAAGTGGGTTCTGTTACCTGTCATATAATTCTTTTAAATAAATTTTCACAGTGTGGCAAGATTGGCGCAGAGCAAAAAAAATCCTAGAAAGGTTGCAAGGATGACAATTCAGTGATGCTGGTCCTGGAAATGCTTTCAAACCCTTCACCAGTTACCACAAAAATGGCTTTGCATGGAGCGTCACAAAACACAGTAAGCTGCACTAGAGTACAGCTGATACAGCAAATCACTCTCCACAAGGGTAGACGAGAATTATTTCTATTGATATTATTAAAATAAGCTTCTTATGAGAGGGAGGCAAGCGCCTGTTGAATTTCTTAATATTTTGGGGGAAGTGAGGAACTGTGACAACAAGATATTGAAGTATCTGAGTCTACCTAGTACAATCAGAAAGGGTAGGCACCTCCCAGTTAGTTGTAGCAAGAATAACACCAAGACGCACCACAAAAAAAACCAAACAAAAACTAGGGTGAGCATCATAGAGACTGTGGCAAACAGTCAAGTAAACCCCGTTACACTCAAAGAAAGCCCCTTATGGATAAGATACATGCATTTATAATTTAAAGGTTGGTCAACTAATGTCAAGAGACTTTCATTAACTCTTTTTCCTGAGAGGTGGTGCGGAATGCACAACCTCACCACAAAGGGACTAGTCTTTAGTAAAACAATAATGTGGCATCTTGGAAGGTACCAGAGTAGAGAGGAGCCAAGGAAAGGCTATACAACACAGTATATATAACTAGAGAATAAGGAGATGACAAAATTGGTTCAACCCCAAGGATGAGTCCATAACCAAGCTAATATTGGCGTCAGAATGCTTATGTGCCTCGTTCTGGAGAGGACCAGGGTGGATTAGGTCTGCTAGATTTCATTGTTACTTTTTAAAAATAAGATGACCTATGTCTTTGTAGAACTCCTGAAGAGGTCCATTAACAGGTTCACCCAAGGAAACGTTTGTAAAAAACGTGAAACAAAGGGAAGTTTATTAAAAAAGTAAAAAACTTTTCTCTCTCATTGCAATCACTTTTGCAATTTAATTTGATTCAAGTCTGACTTTAGTTTAATAATCTCACAGAGGAGATTAGTTTGCGCCCATGTCAGGGAGCAGTTGAGCAAGTAAGGTAAAAGGCACAGGTGGTAGGCTCGTGACTTCCAACGTTTGCAAATGCCCCGGAGAAACTGGCGGATTAGATAAAAATAAATAACTGGTGGTTACTATTTCTCCAGAAATCATCACCTGGCAGGCGCGATGTAACCAGTACATCACCACGCCGCACTCTCAACCACTCTCATCAGTGGAATACAGAGTCTGGGTGTTCCTGGATATACAGCAAACAGCGTTGTGGGAAAAATTTTGTGGGGATGTGCACATTCATTTCCCAACTGCATTGAACGTTGCACCTCACTCCATGTCATGCAGTTGGCTGGATCTCGGTTTTAAAAACAAGGAGGCAGCAGACGAAGCTGCTGTGGTGCGCATTGTGATTGACCTCCCCAAAGGGCAGCAGGTCATCTAAACTAAGTGCACCAGATGGACAAAATACAACCAAATTTTCCTCATGTTCGACTTTTTGCCCACTACAGTGAAGTGTGCCATTCTGGAGTAGCACCTGAAAGCTGGTCTTACCATATATGGCGAAATACAATCCTTCAAGATGCAACGCTTTACGCTGATGCCGCACCTGTGCACCAGCAAAGCCATCGCATTTCTGACCCCAACTGAGGAGATTGCGAAGGACCTAACCCAGATCCTGCACTCCACTTTTATTAATACTGAGGGTCATACCATCCACCCTTTCCAGGTAACTGTGGACAGAGCACCCCCATCTGCAACCACTGTGATGCATTCAGCCATAAGGCACATGCATGCCCCACCAAGGAGGGCATCACATTTCAAGAGCACCCCTCGGCGGCCATGACCAACAGGGAAGCTCACTATGAACCAACCACCAGTACCAAAGAGGCCTTCCCGTGGGGAGCATAATGCTGCTACTTACTAGTAAAGCCTGTTTCCCCTCAAGAACGAAAGAAGGCCAAACAGGCTCGCAGGGCCACAGCCAAGGAAGTGGCCAAAGTCGCCTCCATTATCCCACACTCACAACGCCATAAGGACATTGAAACCTTCTCAGCGGAAGCAACTTGGGAATCCCTCAACCAATCAGATTGGGATGCCCAAGCTGATTGATCCACTCAATCTGAGGATTTGATGGGTGACTCGATCTCACCTGACCTTTGTGCCCAAGCCCCAACTGGAACTGATTTGGTCTCTAACCTACCTGAAAATTTTTTTTGACCCAAACGTTGGTGCACCAAACTTGACCGCACCACAAAAAATTTGTCTGACAGCGGGGAAACCAAAAGTGAAGGCAAAAGTCAACGCGAACCTGTCTGCTAAAATTAACAAATCTTTTGATAGCGTTGCTGCAAACACTTGCGCTGCTGTGAAGGCCCGTGGGGATCCAGAGGAGGCTGGTGGGCCTAGGTGCCCACCCCCTCGCACCTAAGGTGTGATGGGAGGAGCCTTCACTTTAGGGAAGTTGAACATCACCAGACTCAAGGCCTCACTGTCCCAGGCTAGGAAACTGAGTTTTTTACAAAAAAATTTACCTGTGGACATCCTGGCCATCCAGGAGTCCCACTATTTACGAGGTTCTGAGGACGCTTGGAAAACCATGCTCCTCCCTTCCCTTTCCTTCTGGTCTGAGCACTATGGGGTGCTTGTTTGGAAAAACAATTTTTTTAAATTTTTATCATCTGAATCCTTCCTCGATGGCTGAGTCCTCATTGTCACATTTTTGTGGGCCAACATGGCGCATGCTATCATCAACATTTATGCCCTAACCTGTGCATGAGAGTGTCAGGAATTTTTCTTGATGGTCAAATCCCTTCTGTTACCCCCTGACCCTTTCATAGTTGGCGACATGAACTGCTGGTTAAACACATCCATGGACCGCTGGCCTTCCTCATCCCACACCCCCCAGGGTCACGTAGAACTTTGCGTTCTAAAGGTCACCCTTGGGTTGTTTGATGCACTGCCACAGCAAGCTCCACTGCTCGAGAACATGACGTGTCCCCATGTCCACAATGGCCAATTAAGGTCATGTCCTGCATCAACCTTATTCTCACACCGGTGCAATTTTGATCCCATATTTCCCACTTCCAAACATTGAAAATCAATTTCTCCGATCACCAGCTGATCTTGATAACCTACCAACTACTTGTCACAGAGGCTAGGGCTCCACATTGGTGAAAACTCCGTCCACCCAAACTTTCATCGCTAGGATTTTTCACATGGGTGAATTCTGCAACTTTGGCATAAGAGTTTATTACATAATTTTGTGTGGACACAATTTCCACATGGTCAGCCTTTAAAGTGGATACCATCCGCCACGCTTGCCACCTCTCCTCCCAACGCTCACGAGCTACCTTGGCCATCATCTCGCGCGCTCTGGCAGAGTTGGCATACCTGGAGTCCAATATCCCAGCCATGGGCTACAGCCCTGCTTGGGGCTGGATGTGGGCAGAAGCAGCCGCCCACCTCAACGCGCTTGAAAGCAACAAAACATCAGGTTTGTGTTCAGTACAGGGCCAAACACATTACAGAGGGTGGCACATGCTCCACTTATTTTTTTAAAAATTCTTTGCACCGCACCAGAACGTGGCCTGCACACAGGTGCAGAGGTCAGACAATTCCGTCGCGGATATGCTGGCTGAAGTGGCGATCAAAATATAAAAGTATTACTCTGAGTTGTACCGATCCAATCCAACTCTGACAGCCAAAATGTCGAAATTTCTTGATACCACTCACATCCACACCGTTTCCTGATACCTGGAGTTAATGAATATAATTACTCCAGAAGAACTATGGTCCGCCATCTGCGGTTCACCAAATCAGAAATGCCCAGGCCCTGATGGCATTCTGTATGAGTTTTATAAGTGGTACTTCAAATATCTATCCCCACTGCTGCTCGCCCCCCTTAACCAGAGCCTTCTGGATATGCGCCTTCTACCAGGAGGGCAAGAGGCCTTCACCATTACACTCTTCAAGAAAGGGGATAAGCTAAACCTAGCCAACTGGTGCCCCATTTCTCTAACTAACATGGACACCAAAATTTTAACTAAAATCATGGCTAACCATCTCGGGATTTTAGCCTCTGCCACCATCTCCCCAGAACAATTCAGTTTCATACCCAGAAGGTCAATTTGGGACAATGTGCACTCTGCGGCTAACGCATGCCAGTCCACAGCCTCTGGGGCACTAGTATTCTTGGACCAACAGAAGGCCTATGATAGAGTAAGCTGGGAATACCTCAGGGCTTGCCTCCACCAATTCCGCTTACCCCCTCGCTTCAACAGCTGGGTGATGAAGCTTACAGAATCTGCAACAGTGGCAGTGCGTGGCCCTGGCTTCCTCACGGAAGTAGTCCGCCCTCAAAGGGGCCTACGCCAAGGGGACCCCCTTAGCCCACTTTTATATAACTTCAGCCTTGACCCACTACTAAAAAACGTGAATGCCCACCTCACTGGGGTCCATGTACCAGTCCAAGACCCAGTCTAGATGATGGCGTTTGCTGATGATTGTGGGGTCAAGGTGTCTAATAATCAAGAGGCACGCGCGCTTCAAGATCTCATCCAGGTTTATTTCTGGGTAAGTAATGCTGCACTGAACGCCTCCAAAACCGAAATCATCCTCCTTGGTCGGTATCAAACCTGCTGGGCCCCAGCGATCTGTGTCCAGCCCTACCCATCTGCTCACACACATGCTCGCCTTCCCTGCCCACCCCACACCGCCCCACTTGTGCTAACCTTCGTGCCACGCCCTACCATTGGGCATGTCCGCCATCTGGGCGTGTGGGTGGAGACAGGCGGGTATGCCTCAGCAGTAATGGATAGTCAAATTCTAGACTACGTGACGAAGCGCATCACCTCCCTCAGAGCCCACCCTAATTCCCTTACTGGCAGGGTTGTTTTAGCCAACTCTATGCTCCTCTCCAAAGTCTGGTTTGGAGCCCACGCCATCGCCTTCTCCCCAGGTTTTTTCAATTCTATGTATGCCCTTCTGCAAGGGTGGCTTTGGTCAGGCCGCCCAACACCAGTGCGGCTTGAGGTCATGTTTGGCTCTCATCATCAAGTGGCATGGGCCTGCTCGACTTTAAAGCCCATGCTGCCAAGATCCTGGGCATTTGGATTGTGGCCGTCACCGCCCCTATGCTCCTCTCCCAACACTGGTCCCGCGCGGGCCACTCCAACTTCTCCCGCGCCCTGGGCCTTACTAATATGTTGCACCCTCACTCCTTGATGAAACATCTGGCTTCCCACCCATTGGCCACAGGTCCTCATGGTACTAAACCCCACTTCAAACGAATCCTTCTCTCCATGTGGAGCGCTGAGTGGAGAATCCGTATTTGTGGGCGCACAGCCCAGAGAGACCGCCCCTCTCCTCAGTTCACACAGGAGGTACAGGTGCT
Organism: Massospora cicadina; assembly: GCA_022478985.1. Classification (NCBI taxonomy): domain Eukaryota; kingdom Fungi; phylum Entomophthoromycota; class Entomophthoromycetes; order Entomophthorales; family Entomophthoraceae; genus Massospora; species Massospora cicadina. Next base: position 279,341 of record JAKSZP010001316.1, on the reverse strand, counting down.
ACCCATTCAAGATGGCTTGATCCCCATACGGCCACATGTCTTATCCTGGGTGGACTACCTAGACATGATGAAAATTTCTTATTCCCTCGAGACCCAGAAGACTATTTGGAAATACGCACACCACCCTCTGTTGCTGCCTCATATCCATTCCCATGTGTGGCGCTGCCTGAGGCAGGTGTACCATACATCTGAGCGCTCTAATGCTTTACACTCATCCTGCGTCATGTGTGGCCAGTATGGAACGCTGTTCCACCGCCTGGAGAAGTGCCCTACCTCTGAAGCGATATGGAGCGAAGTTCAACGTCTGCTTGGCCAGAATCAGGCACATCCCTTCAGTCTATCAAGGGGTATGTTTGCTATATCCATTGTATCCCCCTTCCACCCTCCCTCCGTGCTCTGGTGGTTGCAATCGCCATGTGAACTATCCACACGATTGTCTTGGATGTCATAGCAGGCTTCACCCCCACCCTACCAGAAGCTGTCCACAGATTCTGGTCCCATTTGGTGGACCACTTTCAAGCATGGATGTTTGGGTACCTCCCACCGCGTCACCGTCAGTTGGTCTCCTCCTGGTTCCCAGTTTGGTTCATCAACTCAGACCCCTTCCTCCACATGTGTAAACTGTGGTTATGGCCCCTTTACACGCTCCCCTCCTCCCTATAGTGGCGTTCCCGCTGGCAACAGGAGATAGCATCACTTCTCTGGGGTGCCTTCCCTGTTACTGAGTTTCGTTTTTCTTTTGTGTTTACTTTCAGAAGTGTCCATCCCCTGGTCGGCCTTCCCCGCAATAAATTTAAATTTTTAGTAAAAGAGTAAACCAACAAAAAAAATTTGGTCTTTATGGAATTATTACAAAAACTATGGAGAGAATCATATTTTAATGAGAGGTACTAAGTCTAAACAAGCTAATAAGCATAAAGTACCATCCTCTTTGGTACTGTAGCTTGATTAAGTCTGATTTGAGTTATTTACTGAACTTAAACCCTCCAGGAATTGGAAATATGTAAAAGTAAACACGGTTCCAAACCATATTCTTCTGCAATTATATCAAAATCGCCCTTAATATATATAATCTGGTGCACTTTAAAGCCCTTTATATAATGCTGGGATGCCCATCACGTGCACCACAAAACCAAATTGAGCGTATCTTACATTTACCCAGAATTGATCCAGGGGTATGCTTCAGGACAGGGAGGCTTGCCAACTTTACCCTTTTAGCCTCCTCATACTCAGCCTTATCATTACAATCATTAACCTCAAACGTGTCATGTAATCATGACACTGGGGACCATTACTGCACTCCTAGAGTTAGCCAATTGCGCCAAGGCGAAGTTGTTAGTCTGCTTTGATGGTGGGTTGGTCGTGGACTTGTAGTGAGCTGGTAATCCTGTCATATTCTGGTGGTTGACTCAAAAATAAACCTTTCAACAACCATCAGACCGGGCTAATTACCCTTTCAAAGATTAAGCTACCACCTATATTCTCACCTCAAAGCCTATTGCAAACATACAAAACAGGCCATATATCTCAATGTCAATATGATCAAGTATTTTATCAAAACGATAGACCTGAATGTTCTTGCATATTATGGCCGATTTCCTATGCATCAAATCTTGACAATTGTTCCCTAAAATTTGGAACACAATCAACTAATTTGTATATAAGATCATTTGGGACTGACCTGAAGTTAACATCTGAAAATCCCATGGACCATCAGACGAATGAAAACGTAATCAGTTTTCCACCCTAGGGCGAAATTTGATTGTCAATCCGCATAAACAGCACGATAGCACTTGCACATGGACTGCTCAAAAGGGAGTACCTAGTGCTATCAAGGAAGAGATCTGCTGACGTCCCAATTAGGAGTATTTTATCTATTTCAATAAAGGCAATAATCTCACAGAAGGTATATTTTTAAGCATTATGACGAAACAAAAATCAAGAAGATCCTAGGACAATTTTACATGCTTTTGTCGCAATTTTTATACCTGAAATCCTCCTGATTTTGAGAGTATTTTGCCACCAATAAACCTAAGAGAAAGGTATCAGTCAAATCAGTTCAAGGCCAAACTGAGGTGGTAACTTAGCTGTTGAAATTAATTTACTCAGATGTGGCCAGGAGATGCCCTAGAATCATAAATACCAGCGCCCAGACTAATAACAAGCATCTATTAAATAGCTTGTAATAAATGTATTTTCTTTTCATCTCTTTCCTGGTTTTTTCATTGAATCCTTACTTTAGAAAATGTAAACAAGCTGGATGTGCCTAATCCAAAGCTTGTATATATACCTGCCTCAAAGGAGTTCCCAAATATGAAGGGAAAATTACGCCCAAAATTGGCTGGATGAGTTAGGCAATTATAATAGGCCTAGTGAGTTTTTGAACGGTCTGAATACCATAAACTACAGGTACTATCAAGGATCAATCTAAGGAACTTCAACCTGAATCAATGTGCAGGATAACAATAAACAAGCGAGCAATCCTTAAATTATCACAACTGGTGCTCACTCAAAACTGGTTGCACTTTCTAAAATGGATTCCCATAATCAATTCCTGGCAGAATCAGCCAAATGACAAAGCGACAACTAGATGAAAGCTAGCAACAAAAATATCTCAGATTATTTCAATACCAGCTGCCAAGGCTCTGAAGCTGGTACATCCTACTCCCTGGATCTTATCACAGTGGGGGGAGCTCATGCAGATACAACCAGCCCATTTGATCTTAAATATTCAAGCATAAAAGCTATGCTGGAAACTGTGACAGAAGTGGTCTCTAAACACTGCTACAATACAGTTGGTCAGGAGTGCCCAGGTAAGTGCCCACAAGAAGGTTAATTCTGCTGTGGAGATGTCCCTAATCTGATTGTGTGGGAACAACTTTACTATAAGAGTTTGGGCCACAGTCAGGACTATGCTGGCGCTCAGCAAGAGGGTTTGACCCCCAGAGAGGGCATATAAAGACTGAATAGCTTTTCAAAAGTCTGAGATGTTGTCCATGTGCGATTCCCCTCAAGGCCTTAATAAACTGATTTCCGATTTCAAAAATTTATTTCTTAATCTATTAAGTTTATTTGTATATATTATAAAACAAAACTTCTTTACACAGTTTCGCCAGCTCAGATTTATACTGATCTTAGGGAGAAGAGCAAGTCTTATTCTCCGCGGAGTCCACAGGCATCTTCTTAACGACTGGCATGACTTGAGGATCTAGACCCTTGATTCCATTGTTGAGGTCCGCTCACGAACTAGGGCTGGGTACCCTCAGAGTTGAGGAAACTTTTCCGCATTTATTTTTTAACTTCTATTTGTTCTTGAAGCCTGAGCCATTCACTTCATCCTATTCCTTGATATTGCCAACTGGGGTTTGGCGGCATCCAATTGGACAGAGCGCCATTCTGGAGGGTATTATTATTGCTCCTTTTAGTAATAATTCATTTGGCGGCATCTGGTTGGCCAGAGCGCCATTTGTAAGGATTTTCATCCTTGTCAATACTTTTGAGGACATCAGGTTCAGCTGCACCTGACTGGCCAGAAAACTGAGTCCAGTCCGCTCCCTTGTTGCTGCATTTAGTAATATTTGAATTGGCAGCATCTGGTTGGCCAGAGCGCAATTTACAAGGATTTTCATCCTTGTTGATACTCCCATATGCAACGGATTCAGCCTCCAATTGGTCAGAAATTCGCGTCTGAGGGTCCGATCCCTCATCACCGCATTTTGCAATATTGGATTTGGTAGTATCTGGTTGTCCAGAGCGCCATTTCTGAGGCTTCCCTTCCCCATCAGCCTTTCGATTTGATATTGCTCTCAATTTTGAGGCATCTGATTCATCAGATTGCCATTTATGATAATTGGAGCGGTCAAGCCCCTCTCCCCTGACCCCTGACTATTGCCCTAGGGAAAATTAGGGCTATGTGGTGGTCAGAAAACGCCTTGACCGTTACATCACCCTCCCCAGATGAGAGCCCCTCCAGTTCCAGAACTCCTCCACCTTCTTTGAGCAGTTGCTGCAGTCATCAGCCATCTTCCAGGTGGACTCCTCCACCGGGTATCCTACCCATTTGACTAGGTACCAGAGTCTTTTTAAAGATTTTTATTTCCAGGATTTCCTCCAACTCATACTCCGCCTCTCCTGGGTTTCCTGAGTGTACTGGCTCCAGTTTCTCTGGAAGAAGGCCTTTAGCTTCTTCAGTTGCAAGACATGTAATACTAGATGCGCATGCAATCCCTTTGAAACACCAGTTTGTACGCTACTTCATTTATCTGGTGGAGGATTTTGAATGGGCCCAGGGCGACTGGTCCAAATTTCCTGCAGCTTGCTGGAACCAAATAGTTTTTTGCGTTGATCATTACTAGGTCTCCTTCCTTTAGCACAGGGGCCTCAGATCGGTGAGTGTCAGCCTTCTTCTTCTGCATCTCTATCGCTTAATTAAATTCACATGAAGGGTTTTCAGGTTTTCCTTCATTTCTGATGTCAGATCACTCGCCACTGGGTTTGGACCTCTGGAGTGGGTTTCTACCATCTTTAGGTGGAACCCGTAGTTCACCATAAAGGGCGACATTCCCGTTGACAAGATGTGCTAAGTTATTATAAGAAAATTGGGCTAGTCTCAGTTTGTCCATCCATCATTCCTGTTGTGTGGTCATATAGCATCACATATACTTCTCGAGGACTTGATTGACTCATCTCATCTGGCCATCTGACTGAGGGTGGTAAGCTAAGCATCTGCACGGTTTGATATGAAGATTTTTGAGTAGGTGTTGCCATAATGGGCGATGAATTGTGAGGCTCTATCTTATACTATCTCCTCCGGTAGGCCATGGAGGGCGAACACCTTGTTAACAAAGATATCCACCGTGCCCTTTGCTGTGATATAAGAAAAAATTGGAAAGAACTCCGCGTACTTGGTCATTCTGTCTACTACAACCATCACAGCGTCGTACCCCTTTGGTTTTGGTACCCCATTATGAAATCCACACTCAGTGAGGACCATGGCATTACCATAATCTGGAGGTGTTTGAGTTTTTCCAAAGGCTTCTGCCTAGCATGCTTGAACTGGGCGCATGTTAACATTTTTGGATGTACTCCCTCACGGCGCTTGGCATCCCCAGCCAGTAGAAACTCCTGGCCAGGATCTCTATAGTTTTCTCATTCCCAGGGTGTCCCGCCAAGGAGTGGTCATGAGAAAGCGCTTATCGCCTCCTCCTGGAGCTCACGGCTGGGCAGCCATGGGTGCCCTTTGTGGAGGATAAGGCCTTTCCTTTTGCAGAAATTCCTATGTTTCTCATTCTCCACCACCTTTTCCAGGTCCTTCCACAGTGTGGCCCCATACTTTGAGCTTCGCTGGGAGGCCGGAGCTTATCCTTCAGTTCCTGGGTGGCATTCTGGATGACAGCGAACACATTTGAGGGCAACATAGTTGCTGTGTTGTATGCATCCAGCTCGTCCCTCGGGAAAGACTTTCCTGAGTCCCTGCTTAGGAGATCTGGGATGAAGTTGCTCTCCCCCAGCTTTTACACAATCCTGGAAGTCATAAGACGGCAGATCTAGGTGCCACCTGGCCTGGCGCTGGTTCATGCGCTTTGGACTCTTGTAAAATTTGAGGGTGCGGTGGTTCATTCTGATGGTGAAAGAATGTCTGGTGTAGAGTAAGTGATGCTGCCATTCCTTCAAAGCTGATACAATAGCTAAGAGCTCCTTGTCATACAAGGGATAGTTCATCTCAGCTGGAAGCATCTTCCTGCTAAAATAGCTTACAGGATGGTCTGCCCCATTTTCCCCCTCTTGCAGCAGAACTGCCCCAATCGCAAAGTTGGAGGCGTCAGTATCCACTATAAAAGGGCGGTTGGCGTCAGGGTGAGCTAGTACTGGTGCCTTCATGAGGCTCTCCTTGATGGTTTGGAAGGTTTTTCCTCCATTTCTCCCCAATGGAACGGCACCTGCCCTGTCAAACGGGTTAAGGGTGCCGCCATCCTGGAGAGGTCTTTTGTAAACCTTCTCAGGAAGTTCACGACGAACAGGAAGCTTATAATTCCCATTATATCCTTAGGGGCCGGCCACTCCCTTACTGCCTTCAGCTTTTCAGGGCATATGGCTGTTCCCCTTTGGAAGATTTTTGTTCCCCAGAAAGGAGACAGAGTCCTTGTAGAACTCACATTTTGATAGCTTCAAGCGGAGGTCCGCTTTGTTGAGGGCCTCCAGCACGTTCAGCACATTGCCTTTGTGGTCCTCTTTGGTCCTGGAAAACACAAGAATGTCATCCATATACGCCACACAACATTTTCCAATCAGGTTTCCTAGGGCGTTGTCTATGGTACGCTAGAATACTGCTGGGGCGTTCTTGAGGCCAAAAGGCATCACCTTGTACTCAAAGACCCCTAAGTGGCACTTGAAAGCCATATACTGTTGTTGTTCTGTGATTACATTTACTTGGTTGAACGCATTGACCAGGTCCAACTTGGTGAAAACCTGGCTACCTGAGATCATCTGGGAGATGGTCTCCATCAGAGGGATGGGGTAGGGGCTGGACTCAGTTATTGCGTTCAGCTGCCGATAATCTATACATGGGCGAAGCTCGCCCCTTTTTTGGGACTAGGAGTATTGATGAAACCACTGGAGATTTGGAGGGAACGATTATCCCACGCTCTAGCATTTCCTTGACATAGACCTCCAGGGTAGCCTTCTCCTTCAGGTTCAAAGGGTAGACAGGACAACCCTTGGAGAACTCCGCGTCCTTTTTGAACTTGAAGTTTAAAGGAAAGGGACCATTTGGGATGATGGAGGGAGCTTAGTTCTTCAGGAACAGGTGGGCGTATGTGCGAAATTCGTTGGAAATGTCCACCCCTGGCTCCAGCACCACTACTGCGTTCACCCCAGGCTTCCCTCCTCCAGTGGTGAAGAAATCTAGTGTCACTGGAGGTTGGTTCTTGGGGTGTAGCAAGACCAGGCGCTCCTGCAGTTTGAACTTAGGGGAGAACTTGTGCCACCACTGCATGCCCAGGATTATGGGATGTTGCAGATTTTTAATAGCACTAAATGATTCTTGGAAGGTGTGAGGCCCCTTCCGCAGCAGCACCTGGGTTATGACCTTCCAACTGCCAACCGTTTTTTAGGTGTCTGCAAGCGTCATGGCTCCCTTCCATTCCATCTCCAGCCTCATTTCTTTTGCTAACCCATAGTCCAGATAGTTGTCCTCAGCTCCGGTGTCCACCAGTGCCCAAAGTTGATCCTCCCTCTTCCCCTTTCTTCACCAAAGCTGTAAAAAATAGTGGATGTAGAGATAAGATGAGGTATCTCATTTATTGATAGTAGCAACGCGCGCGGGAGTAGGGCAGAAGTTGTAGGAGAGACTGGGGTTTCCATCTCTGGGTTCTTCGAGGTGTTTACCCCATTGGAGGAACTGGAGGGCGATCCCTGTGAGGTCTCCTGCGAGGGGCTGGAGACTGTCTCAGACTCAGCTTGGCAGCCGCGGAACTTCCCATGTTTTACCATGGGATGGGATTTTTCCTGAGTTAACGTTATTTGGCCCTCCACCTGGGTCGCAACTGAAATTTCCTCATTGAGGGTGACTCCCAGGTGAGTGGCAGCCATGGCAGTGAGGATATCAGGGCAGAGATTCTGGCGGAACATCCGTGAAATCTGGGTAGAGGTGATCTTGGCCGCCTTAGCCAAGAGGCGGTACACATGGGAGTACTCCATGACTGACATCTTCCCTTGAGTGAGGTTTATGAGGGCGGACCATGCTGCATCTTGGGAGTCATTCAGTGTAGCTGCTTTCTCAACCAGCTGGAGACATTCCTCCAAGGTGGGAGGGAGCACCGACTGGGCTTCCAGTAGCTCAGTGAATTAATCCGCTAAATTTCTGGGCAGGGCGGTCACTATTTGGGCAATCTGGAGTGACACTGGGGCCGTTCCTCCTGAGGCTGTGATTAGCCAGGCCTGAAGTTTCACACGAGAGAAGGTGGCGTGTATGGTGCTCAGCTCCCCTGGGGTGAGGGCCTGTCGAAATTCAGATGCAGGCTGCTCAGATTAAGAGTAGACGTGGACATGTCCCTTGGAGGGAAGGAAATGGGCGACTTTTCTTAAGAGGAATAGGAGAGAGAGGATGACCATCAGAAACATGGTTGGGTGTTCATACCACGCAGGCAAGGCGCGTTCTGATGGCTTGTCCACTATATCCAGGAATATTGACATCAAATTAAATGAGGGTTGTCTAATGTGACAGATGGGGTCTCTAAACACTGCTACAAAGCAGTTGGGCAAGAATGCCCAGGTAAGTGCCCACAAGCAGGATAATCCTGCTGTGGAAATATCCCTGATCCGACTGTGTGGGATCCATTTTACTATAAGAGTTTGGGCCACAGTCATGACTATGCTGGCGCTCAGCAAGAGGGTTTGACCCCCAGAGAGGGCATATAAAGACTGAATAGCCTTGTCAAAGTCTGAGCTGTTGTCCATATGTGATTCCCCTCAAGGCCTTAATAAACTGATTTCCAATTTTTTGAAAATTTATTTTTAAATTTATTAAGTTTATTTGTATATGTTAGAAGATGAAAATGCTTTACACAGTTTCGCCAGCTCAGATTTATACTGAGCTTAGGGAGAAGAGCAGGTCTTTTTCCCCGCAGATTCTGTGGGCATCATCTTGATGACAGGCATAACTCGGGGATCTAGACCCTCAATTCCATTGTCAAGGCCCACTCCTAAACTAGGACAGGGTACCCTTGGGGTTACAGAAACTTTTCAACATTTATTTTTCATCTTTGATTTGTTCTTGAAGCCTGAGCCGTTATCTTCATCCATATTCCTCAATATTGCTAACTGGGCTTTGGCGGCATCCAATTGGCCAGAGCGCCATTCTCAAGGGTTATCCTCATTGCCCCTTTTAGTAATATTTTGTTTGGCAGCATCTGGTTGGCAAGAGCGCCGTTTGCAAGGATTTTCATCCTTGTCAATACTTTTGAGGGCATCAGGTTTGGACATACATGATTGGCCTGAAATTCGAGTCCAGTCCACTCCCTTGTTGCTGCATTTAGTAATATTTGAATTGGCAGTATCTGGTTGGCCAGAGCACCATTTACAAAGATTTTCATCCTTGTCAATACACTTTAGGGCATTGAACTCAGCCATACCTAGTTGGCCAGAAATTTGTGTCTGAGGGGTCTGATCCCTCGTAACCACATTTGGGAATATTTGGTTTGGTGGCACTTAGTTGGCCAGAGCGCCATTTTTGAGGCTTTCCTTCCTCGTCTGCCTCACAATTTATAATTTTCTTTGATTTTGAGGCATCTGATTTGTCAGATTTCCATTTACAAAAATTGTAGCTGTTGAGGCCCTCTCCCTTGGCCTTGACTATCGCCCTAGGGAAGACTAGGGCAATGTGATGGTCAGGCAATGCCTCGACCATTACAGAAACCCTATATCAGGGTTTTAGGATTGGTACTTTCAAATCGATCCCTCCTTTGGCTCGTTCTAATATCTTAAGGATCAAGCACTCAAGATGGATATATTTATGAAGTACCACGATGTAACTATGGCATCTCTTGCCAGACATCTCAAAGACAGTCAAGCAACTAACGTATTCCTGGTTAACTTTATTCATCCCTCAAATAAGAATACCCAGTGAATAATTGTTACAAAATCTGGAGTCCACAGAAATCTACCATTTGCAAGGGGAGGAAAAATCTTCCCAAAATGCCCCACTGAAAAACTAAATTCCAGTTTTTCTGAAGTCCAAAAGGCAACATTTGATAATATGGTACTTGCCAATGAAGCTCATGGGAGATTAAACATTCTCAAGGAGCTTCTGAATGAAGAAGTCCTGAAGATAGCCGCAGAAGTTCTGGACCACCTTGGACAAATCATAAGAATGGGTACAAACCACTAAAAACTGCTGTCAAAAACTGGAAAGCCATTTGGATTACCTATTGTCTCAATCAGAACGACTTACCATACATGCCATCTTGGGCCAAAGAAATCACCTAGAGCTAAATAAAAAAGTTGACTTTTAAGAGCATGTTCAGGTTTAGCTGGATACTATCAGTAAAAACTTAAAGGACCTTGCAGCAAAACCAGCCGTCCCAAATATTGATGAAGAGGAAGCCCAGATCAAAGAGGAATTTTATAAACTTTGGACTGTGGTGTTGAGATTGCAAGCCAGAAATACTGAAATTACTCAGGAAAATTGAGAACTCAGAATGCAACTATCAACTGCAAAATCCCAATGAGACTGTATGGACAATGATATAAAAAGCATAACAACTAATAAAGCTTTAATCAAAGAGGAGTATGACAACGTTAAAAAAAATTTGATCCCACAAAAAGCAAGTGTGCCAGTGCTCACCCAACTTTGACAAAAAAGTAAATGGAAAAAGCTTCGCTTATTAGGCCAAAAAACAGCCTAAAAATTAACTAAGGGCTGAATATAGGCGTTGAAATCCAGTAGTTCGGAGCAATATCATTAAATCAAATCATTGGAAGTTGACACAATGCAGAAACTGATATTTGGAACATCTGTTCTATGCCTAGAGTCCTAGCATCAATCTTGACTCCAGATACTTCCCAACGGGAAAGAGGGCTGATTATGGGCGAAGACACACCAAGATTTTCAAGAAGAAGCACAACCCTATGTCCAAACCAGGGCAAGATGACCTTAAACCATTCAATTTACCAAAGTTTGACAAGGATGGAAACGTTCATTCTTTCCTCAAGTTATTTTAAAAAGCGATGAGAGGAGCATCAGACCATGCACAAGGATTTGCAACTAATAAACTCACTTGATGCCCATAGCTGTGACCTCGTTATGCCCTATTTGGATGACGATTGGTCCTATAAAAATGCCAAAATTCCGATAACAAAACAGTTTGGAGGGCCTGAGAAACTAGAAACCCGAAAAAGAAGGCTTCTCAATATTAAATTCAAACAGAATGAGACTATTAAGAACTTTGCGGATAGATTCTTCCATGAGGCACAAGTTCTGAGTGAGTTCAATGCAATAAATAAGTTTGACGCAAAGATTGCAACTGGAGCACGCAATTATGCCCTTCCACAAACCTCACAATGTCATGCTGCCTGCAATCAATGGAAGCTTGGAAAACCATGAGTTTATCAATTACTTGAGAAGCTGTTCTTAAAAGATACACCTAATCGGGCCAAAGATCAGCAAAAATCCCATTTTGGGCACAAAAACAAAACTATGTCTGACCAGGGGAAATATTTCCAAAAACAAACCAAAAATTCGGGCAAAAACAGCAAACAGGACCGATTACATGTCAAAATTGTGGTCAAAATGGGCATTTTGCTAGACAATGCTACAGATGGTTAATAAAAATCCTGGGGCCAACTTTACTCTAGAAATTTACAGTATTAATGAGGAGGGAAAAGGGCAGGTGGAGTAAAGGTGGAATACTTTAACTCTACCGCTTTTCAAACCATTCCACCTGACCCTGATGAGTCTTTAGTGCTGAAGATATCGCCAAAGATAACCTACACAATATTGTGGCTAATGATGCTATGATGGTCACTACTTGGGCCACAGCAAAAGCAATTAAACCCTTGAAAATTACCAAAGAAGCCTGAGAAAAAGTTTCAAAATCTTACATAAAGCAGATTATTGATCAGGGCTTAGACCTCCAACCCAGATGTTCAACAGATTTACCTAAGCTTAACAACGTTCAAGTAGCTAAGCCCATAAAGACCTTACCAGGTAACTTCCCAAATACTAGCTCAAGCCTGAAAGCACACCTGGAATCGGGCAACAGTCAAAGCATTTACACAATAAATAACTCTGTAACTACTCTGATAGTACTTATGTGGACTTAGCGGTAAACAAGGTGAAAGTTTGGGCCCTTGTTGATAGTAGCGCTCCTATCAATAAAGTCAGCACAAATTTGGTTAAAACTGATAATTGCACCCAATGTTGCCTACTGTCAGGAATATGGAACACCTATGGCACATATAACTTAATTTCTGGGCGCATACAGTACCCTGCTACTCAGATTTGGATCCATTGTAGTAACAGCACCTGCCATAGTGTTGCCAAATATAAACTATGGTATCTTAAACAAGATCGATTTCCTAAGAAGATATGGAGTTGTTACCAATCAAAAGGACGATAAAATCACCATTCTCAGCCAGGATATTTCAAAGACTATAATCATGATAAGGCAGTTAAGAAAAAACTCAGACTATTCATAAATCTGGCCTACAAAGATGGGGTCGTCCTGATTGAGTATTCCAAAGCTTGGTCAAAGATATTACCACTTACCACTCAGATTGATGAGTCAAATGGCATTCCACTTTGATCAAAATAAACCATCACTATACCATCAAAAGAACAACTAATCATCCTAATGGGACTAACAATTAATATCCCAAAAGGGCTTTATGGTGAAGTATATCAACCATGGTATAAATTTAAATTTAAACCAAACATTACCCCTGGTAATATCATTCTAATCCACAAAGAAATATAGATTTTATGTATAAACCTGCAAAATTGGCCCATCACCATCAGAAGACATCAAACATTCGCTTTTCTGCATCTGTTCCCTATCATGGAAATTCACTCATTCCATGAGTTTGTAACTTTTGTCAAATTAGGGCTCCCCAATAGGGACCAACTCAGCATAAATAATGTTGTCCCTATGGCCAATTTAAGCAACCTGACCAACTCTGATAATGGCCAAGATCAGAAATTATTCACTAAATATTGGGAAATATTCACATAAATAATTTCGACTTGGGTTGTACTAATGGTGTCACCTACAAAATCAATACTGGAGATCATAAACCTATTCAATTATGCCCGATTAGACGCTCAAAGTCATAAGAAGAAGCAGTATCTAAGGAGATTAAGGAACTCCTCGATCATGGCATGTTAGTCCCTCCAAAAGTCCATGGGCAGCACAAGTTTTAATAGTGAAGAAAAAAGATGGAATCAACCAGGTAGTCATTGATTATTGGAAATAAACAATATCACCAAGAAAGACTTGTACCCACTGCTATGAATTGAAGATGCCTTGGATAGGCAGGGGGCACGAAGTTTGACTTGGCAATGGACCTTATTCAGCAGGTGTTGGCAAGTAGATCTTCCCAAAGAGGAGCACGAGAAATGTGCAATAATAACCCAAGAGGGCCTATTCCAGCTGACAAGAATGCCTCAAGGGCTCTGCAATGCCCCAGCTACATTCCAATGGGCAATGGACACAATACTGGGAAATTTTGAAATTGACATGTGTACTAGTGTACCTTGACAATATTAACGTTTTTCAGCCGCACTTTTGACGACCACCTGGAACATTTAGAGGAGGGTTTCAGAAGGCTAGCTGCTGCAAGCTTGAAAATCAGTCCCAGTAAGTCAGTTTTTTCGTAGCCATTTGGAATACCTCAGATTTGTAATTGATAAAGTGGGTCTTCTGCCCCAACCCTCTAAGCTTGATGCCATCTCCAAAATAAAATGGAACAAATCCAAGCGAAATATTCAAGTATTCCTAGGCATGATCGGGTACTATTGCCAATTTATCACTGACTTTGTACAACTTTATGAGCCGCTTTTCTATCTGCTTAAAGATAAGGTCCCATTCAACTGGAATCCAGCTTGCCAGGATGCATTTGACCAACACCAATCAGCCCTATTAAGTACACCTGTTCATTGATATCTGGACTTTGATCACAAATTTATCGTTCAAACTGATGTATCCCAAATAGCAATGGGGGCCATGTTATCCCAAGTCGGAGAAGATGGTGAAGAACATCCAGTTGCCTTTGCTAGTCAGACCTTAAACATACATGAATGGAACTACACGGTGACAGAATGAGAATTCTTAGCCATTATATATGCTTGTAAGCAATTCCAGGTCTACTTTCATGGCACTCATTTCAAAGTTGTTACCAAATTATGCTTCCTAAGATGGCTAAATAACTTAAGAGAATCTGAGGGATTTTCTTCCTCTAAACATTAAATATTCAAGCCTATGACTACACCATTGAGCATCAAGCTGTGTCAAAACACCTAAACGCTTACTGTCTATCCCAACTACCCACCATTGCAACACTTAGTCATACCACCAATGATTTGTATATGAAAATGATCAGCGGAGAGTATCAGGATGATCCCAAATCCAGCCAAAAAATATTATCAGATCTACAAAAATACATTCATCAAAACAGGACGCTTTACAAGATTGTCAAGGACCAAAAATACACTTTACAAGACCATTGGCCTGAATAGACCTAATAATGGCAGCGCATAAGGCTATAGGGCATAGCAGATTCAAAAAGACAAAAGAGCATCTGAAGCAATTCTACTACTGAGAGTGAATGCGTTTTGACGTATAAGAAACGCTAAAGTGCTGTGAAGAGTACCAAAGGGGAAAACCGTTCCAATAAAGCACGTCTTAACAGCTTGTTTGGTCCAACTTTTCCTGTCACACTGTATCTATTGACGTTGTTGGCCCACTTCCAACAAGCAATATGAAGGCCATGTACATAATTTAGCCATCAACCATTTGATCAAATGGGTTAAGGCCAAGGCTATTCAGGAATCTGGAGCAACAAACATTTCAGAGTTTGTACCTGAAAAATATCATCCACAAATATGGATGTCCTCACGTTATTCTGACTAATAATAGAACCAACTTTACCACCATTGTCCTTGCCAAGCTCAACCAACTTATGGGAGTATGAGGTGTACTTTCTGCCCCATATCACTTGAAACTAATGAGACTTTTGCGCGCGCAAATGGGACTTTGGTGATCATTATCTGGAAATTAACTTCTGCCAAACCATCTTCATAGAGTACTTATCTAAGTTTGGCAGTCTTTGCCTACAATATCTCCTACTACTCATCAACCAAAATGTCTCCGTTTCAAGTAGTATATGGTAGACACCTGGACCTACCAACGCTGCTATATCTGGCCCTAGAGGAACCTGGCGAAAACACTTATCCTCAGTACGTTGAGAAGCTTGTGAATACTTTGCAAACTACAAGCTCAAGCCTTTGACAACAGTTTTGCTGAGAAAAAGGCCCTCCATCAAAAGGACTTAGTGAATTGCTACCCACTGGATGAATTTGAAGCTAACAATGAAGTTCTATTTTGAAACACCCATAGATCAGGCCAATTGCAAAAGTTAGATTGCATTTGGGTTGGGCCATTTGAAGTAAACGAGAGAACATCTAAGTTCATTTACACCATCAAGGATATCAAAACTGGCCATAGATACAACTGAGTCTATGCAAAATTCTTAAGAAGGTTTAATAAATGGGCCAATTAAGAAAAGAAAATGCTGTAAAAAACACAAAAACACAAAAAAATAGAACAAAGAATATTTTATAACAGTTTTATTTAATTAATACTTTAGTTTACACTTGAGGTTGGGAAGAGGATCCAAATTCAGACTTGACATGAATTTGGACCAATATACTTCAGACTCATTGGGCGTTCAACCTAAGTTACCAAAAAAGAAAACCCAACTCCATGCTCATCAGGTGTTCAGGCCAGTGATAACAGACCAACATAGGCTATTTGGGAATCTTAAAGCTTATGTTCAAGTCAAGAGGGGGAAACGTCAGAGTCTGGTGGTTAAATCAAAATTAAACATTTCAACAATCATCAGATCGAAGATTATCCTTTCAACGCTTGAGCTAACACCTATATTATCACCTCAAAGCCTCTTGCAATAATATTATTTGGGCCGAATATCTCTTTTTTTTAGTACTAGATGGTGGGCCGAATACTCAATGTCAATTTAAACAATTATTTTATCAAAGCGCCCAGCCCAAATATGCTTACATATTATGGCTGATTTCCTATGCATCAGATCTCAGCAATTGGTCCTGATTATTAGGAACACAATCAACTAACTTGTATACAAAATTTTTTGGGACCAACCCAAAGTCAACATCTGAAAATCCCATGGACCATCAGATGAATAAAAAATTTTATTAATTTTCTGCCTAGGGTGAAATTTGTATGTTAATTTTTGTTATTGACATGATAACACTTGCACATGGACCACCTGAAAGGGAGTACAAAGTGGTATTGAGGAAGAGGCCTACTGACGTCCCAATTAGGGGTATGTCATTTAATCAATTGAGGCAAGAACTTTACAGAAGGTGAATTTCGTCAGAAGTATGATGAAACTCAAATCAAAAAGATCTTTGGACAATTTTGCATGCTTTTATCGCAGCCTTTGTACCTGAAATCCTCCCATTTTTGAGAGTATTTTGCCACCAATAAACCTAAGAAAAAGTTTCAGTCATATTAGTTCAAGGGCCAAACTGAGTTGGTAACTTAGCTGTTAAAATTAATGTATTCAGATGTGGCCAGGAGATGCCCTAGAGGTATAAATACCAGCGCCTGGCCTAAAAACTAGAATATAACAAATAGCTTTTTAATTTAGTTTATATTTATTCTATCTCTTTTCCTGGTTTTCTCATTCTATCTTTCTTTAGATAAAGTGTCAACAAGCTGGATGCGCCTAATCCAAAGCTTATATATCTACCTGCCTCAGAAGAAGTTCCCAAGCATGAATGTAAAATTATGCCCAAAATTTGCCAGAAGAGTTGGGGAAATTATAATAGGCCTAGTAGGTTTTTGAATAGTTTTATTATTGTAAACTACAGGCACTATTGAGGATCAATCTAGGAACTTTGACCCAAATAGACGTGCAGGATAACAATAAACAAGAGAACAATCCTCAGATTTTCACAATGCCTATGAATGCAAAACAGCAAGCAGTCTTCATAGTGTGTGGTCTGGCACACTAGTGGAGCCTGCTGTAGAAAACTAAAAGATTATGACAAGCATTAAATGCCTTTTGTTATTATCAGATTTTTAACCAGTTGATATTCCTCACATATTAATGAAGTTAATATAATAATAAATCAAGGATGATTGCTTATTAGTTTGCTAATTTCAATTAATTAATTTTTGATATTACCCCAATTTGTGCTCCCCATCTGGTTGGGTTGAGCTGTCTTGATTTGCAGGATTAAGAAAGTATTGGGCATCATGCCCAATAAAAAATTAGTAGGTCTCAACACTGGCGACTGAGGCCAAGGATGTTAAGATATTTCTATTATCAATTAAGATGGTGAATTACTTAAATTCGACATTAAAAAGTATCATGAGTTGATCCTAATAGTTTTCAGCTTATATCGACACTAGTGACTTATGCTAAGGATGTCATACTATTAATAGTATCTTTATAAACTCAGCAGGCTTTTATCCCTGTATCAACTCCATGTGCAAAATGATTGTGGGATTTCTGGCATTAAGTCAAATCTTGGTGGACCATCGACTTATGATAAGGATGCTGAACTATTTGTATTAATTAAATAAAGTTGAATCGCATTTTGACTTTGTGAGAGTATTGGGCAGAATCCCTGACAGTATTTTAGGTTTATTTGATACTGGAAACTTATGCCGAGGATGTCAATATATCTAATTAATTCAGATTATGACCAATCAAAGATTGACATAGTCATAGATAATTGAGGATGACAAGTTTTGCCAGTGAGGGTGCTGATGCATGCTAAGCAGGGAGAATCATCAGTGAGAGTGATGATAAATGCAAATCAAGTAAAATCGCCAATGAGATTGCTAACGATGCTGGCAATAAATGCCAATGATTTGGACATGCAAGAAATGTTTATAAATAGTTTGATCTCCCTCTTAACAAAGATATTTTCTGTCTTCCCATATTTACTAAGTTTTTAGTTAACAGTAGTTAGCTTAGCTTGTAGAAGTGGGACTCAAGATCCCCAGTTATTAGGTGCTGGGTTAAAACACCTGGTGTGGTCAGCGCAACCAACACCCAACCTGGAATTACAGATCAAATGTGGGAACTAGCTCAATCATTGGAGCCAGCGATGGATGAGTTGTTATTAGCCATGAGTTGAAGGAGCAAGGGGTCAGACTGCCCAGAATGGGGGTGAACCACCGGTGCACACCAAGAGGGGTTAATCTGCTAAGGAGAAGTTGGTGTCCAGCTGAATTTGGGAGTTGCCTTCAGCCCTGTAAGGAAAGGTCACAAAACGATGGTGAAAAAGCTAGGGCCATCAGTCTTCATACTGTTTGACCTGTCACACTAATGGAGTCGCCCAGTATTGAAAATGAAAAATTTTAAACAGTTCTAATTATGCAGTCCAAATTATATATCTAAAAACATTTTCTTAATTTCATTAAGGAAACTAAATATACGCTTATAGTCTTTCCTTCTTGACTGTGATTTTCTGGGCAGGAAGATTATATAAAAGAACATGAAACTTTTTTCAGACAGGAATGTCAATCACAGACTGATCTATAAATTGTGGCATTTAAGATTTATAATATGTGATTCATGTACCTTTAAACTTACCTTTTGAGCCCAGCTTACTTCCCCATTTGAAGGGTCAGCGCCAGATCACTCAGCTTTACATCAATGAGACTACTAAGATCATATTTTCTAAATCTTGATAAACGCAGAAAAGGTCTGATGACTTTTTGGTCTTTTCTTTACATTTTCTTTGCTGCATTCTCCATTATTTTTCATAAAAGCTTCTTTGAATTTAAAAAAGAGCCTCATCTTGAATTTTTATGCGGGTTTTAAGATTGCCTCTTGTTTGTTTCTCAATAACAAAGCTTAAACTATGGTCATACTTCTAGTAGTCGTTATTGTTTGCTTTGCTGAAGTCCCTCTTGAGTTAAGGCCATTGTAACGAATAACCATGCACTGCGCCTTAGGCTAATGCAGCACATGGTTGTTATTACATTAACTAAAGATTATACTTTTTACTTCCTGCCAATAGCCAATGTCCTAAATTTAACAGTCATAAAAATGCTCCGCACTCCCACCTTCAGTCATGCCTTAAGAACGCTGCATGCATCCATAATGCTTTTTTATTCCAGCATCACATGACACATGCTTTTCTGAAGTGCTTATTGTTTGTCTGCCATGTCAGTGCCTACTGCACCTGTATGCAGGCTTTGGAGTATGATGCTTGTCCCAGACCCCATCTCCTGTGAGCAAGCTAGCCAGTGTACATAAAGCCCACCGCATTTTCATGTACACAATATCCTTCTAAAAATTGAAATTTGTGTGTCACTATTACGTCCTTGCTTTCAGTGCCTGTCACTCCCATCTTTTTTCACCTCCGATGTCACCCACCAACGCCTCCATATTATAAGGTGGTGATATCAAAAGTGATCTTTAGTTGATCATTGAATTCACACTTTATAATGATTTTTCCCCAAACACTTATCTTTTAGAGCCCAGGTATTCCCTTCATTGTATGGCTCTGGTTCCATTAGCAGCACATTGATGAAAATATCCATAATAAAACTTTTTAAATTCTGATAACGCAAAGTTCTACTGTTTCTTTAGTTTTTCCCATCCATTTCTGTACTAATCTCTTTGATACCTGTCATGAGATTTTATTAATCTATAAGAGTCACTTCTTTTTTCTCTTTCTGCTTGACATAACTCTTGGGCAAATATTATATGGTTAAAAAGTAAATCTCAATTGCCTGCCCTAACTTTTATTATATGTCCTCAGATTCACTGTCTGCTGCCCCAGTGTGAGGCAGTGGAAAAACTCTTCCCACAAAGTTTTTGTCCAACAGGAAAACGTGCTCAGACTGGCTCACCCAGTCATACCAAACCCCTATGACAATTTGTTATTCCCAAGTATCCTGACACCCGCCTTCTCAAACCCAAGTGGTGCCCATTGCCCCCTGGTGCTTACTGGAGCAACGTGCATTTTGGCCTTAGGGTCGAATATGGGAAAATTTTCCCCTACAATAACTAAGCCATTATTGAAATGGCTCAGGCGGTGATGCTCCCGCCAGTTTCATTGACTTCCGCCCCTATAAATGGTATTTTGATCTTGGCTTTATATGTGAAGCTGATGCCGCCACTTTAACAACTATTTTCCTGGTTTTCCAGGGTACCTCTCTCCCAAAATTCAGACCAGCTCCCAGCGGATACCACTTTAGTGGTTCAGTTTGCTGGTTTTCCCACCCATCTCTCCCCTGAAGTGCTCCACCAAAAGCTGATGGAAGGTTTGGAAGCCTATGACTCCAACCCCTTCTTGCAATTTGTGATCCAAAATGGGGCCACACGACTCTCTGGGCCTCAGTCGTATGCCATGATAAGCCCTGAATCAAATAAAATTGCCATGTCAATTCCCCCAGATGCTGTTATCCTCTCTTCCCCCAAACATTTGTTCTGGGCCTATGTCAAGGGCGGACGGATGATATGTATATCCTGTTTTTATTTAGACCACTTGAAATCCAAGTGCCTATCCTTATTTGCTTCTGATAGCAATGATTTCTAATCTGACCGCCTTCAATCTAGCACCCACCATGTGCCAGCTATGGTATGAGGTATGATCCTACCTCCCCCTATCCCCCAAAGCCTGTTGCTGCAGCTGTGCCAATACAACCAATCAGCCTCCTCCTCGCCACAATGCCACAAATGCTCTATCCAATCAAGCACAGGATTGGACCACAGTTTGATCCCATGCATCCTCCAACAAGCCAACAAAACCTCAGATATATGCTGAATACCCATTTCAATTCAACCAAAAAACCTTGGGATTTATTGGCTGAACTTAATGATTCTGGAAATGTAATTGAAGACTGCAATATACAAATTGAGAGGTTTGTGTATATTGACCAATATGATGAACTACCCCTCGCTCATATGCCCCCCAGCAAGGTGCTAAAATATTCTGCGGCGACCACCAGCTTGCTGTTGAAGCAACTTCTAAGCCAGATTGTCATCTTCTCCGCATTGCTGCCACCAAATCAGTGGCGGTGGTCGCAGGAGGAATTCCGCCTCCCAGTATTCCCTCCAAAGCCAATATAGTTAAAAAATATGTTGATTGAAGCCCACATATCTGCCAACAACGCCATCCAGCATGTGGCAGAGGTAGCGCAGAATCCCAAATCAAAGATTACCCTCACCAATATCGCCACATTCAAAAAACTACCCAACGCACATATGAAAGCTGAACTAGCTTTAGCAAATTAAGTCAGAAAACTTATGTATAAAGGATGTTTAACTACCACCCCAATCATCAGAATTATATCTCTGCATACCGCTGATGCCCTGACGCCCTAATATCTGCTGTAGCCCATGCCCTGCTTTTAGATGAAGACACTGCCAAGGATGAGCCCCCTTATCCCCCTCCTCTTCCTCCATTATGATATAAGTGGTTCCCGCTGTCACACCTGGTTAGTTGAGTTTGCATTTTGTGTGTTGTCAGCCCATTTTGGGTGTTTCAACTGTTTTATTCGGTGAGAATATATTTTTAGGTTTTGAGTATCAGTAAAGTCCATATCCTGGTCAGCTTACCTCGGTTAAATAAATATAAGAACCACTTCTTATATTTTCTATGATGGGTTCTTTACCTCATTTAAGCGTTTTCTTGTAATAATAATTTCTCTTTTTTTCTTAACTTTGGTTTTTATTCTTTGTCAAAGCCTCCATAGATATTATGCCATCATAATGGAACATTCATATCATGCTATGGACCAATTTAGTTGCTGTTGTTAGTCACATTATCATTTTCTTATAAAGAGTGGGGCTCAATCTGTAACCACTAATGAGGTTCAGCTTTTTTCCAAAAAAAATTCTTAAGAATTAGCTTAAAACTAGTACAGTGGTTACAATCAATGCTTTCCAGTATACAACTCATAGCCTTAAGATGCTTGTAGTAAATTTGACTTATCTATCAGAGATGTTTAGTGAAAGGATGTCATGATGCCCCCTTGTTGAACTGAAACGAGTATATCTCTGTTAGTGTAGGTTACAATACGGATTTTTTTAAGTGAATGAAACCTTGAATTCTTAGGAATAGTGCAAAGTCAATATCTTACCAGTAATATTAAAGACATTTTCTTTATAGTTAAGAGCATCTTTAAAACTTATATATTCTGGGAACAATCAGGAAATGATAGTTATGGTTGAGCAACACAGTAACAGAATGACTAAATTGCTGTGATCTGAACTTCATTGATAAAGCTTTATAAAGCTACTTTGCTATGGTGCTTTTAGGTCAAAAAGTACCGGATTGTTTGAAGTGATCCACATTAAGAGGGATTTTCAGAATTTTCAATAGTTGAATTATAAAAGATATAGAGAGCACCACTCTTTACATTAGCGCAACTTGAATTTTATTCGCATATTTTATATTCAAAATTTATTCATGTAAAAAGGAATTGTAATTTGCATTTAATGTAGAAAAAACATGAAGTAAAAAGTTGGTCATTTATAAATAAATCAATTGTCCAACGTCAGTAAAATGTTTAAGTTTTCAGGATAAAGCCACCTTGAAACACAAGTGTTGGTAGGTCGTCTGATTTTTCAAACTTTAAAAATGGGCTCTCTTTACAATTTGAGTAGCTTATGTTTTAAACTTTGTGATTTTCCCTCTGCAACTTAGCACATGATGTCTCTGGGGTAAGTATAGTATGGTGTTAAAAGAGACAATATTGAGAGAGAAAAATTGGGCTTGGGTTAGTGTTTTCATCTTGATTTTGAAATTGACTTGACTGATGAAAGGCAATAGAGCCTCACTGCTTTATCTCATCAAAATTTTCTTTGCTCTCACTCATTCTCATATGGGAGGCTATATAACTCACATTGGGACATTTAAAAAGACAGATTGCTTCATTATATTCAATTTTATCCTAAAAACAACACATTATTTTTTCTTTTTTTACTTGCCAAATCTATAATCTCCACACCTTTTTAAATCTTTTACTCTGATTTTTAATGCTACCTTACTGAGAGTTAGAATGACTGTTGGAAATTATTGGAATCTCTTTGATATGGGTGAAATTGAATGAAAAATAATTAGCAACACGATCAATGGAGTTTCATTGCTTTTAAAGTTAAGGAGTCAATAAATACAATGAACTCCTAAATAACTGATTAAGTTCCTGAACACTTTCTGAACCCGCCAATTCTTCTGACAAAGATCTTGCCATTCTAAGGTCTCCTGAATCCGTTGCCTTGAACAAGAAAGATCATGTACACGAAAAAACTTGATTTTCGCTACACTGATCAGGAAACCTTTTTACCCAACTTGACCTAATTTTCTACCAAAAATTCTATCCTACTCAATCTCAACTTCCACAAACCTTTAAATATCTCCTACTATTTATCATTTAAGCTACCTCCAGTTTTGCCTAGCTGGATGAATGAAGATTTTAAATGTTATACAAAAGAGATTTTTCCTGTCTGCATATATGGATTTATTCGAGGTACGCTGACCAGGGGATGGACAGTACCAAAAACAACACTCAAAATGACAAAACAAAACTACTAACCAGGTGGGAGGCAGAAACTGCTAACCCACCATGGCAGAGGTTGAAGAGGGGTCAGGGGGTTAGTTTTCAGAAAGACCCACCTCAATCAAGGGATTTTGGTTACAATACCAGATCGGAGCAGAGAGCCAGGGAGTTGGGGCATCTGCATAGTGGGGGTTGAGGTCAGCGTAGTAGGAGTTTTCCACTTCCGCATCAAGATATTGATGGAAAAGTGTTTCAACAAAAGCTGCGAGGAGAACTTCAGCTTCTTTGCGGGCTTCAGGAAGTTGGGTGAAAAGGGAGATACTGTGGCGGGTGATTTTGGCTGAGGGGTTGAGTGAAGCAAGTGTTGCGACATTCATAATAGCAACTTCAGCATCATTGAATAGTTTTGAGATGTCACTGCAGGCAGATTCAAGAAAGTTGGGGGGAAGAAGAGGGTGGGCAGGCCATGCTGGAGCTGAGCCACTGACTGGGCCACCGCGGTGCATAGTTTCGGGCACTGAGGAGAGGCCACTGCAGCTAAGGCGAGCTGGTGGTCACTTTGGAAGGGGGCTGTATTGGGTAGAGGAGCAAAATGGCGAGGGGTAGGGGTTTCATCGAAGTCAGGAAGGAAAAATTTTGCCCGACCATAATCGCCTTGGCAGAGAGGTTAACCTGTATGCTTTCTAATGAGGACATTACCTGGTTCGTCAGTCTCAGCCAATAGATCCCATGGATTTTAGTTCACTGGAATAGTGGCGTTCAAATTTTGGTGGGTGGGATTGGGCGAATGGGCAGCAGCTTGGGTGCCGATGGTGGTCCAAGCATTGCTCTGATTGGCTGGGGTAGATTTAGGTGGGAGAGTGAGGCTGGAGGTTTTGGGGGGAGCTGATTTTCCATGTGGGCCCACTGAACGAGATTGGAGGGTGGGAGGGGGCAGCAAAGCGCCCCATACTGAACCTCCTGAGGGGGGCTCAGAAGCCGCAGCAGCGGACTTGGCCTGAGGGCACGCTTTTTTGCATGTCAAGGCCAAAGCAGAGGGAATAAATCTGCCTACTATTATTGACCTGAGCCCAAAAGAAATGATCAGGTGCTGCAGCCACACTAGCGCGGGGTGGGATTTGTTGGGCTATGGTAGGGTGGTGTGGTATGATAGTGGCTGTTGCACGAGGAGCAGCAAGGCGCTCCACACCAGATGGAATGGTAAAGATGAGGTTGGTCTGAGTGCCATAAGCCATGAGCCCCGCGACCAACTGGTCATACAAAACCTGGGGTGGAAGGTGGGATGGGAGATTTGCAAAGGATACTACCAGCGTGGTGTCTGAAGGGAGGCGAGTATGGGTTGTGGGAATGGGGTTTTTTTATAAATTAGAGGAGTTTGTGCTGCTGCTTCAGCATCCTCCTCAGATTGTAACCCAACGTCAAAGTAGCTGTCATGGTTGGATGACATGATAGTAGGCACTGATGCTAGGGATAAGGCTGGGCGACAGGAGGCCCAGAAGATGAAGCTTCAGGCTCTTCCTGACTTGAAGCACACCTTAGATCAACGCTGGGTGCAAGCCAAGCAAGCCCAGGTTGATACTAATGGGGTGCAAAACGCCCAGCCTCTTATCTCAGCTCAGGCCCTAAAACGAACGATTTACAATTTGAATAATGATGGTTGATTAGCTTGGTTGGAGAGCAAGGGTTCGAGTCCCACTCCAGCTATGAGTTTTGACTTCAGGTAAAATAAGGCTTCAATCAATTACTCAAGTGAAAGCACTTTTAGTGTATTTTACCAAAATGGATGGAAGCGTCTGTTTGTTTGGAGCATCAAGGCTTGGGCGCATTTCTGCAGAACCCAAATTCCCCTGATCCATTTTAAATAGGTTTTTGTGATCAACACTCCTTGTTGATCGACTTTCTTAATAAAACCCCCATTATTTTACATTTTTCCAATGGTTCCTTGGGCAAACTTGGTGGTGGACCGCTTTGGGGAGGTCTCCAACCATGTGAGCCATACCTTATCTTGCAATTTACCAAAATCCCAGGGGCACCTGTGGGCCGCCCAGGTCCCCTCCAGATTGAGGCACCCAAAGCCCCTGACATAAAGCCCACTTGATTATGGACGCTCCTGGGGTCCACTCAAGCGGTGTTGTTCCTTACTTACCTGGTATTTTATGTTGCTATTTATACACTTGCCTGGGGTACCCTTTGCACTGGCACCACTCGAGGTGCTTTCCTTCCCATTCTTCTAACAGCTAGTTCCCTTGCAATGTGGGTTTGCATCCCACATCACCTTTCTTGGAACAAGAGAGTTACTCACTCTCTTGACATTAATCAATCAACCCTTTTATTATACATGCATAAGAATTATCCATGTGGGACTTTCTTTATTAGTAAATTGGGTGCGCTGGCCATTTTTCACTGCCACAATGGTGTTCAATACAGTTTTCTCATTTGGTTTTGTACTGGTGCATCTCGGCGTTATTCTTGCAACTACCAATTGGGAAGTACCCACCCTTCCTGCTTGTACCTGGTGATCTCGGACTTTTCACGATCCTAAGGTCATGATTCCCCACCTTTCTCCCAAGATTTACTCAGATATTCATCAGGCCTTAGCTTCCTTGGAACCAAAACCCTCATTAGGAAAAAACAATTTTTCTGGTTCCCGTCCACTTTTGCGAGGAGTGGATCTATTGTCCCAGTTGTTGCCCGAGGCTGATGACTGGGTTTTTGCGGTACTCTGCACCCAGCCGCTCTTGTGGCAAGCAATAGGGGGTTTGGAACAGGTCTTGGAGCAGAATCGACCTGATGAAGCCTCCTTCCATTCCTTCTCCAAGTTCTTTTCTCTGCATCAAGCAGGTCATCCGATGAAAGTATACTTGAGTGAATTCTGCAAAAAAGCCCAGGCTTTGCCATTAACCAATGAGGTTAAAACTTCATTTCTCCATTCAACCTTGGATATATCAATATGAAACTCCCCAATTTGGCAGTCGCCTTCTTCCAAATGTGATCATCTTGTCAAAACCCTTTGGGGTAGTTTCTCCGCCCCAACCTGGAAGGGGCCAGGTAACTTGGCCATCATCGGATGAAATTATATAAAAACAGGTGCCAAAAAGTTGCGCGCACCTTTGGAAATGAGGGAATCTTATTCTTCGAATCCTTCTATGTCTTCCAAATTTGGAACTGTACAGGGGTCTAGCCCTGAGAATGATGTAACAGTTTCAGTTGATTCCGCTATGATGATGTCACCCATGGTCATCCCTATAAATAATACCTCCTCAACTAGTAAGATTTCCTTGAATCGTGAGATGCTTCCCACTGATTTCCTCCCCGTCTCAGTGGAAATTGGGAACATCAAAGGGTCCAAACCCGCACTTGACAAAAATGATTCTGTTATCATTTTTTCTCCCCAACACGTTTCTGAGGTGCACGCCAAGGCATCAGCTCTGGGCTTGGGGGTGATGGCCCTGGATAATGATGCACACTGAACCCTTGGAACAAGTGGGGGTTTGTTTGAACAAAAAAAAGTGTTTTATAATGCAAGCAATTTATCTTAAAACAAACCGTTTATTTGCTCATATGGTCTAGAGGAGGACTCAATTTCAGTCTACCAGATTACTCCTGAGAACCCTCGTTTGACCCCTACCATATTTAGGGGTTCCCAGGAAGTGGAGAAGGAACTTCGCCATAAATATAAAGATGTCTATGCACCTGCAGAAGGTGGGATGGGATATGTGGCCTCAGTAGTAAGAGTGGCCCACTATCCTTCCCCCTTCTATGATTCAAAAACATACCCTGATGGCTTGTTCAAGCCAGAGGAAGAATTTTCTGGTGAGTTGATGGCGTTTTCTGCGTTGAATAAATCCCATTCTGGATATTTCTTGTTGGCTGCTACCCTTACATCCTCTTATGGAAAATTCAGCACAACGATTTTGGTGGATACTGGTGCTTCAAATAGTTTTATTAACCAAAGCCTTGCTGACTACCTTCAGTTGAGTTACTCACCAGGTGGTATGGTTAGGGGTGGGGCATCTCAAGGTATTCCCACACTGAATATCTTGGAGTCAGTCAATTTCCAGATAGGTTCTTATCTATTGTCTGACCAGTTTCAAGCTATCAAAAACCTTTTGTTTCCCATCATTTTGGGGGTTGAGTGGTGGCAAAAGTTTGACGTCAGAACAAATTTAAAAGAAAACACTCTAACCTTGTCATTACCTAATGGTCACCAGTTGATTGTTCCTTTGTCTGAGGATAACGCCCCAAGTAAATTACCCCATTGGCCCAATGTTCCCAGTTCATATCTTGCCCCTTTGCTGAAGCCCCTGTGGAAATTTCCTTACCTTCCTGTTTGAAGGAGTTAACATCTTCTTTTGATGCAGCTTCAGCTAGTACGTTACCAGAACATTCCTAGTTTGATTGTGAATTAAAATTTACTGTGGATCTGGTGCATATCTCTTCTCCCATATACCCATTGACTGTTGGGGAGGAAGAGGTTTTAGATGTATGGGTGAAGGAGCAGTTGGCTAAAGGTGCCATCTTTCAGCATACCCTCGGTTTGCTCCCCACTGCTTTTTGTGGAGAAGGAAGATGGAACTTTACGTCCGTGTGTTGATTATGGGAACTTAAACAATGTGACTGTACCCGACCTCCATCCAACCTTTAGATTCCCAGATTGCGCGCTATGTGGAGAAGACAAAAGTCTTCTCCAAGCTGGATTGCCTCAATGCGTTCAATCAAATCCGGATAAAGAAGGGCCAGGAATGGTTAACCACATTCCATACCAGAAAAGGAATTTTCCAGTTCCAGGTTATGCCCTTTGGGCTTAAGAATGCCCCTGCCATCTTTCAACGCCGCATTGATGCTGCGTTGGGAGACTTGTTGGGGGTATGTGCGGTTGCCTACATGGATGACATTCTGGTGTTTTCCCCCGATCCTGAGTCACATGCAGTTCACCTTCAACAAGTAGTGGAGAGATTGAGGGCTGCTTGCCTTACCCTCAAGTTTAGCAAATGTGAATTCTTCAAGTCCCAGGTTACTTTTCTGGGTAATGTTGTTTTTGACCAGGGCCATATGATACCTCCAGACAAGGAAAAGGCTATTTGTGAGTGGCCTACCCCCACCTCTGTCAAGGAATTGAGGAGCTTTTTGGGGAAGTGTACGTTCCTCAAGAAGTTCACATCCAGTCTCTCCAAGGTGGCAGCCCCCTTATATAAGGCTAGCGGGGCCAAGGTGCTTCAGTGGTCCCCCATTTTGGAGGATGTGTTCTAAGCGGTGAAGTGCACCTTGTTATCCACATCAATCCTTCGCCATGTTGACCCTACCAAGGAGTTCATTGTGACCACAGATGCTTCCAACTTTGCCATTGCGGCTGCCCTGTTACAAGTGGGTGAAGATGGGTCTGATCATCCAGTAGGATATTTTTGTAATAAAATACTCTGCATGAGTTAAACTACGCCGTCTATGACAAGGAGTTATTAGCAGTGGTGGAGGCGCTGATTTAATGGCGTCACCACTTACATGGCTCTTCCTGACCATTCCAGGTACACACTGACCACCGAGCCCTGTTATATTACCTTGCTCCACATGTTTTAACACTACGTCAGACTCGTTGGCATGAGACCCTTGCCCTATTTAAATTTTTCTATGAGTTAACCAAGGGCAAGGAGAATGGTTTGGCGGATGCTTTGAGCCGCAACCCTGCTTTGGCTCCCAATCCAAAGGAGGTAGAGATTCACAACACTCAGTTGATGATTCCCACAAGTATGATTCTGCCTCAACTTCCTAAGTCTACGATACATAAACCAGCGCTCATGCCTTTGGAAAATGCAGCAGAATATAGCATGTTTAGGAAGGTAGTTCTTTCTCAGTCGTTTATCAGCCAAATATGCTGTTGTTCTTGCTAAGAGTGCTCTGAATCAGGAGGACTTATCCAGGGGTTATCACATGAAAGATGAGATGGTGTGTTTTCAGGGACGCATATGGGTTCCTGCTGGACCACTGCGCCTGGAGATCATCCAGGGCCATCATGATGGAATCACCGTTGGTCATCTGGGAAAAGCAAAAACCTTGGAGTTGATATGACGCACTTACGATTGGAAGGGCTTGCCTGTTCAGATAGGGCGGTACTGCAAAGAATGTATGATCTGCAATCAGATGAAACCCAATCGGCAACCTTTAGCAGGGTTGCTGGTACCAGTCCAAAAGGCTGAAGGGCCCTGGACTTCCTTATCGGTGGATTTCATTGTAGAGTTACCCATTTGTGATGGGTATGATGCAATCATGGTGGTGGAGGACCGCTTTACAAAGTTCGCTCACTTTATTCCTTGCAGAACAACTATAACTGCCGCTGAAATGGCTAGGCTCTTTGTCGCCCATGTATTTGCGATTCATGGGGTTCCTCAAGAAATCATTAGTGACTGGGGACCCCAGTTCACCTCCATCTTTTGGGAAGAGTTGTGTAAGACTCTTCAGATCCACCCCTGCCATTCAACTGCGTATCACCCCCAATCAGATAGGCAGACTGAGCGAGTGAATCAGTGCTTGGAACAATTTCTGCGTTGTTACACCACCGCAGACCATTCAGATTGGTTCCTCATCTTCCCATGGCCCAGTTTAGTTACAACAACACTTTGCATTCATCAATTATTTGTTCATCTTTTTTGCTAACCAAGGCTTTAACCCTGCGTTTAACCTGGAGCCCAGCTGTAATTCTAAAGTGGAAGCGGTTCTGGACTTTGCTAAGACTCTCAAGAAGGTCCATCAAGGGTGTCTACAAGTTTGAGGCGGCTATGCTGGTTTATATGGAGAATGCTGATGGAAAGCGCCGAGTGGGTCCAGCGTACAAGGAAGGGGATCTTATGGTGCTTGATGCTCGCAACATCCCTATCAAGCAGCCATGCAAAATACTGGGTACAAAGAGGATTGGTCCTTACCAGATAGTTAGAAAGGTGGGACATGCCTCATACCAGTTGGATCTTCCCTCAGCGTTTCGGATCTTCTCCATCTTTCATGAAAGCAAGTTGACCTTGTTTGAGGGCCCTCCTCCTGTGACCCCTGAGGCTTATCTTGTGGATGGGGCACCGGAATGGGAAGTGGACGAAATATTAGTCTCCCACCGGGTTAAGCGACGCCTTGAGTACTTGGTATCATGGAAAGGGTTTGACACAGCAGAGAACAGCTGGGTGCCAGCATGGGATCATGTACATGCACAAGGCCTGATTGAATCATTTCATAATTATTTCCCTGAGGATGCAGGATCTCAGCTGAAGCCAGCCGTTGCTGCTATGAAGTTGCCACCAGCACATAACTTTTCCTTAGCGAACGCCCCTGGAGGGGGTGGAGCCCAAGAGGAGGAGAGGGTAATGTCATGGTTGGATGACATGATAGTAGGCACTGATGCTAGGGATAAGGCTGGGCGACAGGAGGCCCAGAAGATGAAGCTTCAGGCTCTTCCTGACTTGAAGCACACCTTAGATCAACGCTGGGTGCAAGCCAAGCAAGCCCAGGTTGATACTAATGGGGTGCAAAACGCCCAGCCTCTTATCTCAGCTCAGGCCCTAAAACGAACGATTTACAATTTGAATAATGATGGTTGATTAGCTTGGTTGGAGAGCAAGGGTTCGAGTCCCACTCCAGCTATGAGTTTTGACTTCAGGTAAAATAAGGCTTCAATTGATTACTCGATGAAGGCAATTTTGGTGTATTTTACCAAAACAGACGGAAGCGTCTGTTTATTTGGAGCATCAAGGCTTGGGCGCATTTCCGCAGAACCCAAATTCCCCTATCCATTTTAAATAGGTTTTTGTGATCAACACTCCTTGTTGATCGACTTTCTTAATAAAACCCCCCGTTATTTTACGTTTTTCCAATGGTTCCTTGGGCAAACTTGGTGGTGGACCGCTTTGGGGAGGTCTCCAACCATGTGAGCCACTATCTTATCTCACAATTTACCAAAATCCCAGGGGCACCTGTGGGCCACCTGGTCCCCTCCAGATTGAGGCACCCAAAGCCCCTGACATCAAGCCACACTTGATTATGGACGCTCCTGGGGTCCACTCAAGCGGCGTTGTTCCTTACTTACCTGGTATTTTATGTTGCTATTTATATACTTGCTTGGGGTACCCTTTGCATTGGCACCACTTGAGGTGCTTTCCTTCCCATTCCTCTAATGGCTAGTTCCCCCAGCAATGTGGGTTTACATCCCACATCACCTTGCTGGGAACGAGAGAGTTACAGACACTTTCTTGACAGTAGCCCTTAAAAGTGCGGAAGTCTATAAATCCAGTTGGCGCAAAGGCCGCAGTGGCTAGGTCAATAATTGCCTTATTGACATCTGGGAACAAACGCCCATAATCCAATCTGAGGCAATAGCGAATGGCAGAGCGAGGGAGGGCGAGAGGATGGGGGCGAGAAGGGTGGACGCGCGCCAGGTGGAGCGCTAAGTCCTGTGGGGGGCAAAACGGTTGGAAGCAGTGGGCGGGCTGTTTGAGCCCATCCAAACGAGCTTGCCCACGGGGTGGAAAATGCTAGGTGGGGGTGCACTGCTGCCCCACACTGGGGTGGCAGTCGGTGGAGCCAAGGACATCAAAGAATAGGTTTGGGCAGACAGCTGTGAATAAATAAAACTTAAATTTAAAATCGCTCAAAAGTGGCTTCTCCTGTTCACATATATGTTTGCTTTACAATTCAAAATCTATCAAGTGAATGCCCTAGGGAGAAAGAAGCTTTTAGGAGATTCTGCTGGCGCTAAGACTGATCAAGTGACTTTAAAAAGCTCTCACCTTCAATTACAACAACAAAAATTAAAATCTGGTGTTCCCTGCCAGTCCCCTTCTGAGGATACCTTAACACTTCCTTATGATAAATAACTCAGAAATGACAGCCCTACTAATATTGAGGAGAACATAAGTTTTACAGATGGGTCATTAACATCAATCCAAATAAGCCTCTACCTCACACTTGAGAGCTTAAAGATAGTGTGACCATGACCCTTACTAATTTCATCCCCAGAAGATTCGCCCTATCAAATCCAGGCTGCATTTTCGCCAATACTGTTGCAGCATTACTGGCTGGAACTATCATCTCTGGTGGGAGATCTAGCTATAGCTGCTCCGCACAAATTAAGTCCTGCATACAATTGGATACTTTTCTCCTGACCTTCATGACAATGAGGTAGGAGTAGATTAAACAAATTCCTACCTCCGGTTGTTTGTTCATCCCACAAACATCTACTAGAAGCAGTTACTTGTTTTACACACTTAGATGTTCAACGACAAGACATACTTAACAAATTCATGCTCAGTTTCTTGAGTTATATGAAGCCCCGTCTAATTTTGGTTGAGACAATCATGAGGCCAATTTTTAATTAAGACAGGAGAGCACCGAAATTTAACATCACTGGGCCCAGATTGACACTGAAGTTATCCAATATCTACAAGGCAGACTTTTCTAGTGAAAGATTCATGCAGCTACTAATTTTAACCAATGATTGGACCGCGCTTTGTCTAATACTATTAACTAAATCTCTTAGATTCGCCTATATACTGATTACCAAAATCGCCGCTACAATTACAGAGATTCTGAAGTTGAGCTAATAAACTGATATGCCGGCATTTCAGGAGTTATCATAAAAAGGGCCTCTAAGCAAAGTTAAGCCTCATGGGAAGGAAAGAAAACATGTGCTTCCTGGGCTGAAGGTCACCGCGGCAAACCCCAATTTTCTAAATCTGTTGAAATCCCTTTTAAAAAACCATGAAGCTTGGATTAAGGCTTATGAATTATTACTATTAGGGGTGTCTTGGCATACAGAGCTGACTATTAAAAGAGAAGCTTCTAGATATGGATCTAACCTTGATCTCCTTGTACAATAGGTATGAAGCTGCATCTGAAACCTGTTAACGCCTGATTGACTCCCAAAAACCGACCATGTACAAGTAAATTGTCAACTCATGCCTATAAAAGCTAAGCTTGAAACAATTAATCCTAAACAAAATACTCTTTTCGTCCAATTGGCTATTCAACCACCTCAATTTGATAAGCTTCACTGCCATTTAGATATCAAGGCTTCGCTCTCATATTAAAATGGATGTTACTGTACTCTCTTCAGGATAATTGGGATAATTCCGCTACAAAGTTAGTAAAGCTATCACTCATATTGACATAGGTACCACAAAGCCATTTTAAACACTATGACCCCTTCTCTGGCTATCCGTGCTCTTTAAATCATCTTTGATATTTCAAGCCCACCCTTAAAGAGAAATATGTGCCTGGTACTGAAAACCATACAGTCTTAACTTCTTGTGTATGAAGATGCAATGGAACAAGCTATGGATTTTCAGAAATGCCAGCACATTGTAAACTGTAATGATAGCAAGGCTTGAGAATTCATGAGCCATATTTTAAGACATGTACCACCTGGTCGTCTATAAGAGATGCCCTTATTAAAGAATTAGAATTAGCATATCACTTTCTAACCGCAACCAGCACTTATTCAAGTCCACCCAAGTCATGGGGAAAAGATTTAAACTTGGTTAGCAGTTTAACATGAACTCAGGCCCTTGCATCCCATAATCAAATTAACTTAGATGATGTCATTGCAGCCGACCTCTCCACATTTTAGCACAGTACCACTCTTGTGCACCATTTCCAGGATGCAAAGATGTACAAATCTATCCTCGATATTAAAGAATTTATGATGTAGTTTCTTAGCAAAGTTTGCATAAAACAACAAAAAAGGGGAACCAGACTCACTTAAATAAACTATGACGATCTATGAGATCTAAATCACATTGTGACCTTTGCTCTTATTTCATAGTTTTCAGCCATCAGGAGGACTCCTGTTGGAAGAAAAAGCTGATTAGGCGGAAAAAGAGGAGTCAGGTTAGGGCGTGAGGTATCCTCTGGTAATGGTACTGCATCTTGCCCCAATCTGTCACCACTTTTCGCAATGAATTTTACATCCTATCCAAGCCTGACAAATAAAATGTTTCAGACTTATAGATTCAAAACCTAGTATAATTCCTTCTTACTATGCCCTTTCCAACCTCTTTCTAATAAATTTTGTTAACTCAATACTATATTAAATTAAGGTTATCCATTATGAAGTAATTGACCATATGGCGAAAATTCTGGCAATAGTTTATACCAGATCTCTAGTTAATGTTATTTCCTCTTGAATAGTGAAACAGATAAAGGTCACTCCATATTAGACTGTAAAAATTGATTATGGTACTGCAGGGCCACATTAGACACGATCTCTGGTAAGCCCAAAGCCTTGCTGCTTCAGTTTGGATCTCAGAAAGTTTTTCCTAAGTTGTGTTAGAAAATGATGTTTGTGACCTTATCATAGGCACACATATCTGGTTTCATTTTACAATAAAATTAATCTGAAGACTTAATCTTTTCTATTTTAGGGTATCACATCCACCTAGTCTTTAAAAACACTCTTAAAGCGAAAGGAAAGAAAAGCGTAGAAGTTGTCTACAGAGACATTTAACCACATTGAATAACTTGAGTACTGATTAGTTAGAAAAAGTCTAAAGGTCACCTTCGCGTGCAGAGGCTCAAAAAGGCTTCCTGTATATTTTACCAACCGTTTAACTATACCTCTAGAATCTCAAAGTCTAATAGACACAGGGCTCCATTTTTACCATTACGCTTGGTCATTTACTAAAAATGTGTGGAGATCCTAATCTGGCCATTTGAGAACCTTTTACATGCCCTGGGGTGCTAGATCTGGCTTACTGTGGCTCTTTTATTATTTTGTTGACCTACTTCACTGATTGACTTAATTAAATGACTTTAAACTGACCTGTTGCATATGTTAGGAATCTAACCACTGACCAAATTTATTTTGTTCATCAGGTGTAAAACTTTGCATAACGTAAAGAGATTGAGTAAAACCTTACAATAGCCTGTGTTGAAGTAGAAATAGGTGAACCTTCTTCTCTAAGAAGCTTCAACTGATAGATGCTTTTAGAGTAAGCTGATATATTTTTTAAATGCCAGATTACAAAACGTTGAAGGGTGTGCAGCATAAGGTGCTTACAGATGATGCATTCCAATCTATGATTGATCCTACCAAAATTTTAAAGTTGAAGAAGCCCAAGGCACAGAGAACTGATGCAGCTCGTGGATGTAAGATTAATAAAACTATCACAAAGTTCCTGGCCCTGAACACAGCAAATTTGCCAATGGGTCAAGTTGACATGGTGTATTTGATGCTTTCCTCAAGACCTACCTTAATACAATGGTGACAATTAGTCTAAGGGAACATTATCATAAAAATAAATCAAGTCATAAGATCTTGAGTTTATTATGTAAATAATAGTTAGCTATTTTAAGTACTAAAAGAAAACAAGATGATGATTAGTGATAGGCTATTACCACATAAAAGGGTGAAAAAGATTCAGGAATGTGGGAGGCGATGACACAGTCCAGGTTTAGAGTTAGAGTGGATCAGGGTTATTATTGAAGGCTGAACTTCTATCAATATTGGTTACACAGTTAAGATGTATACTTTATCTGCCATTAAAAGATAAATAAAGAGTCCGGAATAATAGGTGACATAAGGTGGTTGATTAAAGCAAGTATATGATCAAATTAACCTCATTATTGATATCAAGATGATACTAAGTGATTAGTGGCATTCTCTATCTCATTGGATAGTAAAGCATCAATGTGCGATTTAATTACAAATTGTTTGAGTTGTGAACTTTGCAATATATGGGTTTAACGCTCAGAGATTTAATAGATTATTAATAGTTATTTTTTACTTAAAGTTTATTAGAGTAAAATTATATAAAATGAATATTGAAAATTTATATATAAACCAATGTATATAGTGATAATAGATAAGTTGACATTGATTAAGTTACAACTAAATTATAACCCTAAAGTCAAAGCTTAACCTAAACCAGGTAAAAGCCTGACAGTACCCCTTTAAGCCATAAAAAAGGAATGACAATGATTCTTATTAACCTGGTCATTTGAGTTGAGGAAGATCTGTTCTATGCTTTTATAATACAATTTAGCATAGACTGGTGAGATCTCAACAAGGGAAAGAAACCAAAAAGGTTAAGATCATCAGGCAAGATAAGTCACAGGGCGCTGTTGTTTAAGCTGAGGTATTTGTTTCTTTGGGTCAGCGAAATAAAGATTAATTTTAACAAGCTTGTGGATTAGTACTGCAGTAAATGGTATTCAATGGCGGTATGCATGGGTGGTGAAGCAGCTGCAGTTGATAGTTCATGCACCTCCGAAGGAGTAAGCCAGTAGTGATGTGGATACCAACAAACAGCATAGAAAACTGGTAATAAATGCGAGGGATCAGAGTAAAGAGCCAGTTAGCTGGGGCAATGGTATTCAGTGGACTGACGGGCTCACCAGCAAAAAGTATTGTAGTGAAAATAAAGCAAAGGTTTTCATAAATGCAGCAGATCCCACACTTTAACTTCAGCATAGGATGATAAGCTAACAAGAATAAAGGAACTGCAGTTGGGGACAGCTCAGATCACCACCACTTAGTCTCACTATGATTGCAAGGCAAAAACGCAAAATTTGGCGTAGAGAAGTGAAGTGGTTGTCAGGGTAATACTATGGGTTTTTTAGTCCATTAACTTGTCAAGACCATTTTTAAAGTCAGCTTACTTTTTTAGTACTAGATGGCCCCATTAAAGTCAGCTTACTCATGAAAAACTATTGAAATTGCTTTCTTATAAATAAGATAAAACTAAAATATTAGTGAAATATATTTTTTAAGAAAAAAAAAGATACCACTGTTTTTTATTTTTTACCTGTTTAACTAGTTTAAAAAAATAAGGATTATAATTCTATAATAAAATTAAATTGTCAAGCAGATTAATCTAGTTGTCAAGGCATTTGGGGTGGTAAGTTCAGGAAAATCACCAGAATAGCACAAGGACTTATCATAATCACTCTCATGTTGACTGATCAGTGTGTTGCTGACAACAGGTAAGGTATATTAGAAACTTTCTGAGCAAAGGTATTTATCTCAACCTGTCTGGCCAAGAATGGTAGTGTACTTTGAGATGCTTGTTGGACAACAGAAATTTGAAATTAACCTCAATTAAAGGTTCAGATGTTCACATGATATAAATTAGTGGTGACTTAACCTCATTTGGGTTATTAGATTCTTCTTTTCCAAATAAAAACGGAACTTGACCTAGTAATAGGAGGTTTAGAGATTCCAAGAGAGTGTTGTCCTGAAGGTGATAGATGATTTCTAAGTGACATCTCGGAGTGCCCTTTAGTGAGCAGCACAAACAGCATTTCGCCATTGGCTAAGCTAACAATAGTAAAGGGATACTTTCTTCAGCTAACGAAATACAAAAAGAATTACTAGCCCTGGGACATTGATCATTACATAAAATTAATTCATAAGAGGCTACGTTTTCTATTTTTTAAACTACTATATAAAGTACAAGAAGGAAATCGTGATTATGATGATTATATCAATCATCACATGTAAGGGTTAAAGTAGATTTAGGAATGATATAGGCGGTGGCACAGTCCAGGTTCTTAGTGGGAGCAGATCAGGACTTATATTCAAGGCTGAACTGAGACCAGTATTGGTTACAAAGGTAAGTGGTAGACATTATCCTCAATTAAAGCTGAATAAAGTTAAGGCATAAATAGAAGCTATAAGGTGGTGACTAGTGAAGATACATACTGAATATAACATCAGGGTTAATATTAAGATGATATTAAATCAATAGTGACAAAGGGTGATTAGCCAAGAGGGTAAAACCAATTCCACCCCTAGCTCAGGTTTTGAGTTTGAAGCCTGTACTGGCTAGAAAACATTCTCAGTGTGGTATATTTGTCCCAAGGTTGACCAATCTTGAATAATTTTTTAAATCAATAGTGGCACTCTCTATCACATCATCCAGAGGAGCACTAATGTGTTAGGAGAGTGTCTATATCTCTCCTGTTCTCAGCGTGGTAGTGTATGGTGCACAGGGACAACGCCAGAAAAACTATTCGTTAGTAGTAAAGGTACTAAAGCCCCACAGAGCGTGCTTGAGATGTAATAACTTAAGTCAATAATGGATAACATTAGAGGTAGTACTTAAACTTGAACAACGTTGTGCTTAGAGTGGAAGTGTATAGGTGACCCTGGTTGGAGGGAGCTTGGGTGCCCCAATGGTACATGGGCGTAGAGAATTACAGTCATTAAAATTAAATGGTTAAAATTGCATGAGACCTCCTCAAAGGGGTCTGTGCACTGGTTCGTCCAAGATAACATATATATAAGATGTACTGGCGAAGTGATTTAATATGAGGGAAGATGACCAATGAAAGAGACTAGTCTTAAGGAATGTATTTTAGCTATTTCAGAAACAATCAATCAATGGAAGCAGGGTAAGCTGAGGAGCACCAATAAGCACATGCTTCTATCAGGCAGTAAGCTATACTTAGTAATCAACCAAACTCAGGTTATTGATTGTAAGAGAGACCGACCTTAGATGGACATTTTTAAAACCATTTGGGTTTTAAGACCCTATTCACTGAGAAACTAAACTAAAATTTTTTATTTAAAAGCTAGTTTGTATTAATGCATCTGCTGTTATACAGGGCCAAATTTCACTTGCATACCTAGGACCAACATGGGCAACCTCACCTTACCCAGCTTTGATCCAAGGTATGCTTGAGCTCAGAGAATCCAACCAACTTCACCTTCTTGGCCTCATGACAACCAGCTTTGTACTTGGTATTTGTCCCCATGATTATGTCATGTTCAAGCCATGACATTACCCTCTTGTCCTTTTGGGGATCTACCCCCTCCAGGGTCTTTCACCAGGAAAAAGTTTTTGTGGATGGGGCCAACTTCATAGCGGTAACAGTTTTATTTGACTGAGATCTAACAGCATGAGGAAAACGCTAATGGAAAATGGCAATCAGGTCTGTGCATGTGCACAGTCATGCGCTGTTACCCAACTGTTTTCCGCTGCATCAAATCCCTTTCAGGATACCGGTTCTCAATTCTTCTTTTTACTCAGCTGTAGGTTACTATTTCCTCCACTTCCCACTCTGTTGCCAATCCACAAGATAAGCATCAGTAGTCCCTGGTGGGGGGCCCTCAAACAATGTAAATTTTCTCACATGAAAGACAGAAAAGATCTGAAATGAAGAGGGAAGATCTAACTGGTCTGAGTCATGGCCCACCTTTTTAACAACGAGGTAGGGCCAATACTCTTTGTTCCCAGCTTTTTAAATAGCTTCTTGTTAGGGATGTTTTGAGCATAAAGCATCACTAGATCCTCTTCTTTGTACGTTGGATCCACTCATCTCTTACCATCAGCATTCTTTTTATATACTTTCATTGCCGCCTCCAAACTTGTAGAAAACACCTGGTTTACTTTCTTGATAGCCTTAACAAAGTCCACCGCCGCTTCAACTTAAGATCCCCATCTGGGCTCCATGTTGAAGGTGGCGTTAAGCCCATGGTTGGCGAAAAAATGGGGAACAACTGAGAGACACTTGTAACGTGTTGTTGTAGCTAAACTGGGCCATAGGAAGGTGAGAAACCCAATCTGAATGATCCATGACATTGTAACACCTCAGTAATTGTTGTAAGAACTAATTACTCATTTGGTCTGTCCATCTGATTGGGGTGATAGGAAGTTGAATGGCTTGTACAGATTGGAAGATTATTACACAACTCTACACAAAAGAAAGAGGTAAACTTGGCTCCTCTGTTTATTATTAATTCCTTGAGGGACCCTGTGAAGTGCAAACACATGAGTGATGAAGAGCCTAGCCATCTCAGACGCAGTTATCTTAGTTTTGCAAGGAATAGAGTGGAAAACATTGTAAAACGGTCTAACAACACCATGATGTCATCATAACCATCATAAACAGGTAATTCCACAATGAAAATTCAATGATAGGGAAGTCTATGGTTTTTCAGCCTTTTAAACTGGTACCAACAACCCTGCAAGTAATTGTCAATTTGGTTTCATTTGAATTCATATTAGGCACTCTTTATTATACTACCCAACTGAGCGGGTAAACCCTTTCATTTGTGTGTACGTCAAGTTTAGCTCCAAAGTCTTTGCTTTCCTGAATTGACAACTGGTGATTCCATCATTATGGTTCAAGATGATTTCCAGGCGAAGTAGCACAGTAGGAACCCAAAGGCACCCCTAAAACCACACCATCTCATCCTTTATTTGATAACCCTTATTAGATCCTCTGGATTCAGTGCGCTCTTAGCAAGGACCATCATATATTCAGCCAATAACGGCTGATAAAGGACTACCTTTCTGAAAATATTGTATTTCTCCGCATTTTCCAGAGGAGCGAGCGCTGGCCTGCTGGCAAAGGAAGAGGGAAGTTGAGACACAATATTACCCGGTGTTATCATCAACTGGTTATTTGAACCTCTACCTCCTATGGATCAGGAGCTAATGCAGAATTTCGGCTCAAAGCAACCGCCAACCCATTCTCCTTGCCTTTATTAAACTCATAAGAAAATGAAAATTGGGCAAGGGTCTCATGCCAAATGGTCTGCTGTGGAGTTACGCATGAGGTGCGAGGTAGTACAGCAATACATGGTAATCAACTTATGAAGAAAGGTTGGGAAGAGCCATGCAAGTGATGACGCCAATAAGTCAATGCCTCCACCACTGCCAATAACTCTTTGTTGTAAACGGCGTAGTTTAACTCAGGAAGAAACAAATTCCTAAATAGATATCCTACCAGATACTTTATACCATCTTCGCCCACTTGTAATAAGGCAGCCGCTATGGCAAAGTTGGAGGCATCAGTAGACACAATGAACTCCTTTTTAGAATCAACATGGCAAAGGACGGACTTGGACAACTGGGTGCACTTTAATTCTTGGAAAGCATCCTCCAAGACGAGGTACCACTGAAGCAGAATTCACTACTTGCCTTATTTAAGGGCGCCGCCACCTCTGCACAGGTTGGGTGTGAACTTCTTGAGGAACGTACTGTCCTCAAAAGACTCCTCAATTCCTTGACTGAAGTTGGGGTAGGGCACTCATGAATTGCCTTCACCTTATCTGGAGTTATCATGTGTCCTTGGTCAAACACGACGTTGCCCAGAAAGGTGACCTGGGACTTGAAAATTCACACTTGCTGATCTTCAGCGTATGACTGGCTGGCTTTAACCTCTCCACTACTTGCCAAAGGTGTACTGCATGAGACTCATTATCAGAAGAAAAGACCAAAAAATTATTCATGTGGGCAACCATGCATACCTTCAGCAGTTCCCCAAAGCCACATCAATATGGCGTTGAAAGATAGCGGGAATTCTTAATCCCAAAGGGCAACACGAAAAATGAAATATTCCCTTTTCTGGTACAGAATGCGGTTAACCACTCATGTCCTTTCTTAATTCTGGTCCAATCGAAAACATTTAGGCAATATAGTTTGGAGAAGACTTTAGCCTCCTCAACATAGCGCACAATCTGTTAATCAAAGGGATGGGATGGAGATCTGTTACAATAACTTTATTTAGGTTCCCATGATCTATGCAAGGGCGTAAGGTACCATCAGCCTTCTCCAAATTAAGAAGTGGAAAACATACTGGGGAGGTCCGCTAAAAATCGCGCCTTTGGCTAACTGCTCCTTAACCCGCACATCTAATGCTGCTTCTTCCTGTAAGGTCAAAGGGCAAATCAGGGAGGATATATGCACCAGATCAACTGTGAGCTTGGACACACAATTAAACTCTGAATGCTCAGGTAATTATTTGGCTGAAGCCGCATTAAACAAAAATTCCAGACCCACCAATCAAGAAGGTAAAGATACCTAAAGTGAGGGCTTTAACAATGGAGTGAGACTGAGGGTGTGGATAGTGGGCCAGTGGGCATATATCCCTGTAAGTTAGCCTCAGACAAAGAAATAATTAATGTACGACCTTTCTTTAATGTTGGGGATAGGGTACTATCTCTCAAATTGGTCCTGACGTCAAACTTTCGCCACCACTCTACTCCCAAAACAAATAGGTATAAGAGGTTTTTGATTGCTTAGAAACGGTCCGTCAAAAGATACTTTCCCACTTGATAATCCACAAACCCTAGTATCTTTGTGGTGGGAATACCATGAGAATTTCCTTCCTAACCATACCACCTGACAAGAAATTAAACTCAAGGTAGTTGGCTAGGTTTTCGTCAATGAAATTCTAAGAGGCTCCAGTATCCACCAAGATAGTAGTGCTAATCTTACCTGAAGGGGATGAGAGGGTAGCATATCAAATAATAGCCTGAATGATCTAAATTATAGTAGAATAAAACTTTACCACTAAACTGCTCTTCAGGGTTTTACATACCCCCAGGGTACGTTTTTGCATCATAAATTGAGAGGGATAGTTGGCCTCTCTTACCTTCTGAGGCCACACATTTTACCATATCTTCAGCAACTGCATAAACGTTTTTATAATTCAATTGTAACACTTTCTACACCTCCTGGGTTACGCGGATCATTATTTTGGTCAACCGTGAGTTCTCTGGAGTGATCTGAAACGCTAAAATGGGGGAGTCCCTATCTAAGCTATAGGGGTAGAGACATATTTCAGTAGCTATAGGGAAACGTCATTATAAAATGCATTTTTGGTTGTGAACGACTCTATTCCCATTTTGGCAACTGGTTGTCTGACATTACAAAGGCCATCATGGTCAGGCCCATCATCAAGGATCCTATCTGCACCATCCAAATGTGGTGCCAAAGAAAACCTATTTATTTGAGTCATTTTTTTAATTTTGGTGGAAAATTGGGGAATCACAACTCTTTGATAGCAAAGCATCCATATCCACCAGGTACAAGCAAAATGGTGGGTAAACTCCAATCAAAGATAGTGAGAAGAATGCTGAGTTGCTAACATTCATGAAAAAGGGTAAACAGTAGTGATCCTCACTGCAGCCGTGGCCAACACCTGGCGCAACCCATTTGCACTTTGTGAAAGTCCCAAAATGAAAAAGTTTGTACACATATGATAAAGAGGTTGGTCAACTAATGTAAGGAGAGTGCCTAAAACTCTCCTGTTCCCAGCATGGTAGTGCATGGTGCACAGGACTAACGCCAGGAAACTAGTCATTAGTAGTAAAGTTACTAAAGCCCCGTAGAGGGTGCTTGAGCTGTAATAACTTAAGTTGAGAATGGGTATCATTTTGAGGGAAAACCCAAACTTGACCAAACGCGGTGCTTAAAGTGGGAGCGTATAGGTGACCCAGGTTGGAGGGAACCTGGGCGGTACAACGGTGCATGTAAGGAAAGGCTTAAGATTTTAAAACTAAGTGGTTTAAATTGCATGAGACCTCCTTGAAGAGGTCTTTGCACATGTTCACCCAAGATAACATAGATAAAATAAGGTGTACTAGCAAAGGGTTTCATTATGTGGGAAGTTGACTAACAAGAGAGATTGATTTTAAGGAAAAGGATTTAAGTGTTTTTGA
The DNA here is from genome assembly GCA_022478985.1 of Massospora cicadina. Lineage (NCBI taxonomy): Eukaryota > Fungi > Entomophthoromycota > Entomophthoromycetes > Entomophthorales > Entomophthoraceae > Massospora > Massospora cicadina. Next base: position 235,637 of record JAKSZP010001316.1, on the reverse strand, counting down.
GGAAACAATCAATCTGGAAGCATGGCTAAGATTAGGTGACCAATAGGTGCACGCTTCCATTGATCAAAACTGTAATTGGTAATTTTCTAACTTGGGTTATTGATAATAAGAGAGGCTGACCTGAGATTGACATTTTGAAAACTGAACAGGTTTTGAGACCCCTTTCACTGAGAAACTAGACTAAACAAGTTTTAAAACTTAAAAAGCTAGTTTGTATTAGTGCCTGTTGTTATACAGGGCCAAATTTCTCTTGCATCCCTAGACCCATCCTGGGAATACCTCACCTTCACCCAGCTTTGATCTAAGTTATGCTTGAGGTCAGAGAAGCCAACCAACTACACCATCTTGGCCTCATGACATGCAGCTTTGTACTTTTTATTTGTCCCCATGATTATGTCATGTTCACACCATAACATAATGGGCAATCTACTTGTTATTCCATGTGGGTTGGGAACTCAGCTTTACATGGTAAAGTCGCTCAGTGCTTTAAAAAAGTTATAATTAATTATTTTAAGATTTCAGTCCATTAAAATATAACTTAATAAATTAATATTATTTATAAACAAATGTCAATAATAATAGATAATTGACATTGATTAAACTAACAATTAAATTATAGTTCTAAAGTTGATGAAAACCTAGATTATGACAAAGACTGACACTCGCCATTGCTGGTTATTTGAAAAAAGGATGGATGACATTAGGTGGTAATATATTACTGCCATCTAAATGTCTTTATTAGAAGGACTGTTAATTACCATCTTAAATTGATGATTCATTATGGCTCTTGGATGGATCTCAATTTTTCTCTGAAATGGATCTAACCAGAAGTTATTGGAAGAATGAGCTTGTGCTAGATTATATGAATAAATACTCCCTTATATCAAGTGAAGGGATATTTTATTCTAGTTGAATCCTCAAGGGCCATGCAACGCCCTGGCCACGTTCCAAAAAGCAACAGAATGAATATTGGTAGATCTAAAAATATCATGTATGTTGGTTTATTTAAATGACGTGAACATATTCTACTGCACTTTGATCTGATAATCTAGCCCATTTGAAGGAAGTGGTTGAACATCTTTGCTCTGCTTTGTTGAAGTTAAAGCCCAACAGGTACCACTTTTTCTAAACCAAGATAGAATTCCTCAGGCATAAGGTTACACAGGAGGGAATCTTGCCAATGATTGACAAAGTGGTAGCTATTTACAAAATACTCAACAAGGAAGCTTGTGCGCTATTCAGGGCTTCCTTGTAATGTTCAGATATACTTAAATTTATCCTTCACTTCTCAAAGCTTGCCAAACCGAGAGCTTATCTACATCATAAGAAGTTCCATTTTTATGAAAGAAGAACAAAAGCAGGTTTTTGACATCTTTAGGAAAGCTCTTATGATCATCTTAAATGGTGGTAAAAAAATTTGAAAACCGTTTGTCTGTTTTACTGATGCTAGCGACGTGGATGTTAGGGCAACCCTGGCAAATCTTTATGCAAATCAAGTTGCTCACCTTAAAGCAAACTAAAATGATCTTAACTCATTTGTAATAGAATTATAGTATAACTAAGTGCAAGTGTCTAGCTGTGCTGTTACCCATCAAACATTTCACTTCCTCATATATGGAAACCATTTTAATGTAGTGTTAGAACATGCCTCCCTATGGTGCTACAACAGATGAAAGATCCCTTTGGATGACTGGTACGCTGGGCACTTAAGCTTCATAGTTACGTTTTATAATTGACCTTTGCACAAGAATGATATACCAAAATGCCAACTTATTGCCTCAGTTACCCATACTGATGTTCTATTCTTCTGAAGAGAATAAATTTGTGTCTTTATTATGATATCTGAGGAATGGAGTCCAAAAACTCTGGCGTTCTAATAGCAATCAAAGAAAATGGCCAAGCTGACTCAAAAAGGATTTACTGCTGTATAAGTAGTTAGGGACCACCTGGCTGCCATATGTCCAACCATCAGAAAGAGTAAAGCACTCTGGAGGCCCATATGGCTATAGGTTATGGAGCTGTAAATAAGACCCTTCAACGGCCACGGTAGCATTGCTACTTTAATGAGATGATTCGTTTTGTTTAATATGTTATTAGTTGTTCCTTCATTGCGCTAACAAAAAGCCTCCCAATCTTATATATATAACGTCAGGTCATGGGCCCTGCTGCCATTTGCTACTTCAGTATTTATATTCTTGGTCCCCTTCCTATTACAATGTATGGGCAACGCTATAATTTTCTACCCGTTGACCACCTTGCAAAATAAGTTGAGGACATATGTATTGCCTCTGCCACTTTTAAGATACCGCATTCTTTTTGCTTCAACAGGTTTTCAAACACCATGGCAATCTGAAGGTACTGCTATCTGATAATGACAACAACTTTTTATCCCAAGTGAACTCTGATCCTAAAATGCTAGTGGACACCTATCACTCTTTCATTTCCCCTTACCATCCCATTACCAATGGAACAGTGGAATGAGAGATTGGAACACTAATTACCTTCCCTTCTAGAAGGCTTAACTGATCCTTCATTATTGAATGAATATCTTCCATCAGTTTAAAAGCATACTATGCTAGTACCAAAGAGTTATCTAAAAGGAATATTTTTGAGCCCTTTATGGGTGAACTATGGTTTACCCTCAAGTGTACAGCCCATATTGAAAACCTTGATGCCATAAACAACCAAATTAGCGAAGAGAAGTAGGGCAGATAAATTTTATTGATTACAAGCTTTAGCCATTAATCTATGATGATTATGATTAAATGAGAAGCTGACTAAAGCAATGACTAAAAAACAAATTTTTCAGTACTAGTTATTAGACCTTGTGCTGTTCTACCATATAATGCCTGGAGGACAGATCCACAAGATTGATAAACTATGGTCAGGCTCTTATTTAGTGATCTATCATTAAGGGCGAATTTTAAATTTCCTCTGTTTAATTATACTTCTTTAATAATCAAACTCACGATAGATTCTTCCAAAGTTATGTCCATCCCCAAAAAATCTTAAAAGAGGCTTTGTTGGAAGTTTAGGAATTACACTAATATCTGCAAGATTTGAATGCAAAATGATTTGATAGAAGCCAATGAGATCCATTGTTTAAAAAACTATAGAAATAAATAAGCACAATAAACTTCTAGATGAGTGATTAAGTCCAAAATTCTTGCTAAATTCGCTAATTCATCAAATAAAAATTTGCCATTTGAAGATCTCCCAAATCCTTAGCCTCAATCAAGAAAGAATATGTATGCTGGAAACTTTTGCATTTCACCTCACAAAATTAAGAAAACTCCATACCCCAAACCAATCCTGATTTTTTAACAAAAGTTAATCCTACTTGATCTCAAACTTTCTTCAAATTTATTATTTCTCCTTTGTGGTTAATCAATAAAGATACATTTATTATTGCTTAGTTAGATAACTAGATTTTTTTTCTGTCATACAACAGAGCGTCTTGCATATTCATGTAACAGAAAGTTTTAAATGACGCTGATTTCATCAAGAGATTTCCCTAGGGAAAAAAATTGACCTCTAGGATTCAGCTGACGCTACTTACAACTAATAATTTGTTATCTTTTTAAAACACGACCTTCATTTTAGTAGAAATCCAAAAATGACCTTTCTGGATCTCCACATTTTGTTGCCAAATGTAATTTTTAGTCCTACCATGGTTTTTATCATGTATGGTTTCCAAATAATGAAAAAGGATCAGGTAACAAGGAGAGGTGTAGCTTGAAGTAGTCTTTAGTAACATTATTAAATGTAATTATAACTTTGAAGCCTACCATCGCTTTTAATCAACAAATTAGTCCTTAATAAAAGAAATTGGAAAATTAAGTAATGGTTTTGGTTTTCGAATCGTAGTCAAAATTTAACAATTTGGGTGCCCATTTTCTCAGTATAGTGAAACTCCTGCAACCCGGCCTTTTAATTCTCAGTTGAACTACAGGATTCTTCTAGAAAGTATTTTATAGTTAGATAACAACTCTGATTATTCAAACAATTTATCAAATTATTTGTCTTGGAAAGATCGTTAACCTCATACATGGTCATCTTAAAAATTTTAAAACCTTTTATAATTACTTATGTGCTAGTCAAAAGCAGAAAAATTATCAAAATTGGTATGTTAGTAGATTTATCATGTAATTTTGAGGATATGGTCTAAAACAGCTTTTGTTTATTAATAAAAAGTCCTAGATACCTGGGTTGACCAGACCAACCTTGTTCTTAAGCTAAAATCCTAGTAGTTGTGATAAAGCTAGAAACAGTAAGCATTATTTGTTGAGGCTGCTTGGTGTTTCATGAATAGTTTATAATAGGTATAACTTATACACTCTTTTCTTCCTATAGATGAGGTTCTTTGGGCACATTGACGATGTCCTTCATGAATGTCCGTCCTAATGAGCCGCTCCAATGTTAGTCAATTCTTTTGTTTAAAGCCTGATTGCTGTATAAAACTATTCACGTTAGATAAAGCTTCAATACACGTATTTTAAACCTCATTTCATTGTTCTCCTTTATTCTGAACCTTAGTAACATCATGTAGTTTTATGTGTTTTTTGTTAAAGATTTATCTATCTTAATTTATCACAGATTGTTATGTCTAGATATGAGTTTTCAAATTTATAATAGTAGAAGAAACTGCCTGTGAGGATCATAGTGGTGAGCAATTTGAACGCCCTACTCTGAAATTGGGTCTCAACTGGATGATCTGCCATCTATAAAATAGTGCAAAAAAGGACAAAAATAGCTATGGGAATTCATAAAAATAGTTTGATCTTGTCCAACGATTAAAAGTATGTTTGATAATGTATAACAAAGCCTAGTACCTAAACCTAGAATTCCCAAGATGATGGTTTCACGACCAACTGAATGTCAATGGGTGTAGCTGACTGCATCTAATTTTCATAATAGTTGAGAAGTAGAGACCCTGATTGAGAAGGACCAAGGAGCTCTCTGCAACACAAGGCCCTACTCACCCTATAAGGTCTAAAAAAGAATAATATATTGCTCCCAATTATACTTATAATTTTAAATAGCCTATAAGTTCTACATTCCTATGTATTTTCATGACAGAGCATATAGTAGTCTTAATCCTGGAAAGTTGCTAATATTGACTGACTTAATAAGAAGTGCCTAGAAATCTCCTTTCAGGTAAACATTTTGCAAGAACTTGCTAAAATTTTAGGAAGCTAGGACCTACAAACATAACAACTTGAGGAAAACAAAAACTTACATCTAGAGGGGGTGGAAGGCGAGTCGGTAAGGGTGTACACTACCAACCTGAAGGTTGCGGGTTCAATTCCCACCCTTCACACATCAATTGGGGTGCCAGCCAAAGGAAGCTATTTGCGTTTAGTAGGTCTAATAACACAAAAACCTTACCCATGACGTAACCAGAAAAATTTGAGTCCAGATCTGAAGGTGGAAAACTTTCTTCGATGGAGTTGACCCTGTTCAGGTTTCATGTCATTTCTTTCTTTCATTTCTTTTGGTAATGCCTGTCCCCTGGTCAGCTTGCCTCAGTTAAATAAATAAAAAACTTACATATAGAGTCCTGATATAGCAGTGAAGCCGAGATTAATGCTCACTACCAGTGTTTATAAGTTAATATATTAAAACTATCAATTATAAAAATATTATAATTTTCTAGCATTGAATTTTTCTCTTCAATGGGGTGGGAAGTATCACCAGATGATTCATACATCTCAATAGAAATCCTGTCAGATTCTGGTGGTTGACTTGAAAATAAACATTTGACAACCATCAGATTGAGCCAATTACCCTTTCAACTAAAGCTAACACCTATATTCTCACCTCAAAGCCTATTGCAATCATACAATTTGGCTGAATATCTCAATGATAATTCAATCAATTATTTTATCAGAGCGCTCAGCTCAAATATGCTCACAAATTATGGCCAATTTCCTATGCATCAAATATCAGCAATTGGTCCTGATTATTAGAAACACAATCAACTTAATTGTATGCAAAATTATTCAGGGACAACCTGAAGTTAACGACTGAAGTTCCCATGCACTTCAGACAAACATAAAATGTAAACAATTTCCCGCCTTAGGGCAAAAATTCATGTCAATCCATGTAATTGGTACAATAGAACTTGTGTGGACCACCTGAAAGGGATACTTAGTGCTATTGAGGAAGAGGCCTGCTGACGTCCTGATTAGGTTTATGTCATTTACTTCAATTATTACCAAAATTTCACAGATGGTGTATTCCATCAGCAGTATGTCGAGACTGAAATCCAGAAGTTCCTAGGACAACTTGCATGCTTTTATTGCAATTTAAGTACCCGAAATCCTCCAAGTTTTGAGAGTATTTTGCCACCAATAAACTTAAGAAGAGGTTTCAGTCATATTAGTTTAAGGGCTGAACTGAGGTGGTAACTTAGCTGTTAAAATATTTGTGCTGAAATGTGGCCAGGAGATGCCCTAGAGGTATAAATACTAGTGCCTGGCCTAATGACCATATCTAATAAATAGCTTCTAATAAAATTTATCTTTATTTCATCCTTTTCCTGGTTTTTATCTGAATTCTAACATCGGAGAAGTGTTAAAAACTGGAAGGGCTTAATTCCCAGTTTGTATTGAAGCCTGCCTTGGAAGAAATTCCTGAACACAAAGGGAAAATTACGCCCAAAATTGGCTGGAGGAGTTGAAAAAGAATTTAATAGGCCTAGTGAGTTTTTGAACGGTCCAAGTACTGTAAACTACAGACAATATTGAGGATCAATCATTAGAACTTTGGCCCAAACAGATGTGCAGGATAATAATACGCAAGTAAGAGATCCTTGAATTTTGACAACTGGTGCTCACTCAAAACTGGTGACACTCTCCAAAATAGATTCCAGTAACCAATTTCTGAAAGATTTGGCCAGATGAAACAGCAACATTGAGATGAACGCTAAAGACAAGGCCATCTCAAATTATTTTCCCAGTCACCAAGCCTCCGCAGCTGGTGCCTCCTATACCTGAAATCTTGTCAAGGTAGGGAGAGCTCATGCAGCAAAGCCAGTCATCCCGAATAGAGGTGAGGATGATGTCAAAAGTTGAGAAATTTTCAAAATTTTGACAGTTTTGTCAATATTGCAGTCCAGAAATACTATAATTACTCAGGATCTTTTAAACAAAACATGCAATTATTAACTGCAAATTCCTTAGTAGATAGTATGGACAAAGACAATAAAAGCATAGCATCTAATCAAAATTCATTTCAAGAAAAGCAAGACAACCTCAAAAAACTAGGAAGCCGATGTTCACACAGCTTTGACAAGAGAAAAATTGAAAAAGCTCTGTCCATTCGGCCAAAAAACAGTTTGGAAAAAATAAGAGCCAAATTCAGGCATCAGAATCCCTTAGTTCAGAGCAATATCATGAAACCAAATAATTTGAAATTGACACTGATGCAGAAACTGATATTTTGAACATCTATTCTATGCCTAGAGTAATAGCAGCAATCCTGACTCCAGATACTTCCCAATGTGAAAGAGGGCCGATTATGGGAGATGACAAACCAAGATGTTCAAGAAGAAGTACAACCCTATGTCCAATCCAGGGCAAGATGGCTTCAAACCATTTAACATTAACAAAGTTTGAAAAGGATTGAAACGTTCATTCTTTCCTCAAGTTATTTGAAAAAGCAATGAGAGGAGCATCAGACCATGCAAAAGGATTTGCACTGATAAACTCACTTGATGCTCATAGCTGTGACCTCGTTCTGCCCTATTTGGATGACGATTGGTCCTATATGGATGCCAAAATTGCAATAACAAAACAGCCAGGAGGGCCTGAGAAACTAGAAACCCAAAAAAGAATTCTTCTTGATATCAAATACAAACATAATGAGACTATTAAGGACTTTGCGGATAGATTCTTTCATGAGGCACAAGTTCTGCGTGAGTTCAATGCAATAGATAAGTTTGACGCCAAGATTGCATTGAAGCTTGCGATTATACCCATCCATGAACTGCACAATGTCATGTTTCCTGCATTTAATATGAAGCTTGGAAATCCAAGAGCTTGCCAATACTTAAGAAGCTGTTCCCGTAATTTTAACACACCTAATCAAGCCAAAGATCAGCAAAAGACCGATTCTCGGGCCCAAGAAACAACACTATGTCTGACCAGGGGAAATATTTCCAAAAAAACCAAAAATTCGAGCAAAAACAGCAAACAGGGCCGATTAGATCACAATTGTGGTCAAAATGGGCATTTTGCTAGACAATGATACAGTTGGTCCAACAAAAAGCCTGGGGTCAACTTTGCTCTAAAATAACAGCGACAGTGAAGCGGGAAAAGAACAGGTGGATTAGAGGCGTAATGCTCTAACTCCACCGATTTTCAAATCATTTCACCTGACCCTGATGAGCTCTTTATGGGCTAAAAATGTTGTGGAAATTAACCTCAACCATATCAGGTCTTTTAATGTCATGAAGGCCAATACTCAGGCCGCAGAAAAAACAATTAAACCCTTAAGAATAACAAAGGAAGCCTGTGCAGAGGTATCAAAACCTTAAGCAAAGAAAATTATTTATCAAGGTTTGGACCTACAACCAAGATGTTCAACAGATTTACCTAAGCTTAACAACGTTCAAGTGGCTATTCCCATGAAGACCTTGGCAGATAACTTCCCAGATATCTGCTCAAGCCTGAAAGCACACCTGGAATCGGGCAACAACCACAGAATTCACACAATAAATACCTCTGAAAAATATTTATAATGTAATTATGTGGATATAGCTGTGAATAAGGTGAAAATTCAGGCCCTTGTTGTTAGTGGCGCTCCTACCAATATAGTCATTACAAAGTTTGTTAGAAAACTGAAAATCGCACCCAATATTGCCCACTGTCAGGAATATGGAATCGCTAAAGCACATACAATTAAACGCTGGGTGACTACAGTTCTCACCAATCGGATTTGGATCCATTGTAGTAACAGCAGCTGCCATAGTGTTGCCAAATAAAAACCATGATATCCTAATTGGGAATGATTTCCTAATAAGATATGGAGTTGTTACCAATCAAAAGGACGATAAAAGCACCATTCTCAGCCAGGCTATTTCAAAGACTATAATCTTGATAAGGCAGTTAAGAAAAAAACCCAGACTATTCATAAATTTGGCCCAAAAAAATGGGGTCGTCCTGATTGAGTATTCCAAGCTTAGTCAAAGATAAAACCACTTAACACTCAGATTGATGAGTCAAATGGCATTCCACTTTGATCAAAAATAAACCATCACTATACTATCCAGAGAAAAAGTAATCTTTCCTACAGGACTAACAAGTAATATCCCAGAAGGACTTTATGGTGAAGTATATCAACCATGGTCTAGGTATCGATTTTAACAAAGCATTGCCCCTGGTATTATCATTCTAAGCCACAGAGAAATACATATCTTATGTGAATTCCTGCAAAATCGGCCCATCTACATCAGCGACATCAAACATTCGCTTTTCTGCATCTGTTCTCTACCATGGAAAATCACTCATTCCACAAGTTTGGAACTTCTGTCAAATGAGGGCTCCCCAATAAGGACCAACTCAGCATAATTAATGTTGTCACTATGGCTGATTTAAGCAACCTAACCAACTCTGAGAAGGGCAAGCTTAGGAGTTATTCTCTAAATATTGAAAAACATTCGCACAAGATGATTCTGAAATGGGTTCTTAATGGTGTCAACTACAAAATCATTACCGGAGATCATAAACCTATTCAATTTATGACTGATTAGACGCTCAAAGTCATAAGAAGAAGCAATATCCAAGGAGATTAAGGAACTCTTCGATCATGGCATGCTAATCCCTTCAAAAAGTCCATAAGCAGCACAAATTTTAATAGTGAAGAAAAAGGATGGAATCAACCAATTACTTATTGATTATTTAAAATAAACAATATCACCAAGAAGGACTTGTACCCACTGCCATGAATTGACGATGCCTTTGATAGGCTATGGGGCATAAATTTCTTCTCGGCAATGGACCTTATCAGCGGATATTGGCAAGTAGATCTTCCCAAAGAGGAGCACGAGAAATGTGCAATCATAACCCAAGAGGGCCTATTCTAGCTGACGAGAATGCCTCAAGGGCTCTGCAATGCCCCGGCTACATTCCAATGGGCAATGGACACAATACTGGGAGATTTTGAAATTTTCATGTGTACTAGTGTACCTTGACAATATTAACGTTTTTCAGCCGCACTTTTGACAACCACCTGGAACACTTAGAGGAGGTTTTCAGAAGGCTAGCTGCTGCAAACCTGAAAATTAAGCCCAGAAAATTTCAGTTTTTAAAGACCCATTCAAAAACCTCAGATTTTTAATTGATAAAGTGGGTCTTCAGCCCCAACCTTTAAGCTGGATGTCATCTCCAAAATGAAATGGCCCAAATACAAACAAAATATTCAAGTATTCCTAGGCATGATTGGGCACTATTGCCAATTTATCACTGAATTTACACAATTTGATGAGCCGCTTTTCTATATGCACAAAGATAAGGTCCCATTCGATTGGACTCCAGCTTTCCAGAATGTATTTGAAGAACACCAATCAGCCCTATTAAGTACACCTGTTCATTGATATCTGGACTTTGATCACAAATTTATCGTTCAAACTGATGTATCCCAAATAGCAATGGGGGCCATGTCATTCCAAGTTGGAGAAGATGGTGAAGAACATCCAGTTGCCTTTGCTAGTCAGACCTTAAAAAATTATGAAAGGAACCACACTGTGTTGGAATGATAATGCTAAGCTGTCATATATGCTTGCAAGCAATTCTGGGTCTACCTTCATGGCACTCATTTCAAAGTTGTTACAGATATGCTTCCTAAGTTGCTGAATAACTTAAGAGAACCTGAGGGCCAATTAGCTCGCTCAGCATTAGAGCTTTAAGCCTATGACTACACTATCGAGCATCAAGCTGTGGCAAAACACCAAAACGCTGACTGTCTATCCCAACTACCCACCATTGCAACACTTAGTCAGACCACCAATGAGTTGTTTATAAAAATGATCAGCGGAGAGTATCAGGATGAGCCCAAATCCATCAGTTAGTATATTCATATCTACAAAAAAATACAAACATTGAAAAACGGTACGCTTTAAAAGATTGGCAAGGACAAAAAGTTTATTTTTCCAAGACCATTAACCTAAAAAAGTCCTAATAATGGCAGCGCATAAGGCCATAGGGCATAGCAGATTTAAGAAGACAAAAGAGCATCTGAAGCAATTCTACTACTGAGAGTAAATGCATTTCTGACATTCAAGAAACGGTAGAATGCTGTGAAGAGTACCAAGGTGAAAAACTGTTCCAATAAAGAACATCTTACCAGCTTGTTTGGTTCAATTTTGCCTGTCACACTGTATCTACTGATGTTGTTGATCCGCTTCAGCTAAGAAATATGAAGGCCAAGTACATAATTGTAGCAATCAACCACTTGACCAAATGGGTCAAGGCCAAGGCCATTCAGGAAGCTGGAGCAACAACCACCACCAAGCTTGTACTTGAAAAATTTATCCACAAACATGGATGTCCCCACGTTATTCTGACCAATAATAGAACCAACTTTACCACCATTGTCCTTGCCAAGCTCAACCAACTAATGGGAGTATGAGGTGTACTTTCTGCCCCATATCACCCTGAAACTAATGAGACTTTTGCGCGCGCAAATGGGACTTTGGTGATCATTATCTGGAAATTAACTTCGGCCAAACCATCTTAATAGAGTACTTATCTAAGTTTGGCAGTCTTTGCCTACAATATCTCCTACTATTCATCAACCAAAATGTCTCCGTTTCAAGTATTATATGGTAGACACCTGGCCCTACCAACGCTGCTATATTTGGCCCTAGAGGAACCTGGCGAAAACACTTATCCTCAGTATGTTAAGAAGCTTGCAGATGCTTTAATCAAATTACAAGCTCAAGCCTTTGATAAAAGTTTTGCTGAGAACAAGGCCCGCCATCAAAAGGACTTAGTGAATTGCTACCCACTGGATGAATTTGAAGCTAACAATGAAGTTCTATTTTGAAACACCCATGAATCAGGCCAAAGCAAAAAAGTTAGATTGCATCTGAGTTGGGCCATTTGAAGTAAATGAGAAAACATGTAAGTTCATATACACCATCAAGGATATTAGGACTGACCATATATACAATCAAGTCCATGCAAAATTCCTAAGAAGGTTTAATAAGCGGTATGGTTAAGAAAAGAAAAGGTTGTGTTATAAAATTAGCGGTATCAATAGATACGCCGGCGGATTTTGCACAGGGTTTGAGCCACTGAGCAATCAGGACCAACAATATGATGATTGTTGTCCGCGAAACAACAGAATAAACTTATAAATAAATATGGAGCACTTTCTCCCATAACCTCTTTTATTAAATATACTTAATACCGAGGCTTCTTTTATAATACACGTACCCTAACTCACTTAACAACAACTTCTTCTTAATCGCTCATCTCGCTTATATTACAGCAGCTTGGACGATACCACTCTCATAGCTTGGACTATTTGGTTCCACCAATTCTCCTCGTTTTGGCTGGTTATTTTCTAATTAACTATCGCCCTAATTGTAGAAGATTTGATTTATATTTGTCAAATGTTGACATCACCTTATTTAGAGACGATTCAATAATAAAGCTATTATATCCAATAAAACCCATTAAGCCCAATATCGCCTCATCTTGAGGCACTTGAATAATTGTATCTGATATCTTTTTTGGCGGATTTAGACCTAGCTGTCCCATGATTATTGTCCAGTCATATTGGAATTGTGACAATACCCCCTCCTTGACTGGACGATGAGGCTCCTATTGCTTGTATGGTCAGAGGAACTTCGTGTGTACTTGGTTAATGATCCAACCACTTGAGGGATCCTTGATAGTATATGCATCAACCCCAGTATTCTCTATAACTTCAAAGGTACCAGTCCAAATACCAGCCAGCTTGTGTTCCACCTAAATCCATGTCGGTCATGGAAGAGAACCAAATCACCATCCTTGAATGTTGCCAGCCCTCTATGATGTACCTGATTGGTGGCCTGATTCCTAATCTTCTTGGCTAATCTGAAGGAATATACTTCAGTATGCAGTCTGATCAGAATGTTCGCGAGGTTTGTCAAGTAGCAGTGGGGTTCCATTCCACTGGTGTCTTCTATACATGAATATAGTAATGCTGAAAGGGCCAGGTGTCATCCATATAGTAGTTGGAAGGGACTTTTCCACATGGCGGAATGATAACTAATGTTATAGGGAAACACAGCAGTGGAAAGAAGAGAACTTCAATCAGAAGGGCGATCCGTTACTAATTCTTTTAGTATATTCACCAAAGTTCCATTCACCTGTTCAACCATTCCAATAGACTCAAGGTGGTATGGGGTCATCAGAACTCCACGAATACCCATAAGCTTGTTCAGTTTGGGGAGGATGTGTGAAGTAAAGTTGGTTCTGTTATCAGTGAGAATGAACTGAGGGCAGCCATGGCGCTGAATAATGCATTTCATTACGAACTTGGCCACTGTAACCGCCCCCAAATCCCATATTGCCCTTTCCTACCCACAAGGTCAAAGTGGTCAATAGCCGCCAGAATGTACTTACACCAGTTAGCTCATGTTGACAAGGGACCAACGATATTAATAGAGACTGTATGCCAAACAAAGTGAGGTTTCACTAACTGGTATGAAGTCATATGGGAGAATGGCTTCTCCACTTGGCACTGATGGCAACAGGAAATGGTTTTGAGCACATCAAAGTTTATACTTTCCCAATAGTACTGAGGGAATAACAACTCCATTGTCTTGCTCACCCCACCATGTTCAACTGCCTTGTGGGCGCTCACATTATTTTTTGGCCATCCTGAGGGTCGCGGAAAATTCACTGTAGAATTGCCAATCTACTTATACAATTCTCCATTCCATTGGAAGGTATTTGTTCACATTTAATCAAAGCTTTAATCATTTGGGACGGTTCATCATCATACTTTCCGCTGACCATTTTGTCAAACATTATGTCACTTATATCTGCTGTAACTGCAACTTTTGTCAATCTAGATAAACAATTGGAATATTGGTGTTTTGCTCCTGGTCCATGAAGAATTTCGAAGTCATAAGCTTGCAGCCTAAGAGCCCATCAGGCTAGCTGCCCCTCAGGCTCTTTCAAGTTCTGAAACCAGCACAACGATGCATGATCCGTTACAACCTTAATCTTTACTCTGTTCAAGTAGACTCAGAGCTGCTTATACGCATAAATCACCACTAAACACTCTTGCTCAGTTATGGTGTAATTTTGTTCATGGCAATTCAAGCTACGGCTGCAGTATGCCATGGGGTGCTCCTCCTCCTGATTGTCCTTCTGAGACAGGACCGCCCCAACAGCGGAAAGCGATGCATCCATCTTCACTATAAATTCCTTATCAAAATTAGGGTAGTGTAATACAATTGCACTAATTAGCGCCATTCAAAGTGTATCAAAGGCACATTGGCGCCATTCCGTCCATTCAAACATGACATCCTTCTTTAGTAGCTCAAACAGTGGACCACCAATGCAACTGAAATTGGGTATGAAGTGTCAGTAATAACATACCTCCCCAAAAACACCTGAATGCCCCACTTACTAACTGGCCTAGTCAGCTTCTGGATATCCTCTACTTTGGCGGGTTGGGGTCTCAGCCCAGTTTCATCCACCACAAAACCGAAGTACTCCAGCTGATCCTTGAAGAAGTGGCATTTCTTGAGCTTGATTTTAATATTGGCCTCAGCCAGTCAGCGAAATACCTCTTCCAAATGGGTAAGGTGTTCAGTGAACGTGCGATAGAAGACTTTAATATAATCAAGGAACACAAGTACACATGACAGCTTCAATCGCCCCGAATGGTTTCCATTTTTCATTGGAATGTAGCTGGGGCATTACATAGCCCTTGCGGCATCCAAGTTAGCTGGAAAAGCCTTTTGATGTAATTATGGCGCATTTTTCTTGTTCTGCTGCGGGCAACTCAATTTGCCAATAACTGGATATCAAGTCCATTGCCAAGAAGTAGCGTGATCCACCTAACCAATCCAGCGCATCACCAATCTGTGGCAGAGGGTATGAGTCTTTTTTGGTGACACTATTGAGCTTCCAGTAGTCGATTACTATGCAGTTAGTACCTTCCTTCTTTTTAAAAATTAGGACATGCAAAGCCCACGAACTCTTAGATGGTTTAAGCATTTCCTGCTGTAGCAGCTTGTCAATCTCCTCAGTGACGACTTTTTCAGCGGCCCTTGATTGGTGGATTGGCCGAGACCTGTGGGGGGGATGATCCCAAATGTCCAGTCCATTAACCAGCCCGAGCGCACCCCAAAACATGATCATCAGCCACAAAAACCTCTTTATATTTTTGAAATAAAGCTTCCACCCAATCCTTCTGATCTTCTGATAACTCAGATAAATTTTTCTTCGGTACAACCACCATTGTGCCAAGATGCAGTTCAATGGGCAGGCCAAAAGCATCCAGAGAACCAAACTCATAACCTAATTGATCTCCTCAACCAGGTTCGATGTAAATTTGCTATAATCTGATGCTGGAGGATTCAGATTAGTCTGTTCTGAAGATTTGCTGTCAATATCTTGATCTCCCCATGGCCCAGAAGTATGATGCCTGGAGCCACGTGGGGCTCAAGCCGCGATTTCTGATAAGGCCCAATGATCTCCCCATAGAGCCCAGCTGGCACTTCCACCTCTAACTCAGTGTCTACTATTACTTAGTGTCCAGAGGGAATGGATATAGCTCCAGCTGCCCTAAGCGGTAAACCCTGATATTCATATAACTGATGGGGAAGGGCCCAAGTTTTCCCTTTGAAACGTTGATAGCGCACTGGAATCACCCCATCGCTGTAGGAATTGTTGATTTGTCCCATATGCACTGAACCCCTCGGCACTCCACTAGAGGTAAAATAAATTAGGATCCGCTGTCACAAAATAGCGAGGGTCTCTTCCATTATGTCAATAACAGCCTCATAGTGTCGCATAAAAGCAGTCCCAATCAAAAGATTGTAGTTGCTACATGGTAGTACTACCACTGGAGCCACCACAACAATGGATCCAAACCGCAAGGAAAGCGCGCTATATGCTCCTTCAGAGACTGTTGTTTCTGCTCCAGCAGTCCCATACATCATCCAAAGATCTATGTCAAGTCTTCGGATAACTTCGCCACCAACTTAGTGGAGTCAATGTTAACAGGAGCGCCTATATCAATTATAGCTCATACTCAGGTTTTGGCTACTACAATGTCACAGTAAGTGCATTCCGAGTAAGATGAATGCCAGCTATTTACTACATGTACATTCAGCGGTTCACGTTTTCCCAGGAAATTTATAATACTCACACTGACTGTAGGGTACTTTGTTTTAATAGAATCCACTGGAAGGGCGACCTCTACTCCTCTTAGAGACAACGCATCTGAGAACAGTTCTAGCTGGTCTGATGGACTTTGGTCAAACATTTGACAAGTGTAAGGCTTTGGCTGCTCTGGAAACCTTGTGTCCGCCATTTCTTTGACTTGTATTTGAGACAGCACATTTACTCCCCCAACCAGCAGTTGGTAGAGGGAGGTATTGTCATACTGCGAGGCTTCTTCTGTAATTAATAAAGCAGCTTCAGGTGGGACGTATGAATTTGAGATAGAGGAAGTAGAGAGTCCTGTCTCTAGTCCGCTATGACTTTTCCTTGAATCTTTGATCCTGTTGTATGTAAGGGACCCATCTATTTGGCACCATCGTCCCATGTTCCCAGTGTGACCGCAATTATAACAACTTACCCCATAGGTCTTACGTCTGTGCTTAATATAAGTTGGCCCACTTGGAAGGGTAATCCAAAGATGATCAGCATAACCAGACCCACATCAGTAGAACGCCTGCTGTCAATCAGCGTATTTAGGGCTAAAGCGGTAATTGGTCAGTTGTTGATTGGCAGATATGGTATAGATGTTGAACTGCGAAGAGTAACCTGGTAAAACCTGAACCAATTGATTGATTCCCCCACATAATTAGGGTCAGCAACGGCGACAGTGTGAATCTGTTCAATGTTGGGTGGCGGGAAAGTTACAGCTAAGTGATGTAAAACTGAACAAGTTTAAGAAGAGGTACATCGGCCTCCAACAACTGGGCCATGACGTTGAAAAGCTCAGGGTATGGCTTCACCACAGATTATATAGCAATGCACATATCTACTTCTGATGAAATCCCTGCCCCAATCAACACATTAGCTTCCGCTGTAAAATGCTCAGCGAATGTAGTGAGGGTCTCATTTCGCTGAAACCAATGGTCAAGAACTTGACTTTCCACTGCAACATCTTTGCAGTTCTGCCAAACAACCACAGAACCATCTTCTTAGCTTCTTGGTATGTAACAGAACTATCTGGAAGATAACAAATGACTTGATCAGCACTTCCAACATTCAAGGTTGAGATCAACAGTTTCACCCTTCACCAGTACGAAGTTTCTTCAGTTGTAAACTCAAATTGTTAAAAGAACCCATGTTATTTGCATCGTGATCAATTGGCAGCAGATTTTCACTGCAAACTTCCTGGAGCAGCTCATCTTGTCTTTTAAGCTTAATGTCCAAAGCAAGTTTCAATTCCTCATATGCAATGGCCCCAGCGTCTCGTGCAGATTCCTTATCAAAGCAACTGGACTGCAACATAGCAGGCAACTGAGTTTTATTATTTTTATATCTGATCAACGGGCCCCCTGTAGTGAGCACCAATGTTATAAAAATGGTGGTATCAATAGATACGCCGGCAGATTTTGCACGGGGTTTGACCCACTGAGCAATCAGGACCAATGATATGATGATTGTTGTCCGCGAAACAACATAATAAACTTATAAATAAATACAGAGCACTTGCTCCCACAACCTCTTTTATTAAGTATACTTAATACCGCGGATTCTTTTCGTTCCGCTTACCAAAAACTCACTTAACAACAAAATCCTCTTAATTGTCCATCTCGCTTATATTACAGCAGCTTGGACGATACCACTCTCATAGCTTGGACTATTTGGTTCCACCAATTCTCCTTGTGTCAGCTGGTTATTCTCTAATTCGCTATTGCCCTAGTTGTAGATGATTTGATTTGTATTCATCGAATTTTAACATCAACTTATTTAGAGACAATCCAATAATAAAACAGTTATATCCAATAAGACCCGTTAATCTCAATATTGCCTCGTCTTGAGGTACTCAAATACTTGTATCTGATATCTTTTGGCGGATTCTGACCTAGCTGTCCCACAATTATTGTCCAGTCATATCAAAATTATGAAAAGTTGAAAAAACACAAAAACACAAAACAAAAAAAAAAAAAATAAAAAATATCTATATAATAGTTTTATTTAATTAATACTTTAGTTTACACTTGAGGTTGGGGAGAGGATCCAACTTCAGACTTAACATGTATTTGGACCAATATACTTCAGACTCGTTGGGCATTTGGGCCTAAGTTACCAAATAGAAAACCCAACTCCATGCTTATCAGGTGTTCAGGCCAATGATAACAGACCAACATGGGCTAATCAGAATCTTAGGGTTTATGTTTGAGTCAATAGGAGGGAAATGTCAGATTCTAATATCTGACTCAATAATAAACCTTTGACAACCATCATATCGGGCCAAAAACCTTACAACGCTTAAAATAACACCTATATTCTCACCTCAAAGCCTATTGTAATCATACAATTCAGGCCAGATATCTCAATGATAATTGATCAAGTATTGTATCAGAATGCACTTCCCAAATACACTTGCATATTATAGCCAATTTCCTATGCATCAAATCTCAGCAATTGGTCAAACTATTAGGAAAAAAATCAACTCAATCACATACAAAATTATTTGGGGATGACCCAAAGTTAACGTCTAAAATCCCAAGGACTTCAGATGAATGAAAAACGTAATCAATTTCCTGCCTTAGGGCAAAAATTCATGTCAATCCGTGTAATTGGTACAATAGAACTCGTGTGGACCACCTGAGAGGGATACTTAGTGCTATTGAGGAAGAGGCCTGCTGACATCCTGATTAGGTTTATATCATTTACTTCAATTATTACCAAAATTTAACAGAAGGTGTATTTCATCAGCAGTATGTCAAAACTGAAATCCAGAAGTTTCTAGGACAATTTTGCATGATTTTATTGCAATTCTTGTACCTGAAATTTTCCCAATTTTGAGAGTATTTTGCTATCAATAAATCTAGGAAAAGGTTTCAGTCATATTAGTTCAAGGGCTGTACTGATATTGTAAAATATCTATTGAAATTATGTGTTGGAATGTGGCCAGAAAGTGCCCTAGAGGTACAAATACCAGCTCCTGGCCTAATGACCATTATGTAATAAATAGCTTCTAATAAAAGTTATCTTTTTCATCCTTTTCCTGAATTTTTATTCAAATACTAACCTTGGAGTAGTTTCAACAAACTGGAAGGACCAAGTTCCCAGTTTGTATCGAAGCCTGCCTCAGAAGAAGTTCCCTAACATGAAGGGAAAATTACGCCTGAAATCGGCTAGAAGAGTCAAGGCAAACCTAATAGGCCTAGTGAGTTTTTAACGGTTCAAATACTGTAAACTACAGGCACTATTGAGGATCAATCATCATAACTTAGGCCCTAATAGACTTGCAGGATAATAATACACAAGTGAGCAATCCTCAGATTTTGACAAATCCTACCATTTAACTTAGAGTTATAAATTACAGGACACTTTAACAATTAGTTTTTGTATAAAAGATTGAAACCGGTTTATCTCAGTCTGTAGTATTAGTGGTACAATTCAGAAGTTGTTGGGTGCATCTACTAGACTGAAGGAAAGTCCAGTTTCTCAAACGCCATGGCAGTACCTCTTCCATGAGGGCATCTATGGCTCATCTTGCCTGGCTGCTAGCAAGCTTACCATGATAATGGAACCCTATTCTGCCTAATTTAAATTCAAACCTCAAATAACTCTTCAAGCTAATAAGACTGCACCATCAGGAGGAGTTACGTCAGTTTAGTTTGATGCAAGACCTCAAGCTCTCCCTTATCATCTTTTAGAGATTGATTAACGCTTTTTTAATATAAATATAGGCAACCTAATATAATAAATGCCTCATCCATAATGCTTAAAAGAAAACCGCTCTAAAAGGCTCTGAAATTACAGGCTACAAGGACATTTAATCAGCCCATTGTCTACAATACATTATGACTAAGTACACAATTCATACTATTAACTTTCTCATAATCCACAAGGTAAAACCTGATCCTCAAATAAGCTTTAGTGCAATGCTTGATCCTGTTAGAGACATTGCTTGGTGTTGCATCTAAAAAACCAGGAACTATTTTTTAGTAATAAAGCATGATCCTGTATGGAACCCAGTATTTTAAGATCCTATCAGAGATGATGGTTTTGATTGGCCTTGAGTTCCCAAAGAGCCCATAGGTCCAGGATTTATAAAAGGTCTAAAAAGGTTACGGGGCCCAAAGGCCTCCTGGCCCCAAATCCGCTACCTCTCGCCAAGGGTGCTGACAATCCTTGGAGTACAAAATATTTGGTAGATCGAGGATTTACATAAGCAGTTAAAGATATAACTGCGTGATTTAGTGTCTTCTTCTGACGACTATCCTATTGATCCCAACTTAGATTGGAGCAATCCAATGAGGAGGTAAATTATAAAAAAGCATTAACCAAGCTTATCAATAATTTAACAATCAATTAAAGCAAACCTTTACTGACCTTGAAACCTGAGTCAGCATCTGTAAAGCTAAGTTTTAATCCTGAAAGTTCAATTGGAAATTAGACCAGTAAAATACTCTTGACCAATGCTGTAATGATCTGCAAGATGAAGTGTAGACATTTTAAAGACAATTGATTAAAAAAGCTATCCAAATTATGCAGAAAAAGAAGCTTCTGAAATGAGCAAAGCCTGGTTCAGCTATGAATTCTTTCTGCAGCCTTCAGATCTAGATTTAATCTCAAATCTAAGTTTAGTTATCCCTATCATAAAAGCATCATGACGTTTTTTAAATTTACAGAGTCTGAGAGAGGAAGCCTTAAAGTACAGAAAGTAAATCATATCATACCTGACTCTGCAGAAAAGCTAGAGATTTATGCCCCCACATCTTCTAGAACATCAAACTTGAGCACAAGTCAAGGCCTCCTATAATAAGGAGATTGGAAGAGATCAAATACACTTGAACTAAAAAATACCTTCATAAAAGTTTTTCTTGTTAGGGATAAAATCCCAAGGAAACTCTAATTTTTTCTTTCTAGTGCTCAAACATTTTTATACTAACTGCATTTCACTTGACAATGCTATCACTGCAGTTACCTCTGTCCTTGAGTCAGTACTGGGTGTCAAATTATACATCAAAGGCTCAAATAGAAATTTATCTGCCTCTAAGAGATCAAGTGGCTTTGAACTAAATTTATCTGCTATGTAAACAGTGTTCCTACTTATCAGAAGCCTCAAGCTGGCCACATTTTGGAGTTTTAGAGCGCCCATATCATTCATCTTGATAGATGTAATTGACATAGATGTTTTGGTGCGCAGTGGTTTTCATATAAAAAGAGAATTTATATCAGATGTTGGGGCTATCATTTAATTGGTAACTATTGTTTAGTTTCCTATAAAACCTTATTGTACTTTACTTAAACTGATTCTTTTAGTTTATTAATGTACCATCGGGATGATCTCTGGCAATGTTTAAAAAATCTAATCTTATTTTAGTAATAAGTAATTAAATCACCTTGAGCATATCATAAGGTTTTTTGAAGATTAAAAAAATTATATTATAAATTGCTGATGTTGAAAACGCTTGTATTTGCAGTAACTGTGGCTTAGCATAAATCAATGCAATCTGATATTAATGGAAAAATATTCCCATTACCTAACCAAGTTTCTACCTTTAATTTTTTTTAAATTTTTTAATTCAAGGTACACCTAGCAGGGGACGGACATTACCTAAAAAACACCAAAATTAACCAAACCTGAACTACATTAATCACCTGACCAAAATGAGCAGCGAGACACAAAAAATGAGAACACAACCAACCAGGTGGTACAGCAGTAAATGGCTTATCCCACAATGGCGGAAGGGGAAGGGGGACTAGGGGGTCGACCATAGGTTCCTCATTATACAGAGTTCAGACTAACGCAGAGAGCAAGGGCATGTGGTAATCAGCAATATGAGAGATGAGTTCAAAGAGGATTGGTTTTTGTAGAAATTATTATCAGCATAAATCACGCTAAGTTACGTTGACAAGCATATCTCCACATGAATGCGTATGGCTGGAGTTTGGGAGATTAAAGTGGCGTTAGCCTGGGTAACCTTTGCTTTGGTTTAGAAATAGAAATTTCTTTCTGAATGGCAACCACTTCATGTTTATGAGACTGGAGAAAAGCTTTTTTGCTCTGTGGGGTCAGGTTCAAGGTAAGAATGGGACAGAGGAGACCTTTGGCAAGCATCTTTAATGTGTGGGCAACTGCATTGTGGAGTAAACATGTTTTGGGTTGGGAAGCAGCTGCCAAAGTGAGATTGTGTTAGTTGCATAACACATTGTCATTCATCCGTGGGGCATAAAAGTGCTGAGGGATCTCAATGTGATATTCATAGAGAGAAAATCTTTTTATGTCAATTTTGATTTCTTTTTTACCATTACCTGATTATCAGTATACTCTAATGAAGTCCATAGGTTTATGTCATAAAAGTCCACGTTCTTTTCAATTGGGATGGCTGAGACTGGCATTTGGGTTGGGGCTCAGGAGCATATTGTTATCTAAGCTGCTCTCTAATTGGTATCATTGGTGGCACCAGACTTAAGAGGGCCTTATTGGCTGCTGTGGACGCAGCAGTGGCATCAGGCTTTGGTGGTGGGAATTATGATTGCACCACATTCTCATATGGATGCAGGGTTGTCTGTGGATGGGTATCTGGATGACAAGACTGCAGAGGCGACAGATGCAGTGAGGTAGGGGCAACTACGCTTCAAGTCATCCAACTCAAAGCATGGTGGACAGATTGTCAACCTGCCCTCAATGTGGCCCCAGAATGGTTGGTCAGGGGTAGAAGCAATGAAGGCGCAAGGAAAAATCTTCTCAGCAATGTTCATAAATTCAATGCTAATTGTGGTATTGCTTAGACCCATCAAGGCATATGGCTCCATTGAGGACCACTTTTTTGAGGATAATTCAGCGCTATAGACTGCCAAACCTTCCACTAGCTCCTGATGGAGCACCTAGGGGAAGGTGTGTAGGCAACCCAGAAACTGAATCACTAATGTGGAGTCAGTGGGGAGCCAGGTGTGCGTAGTGGGAGCTGGGGTTCCCTCAAAGTGAAGGTCACAGTTGATGCAGTGGCAGCATCAGCTTTGAATAGAAACCTTGGTCAAAATACCCCTTATAGGGGCAGAAATCAATAAACCCAACTGTTTTCATAACCACCTGTGCTATTTTGATTATGGCTTTTTCCATGTATGAGAACAATCTCTCATAGATTACCCAAAGGTCAAATACATGTGAGAGTGGGAAAGTACAAGAGGGTAGCGGGGTACCACCTGAGATCATGTGGGGTGGATATTGAGAACCTTAAGCGGAGAAAACTGACCAAGGCTTAGTTAAGACTGGATGAACTAGTCTGCGTGAGTTTTACCTCTGGATGCTAAGCGCTGGGTGGGGTTTTGTGACTGCCCCATATGGGAGAATATGGCGTTAGGACGTGGACGTCAGTAGGTTGGTGTCACGGCTAATTTGAATGCTAATCTGGTTGTAAGTTAAATTTGCTCAAAAAAGAGTAAAAGTGGAAAGAAAGTAGCAAGTTTCTTTTCTTAATAAATTTAATTTGCTGGAGTTGGATAGGGGAGATGGGGAGCTCTATTTCTGAATCAAACCCAGTATTGATCATAATCTAGTCAGTGGTAAAGAGATTCTGATATGACTGGACAAAAGAGCTGGATAGCAATAGCGGATTGGCTAATTTACTGATAATAATGATTTATTTTACAATTATTTGTGCGCCTTGAGATGAGCAATATTGGGTCAGAAAGGGTTTTTAATGGTTCGCTTCTAAATAAAGCAATTAGGCAATGTCAACATTAGATGAATATTGGGTAAGCTAGCCTCAGACTAAGGTGATCGAGATTATGATAGTACCATACTATCCCAGAGCCAATGAGAATATGGCATAACCAAATAGTCTAAGCCAAAGGAACGGTATCATTAAAGTTGCTGATATATAAACAGGAAATGACAATTGAAGTAGGAGGATTGTTAATAGGATTGAGAGAGTGAAACAGAAGAAACCTTATAATTTTAAATAAATAAAGTATCACAGTTGGAGCTAATTGCTTAGTAATTTTATCTTTATTTTAAATTGTGCAGAGAATAGACAATCCTCACTCATCCATTTGTTGTTTGATGGTTTGACCTGTGCAACCCTTGCGGCGTATCCCAATGGTATTGCCATAAAATATAACAGTGGTGCTCAATACCGGGGGCCCATTGATCAACCACAAAAAAATAAAAATAAAATCCTCCAGTTGCCAGCCATGTCACATCCAGCTTGCTTTGTGGGTAATCTTCATAGCCACTGCACCAGTTAAATATGTGGAACACAAACTTGCTTTTATGCGGTGCTCAAAAAGCAGGATGAGCTTCTTCAGGAGCGGAACAACGTTCTGAACCAGCTTAACAGCACGTCTAGTTAAATGCGAATTTTAGGACAACAAAACAAGCAACTTTCCAATTGCTTAAATGATACTACTGAATGACTGCATTGCTCAGAGTGTAAGTTGGACAGAACCTCCCTGACACTCATTGGGAAGTGGATGAGCGCTAAGGAGCTGCTTGTGGAGAATTGTACTTGAAGAATATGACTCTGGCATGAGCTACTTCCCCCTTGAGGGCAGCTCTGGAGATGGTTATAAATTGAAGAGTCATCTTAACAAATGATGTATTTAATGCCCACTGAAGAGCCTCATGCTAACTTTAATCAGCGGAAAAGCTTCCTGACGCTGGGCCAGCTCCTCATCAGTAGACCACTTATGGATCTCGACCCATTCCTCAGTACATACCAAAAAGTTGCAGTTATGAGCGGGATTAGGAGGTCTGTATCAATAAGCTGCCTCTGTTCAAGCTCAATGGAATATCCATGGCTTCTAAAACGGTTTGAGTTTTCAGAAGAAGGTGCCTCAATCAGCATAAAGCTAAATAATTATAATCCACCTTGGATGTAGGAGTGCCGATATAGTCACCTGCTACCTTCCAAGCAGTCTTTTAAATACCAATAAGTGAAAAAACTGTTCTGAGGCTGTTTGGGAGAGCCACAAAGATGTCACATAAAAAGACTGAATCCTTGACTATAAGATTCCAATGCAATGAGACTCCCACTGAGTTTGCAGACCAGTTCATGGCGGAAGCCCATGTGCTAATAGGGGAAGGAATTTTGGCTGAATCCTATGTGTGCACTACAACAACCTATGCAGTGAAGCCTTACCATGAGCTTTATAATGTCATGACACCATCCTTGGTTAATGACATCCTCCTGATCAAAATTTGTTCATTTTTGCGTTGTCTATTCGCTACCTTACCTCCACCCATTACAGAGCAGAAACAGACTGCTGCAGTTGCTGGACCTTCTTATTTTGTGAATTTTCCCATCCAGCCCAGATTCCGCCAAGTAACCCCCAGCCTTATTTTAATCATGCGCCTCACCCTTGGCTAAGTTACCTCCAGTAGTTTGACTTCTTCTCAGGCCCAACTTATAAAAATCATCAGCAGTCCAACTACCACCCTGGACATAGTTACGCTTAATATTTACAATAATTCTACTGACATAGTTTTGATACGCTAAACATAAACAATCAAACTATTAAGCAAATCCTTCTTATGAGAATTAAGGATGCGGTTCCTATAGGGTTAACTTTTTTGAATGAGTTTACACACTGGCCGCCTTTCACAGAGTTGCCATGACTTTTGCTTTCACCATGTGCAGCAGTATTAATAATACCAAGGAAAAGATGGACCAGATTAGAGATGGGACTCTCTACCTCCGTTACCCTGACCCCAAACGTCCCACCTGAAACTATAGTAGCATATCCAGCGGAAGTCCCTCAATACAATTATGGGATTCTATACCAGCAATCAGTTGGAAAATGGGTGTACTGACACAAGCTTAAGCCAAGGCTGAGGCGGACAAAGTACCTAAATAGCAATCAAAGCCATACACATGTTAAATGTTTAACCAAGCTTCTTCAGACAAGCTGGGTCCAGCCGCAGATGAACCTCCAGGAAAGTTGTAAACATTGTCCTTCCGGTGGACACTATTGACAGAGAATACCCCAAAGTCAGTAAGAGGATTATGAGCTTCCTTGGGAAAAAGCCCGTAAATGTTCATGTATTAAACAGTCAAATTTCTTTATTCTGAGTGTATATACTGTAACATTTTTAAGAAAATTTGGTTTTGCACTATAATAGATATGGGTGGCACAATCAACTTAGTTTCCAATAAGTTGGTGGCAGAGTTGACACTAAAACTTGACGTAGACCATCTCATGGTGTATGGGACCGCTGAAGCGGAACACATGTTCTCTGAAGGAGCTTATAGTGCGCTTCTATTGAAGTTTGTTCAATTTTTGTGGTAGCCCTAGCAATAGTGCTATCAAACCACAATTATGACCACTAAATTAAAAATTCTTTCTTGTGACATTTTGGGGCTGTCATTTAATGACAGTTGAGACCCTCAACATATTGGGCTAGATGATCCCCATTTTTTCTTCTAGTGGAGTACCAAAGGATCCAGAGAATATGTGTCTTATCAACCTAGCTTATACTGCTGGGTAGTACTAGTTCGCTACCATCTTCTATAGAGCAATACCTGGGCCCTCCCCCAACATATATAAAAATTTCAAGGGCTGCCACTCAGAGCTGCTGGGCCTATGTCCATCTCCCCCAATCATAAAGTAATAATGAACACTAAATTGGTGGTAGAACTTCCAAATAGTATTTATGGGGAAGTTATTGGTCCTTATCAGCAATCACGGCTTGATCTCCATAAGGCCCCAGGCTTTATACTCCAAGGACATGAGGAGATCAAGGTCTTGTTAGCAAATTTAAAGAACGAACCATTACAAATACGCTTGCATCAAATAGTGCTATATTACACATGACCACTGTCAAGGAGGTTTTCAGGTTCTCAAGTGCTGGACATTTGCCCTTACAGCTGAAAAATAAGAATATTCTAGGTCGATTCCAGCTGAAAAAGGGAAATGTTGGCCATTTGCAATTATACAAGGATATTATGAGCGATTCTAATAATAATGAAAACAATACTATATAAGATATCAGCTAAAAGACTCTGGCCGATTCTCAGTGGAACCCCATTAATCAGGCTAACACCAGTTTGAAACCTTTACTAGAAGCTAATGTAAAATCTAGCAATCAGATTTCTTCAATCCCTTGATGGACCATGGGGCGACCATCGGAAGGCACGCCCCCATCCACAACTAGGTCCTTCCAAGCACCTTTGTGAGGACCACCCCATTTTATAGGGGTGGCAGAGGTCCCCCAAGGTGAAAGTATTTTATCCAATGGTGATTGGGTGAGATACATTAAAAAATTACCACATGGGCACATTCTACCCCCAAAACCCCAACCTTCATGTTATAAAAAATTAGCTCACTTTCCCCACAATCTGATATGAGTGAAACCCATATTACCTAATTTGGAAGCATTATAGATATTCTGAAACTATCCTTGAATCCCCCTTAAACCTTGAAATCAGTTTAAATATGGATTGTGCAGATATCGAGGGAATCACTTTTAAGTTGCTATCCACGCTCCTAATAAAACCCTTTAAAAAACAAGTTTTAATTAGTGTTTATTATATAATTTTAATTAAAAAGATTTTGTAGGATCAAGCGGCATAAGCACCATCGAGCTCCACCAGGCTGTAATCCTAAAAAAGTTTGGGTCAATTGATGAATTTGGTCTACCTGTCAAACTGCAGCCCAGCATAATTACAGTGTTACCATGGAAGGTTTTGATAGGGTTATTGATAAACATAAAGTTCAAGTGATAGCTTTGTTTTTTAAATCTACAAGAGGATTTTGCTGTTGGCAACCACAATTTAGGATTTGCTTGGGGGTGGTACATTTATTGGACACTGGGGATCATCCCCTATCAGGTCCCAGCAAATTTTCTGATCTAGGGTGGCGGAGAAATTTATAACCAAGGAATTTTGATAAGATGTAGGAGCAAGGGATGCTCAGACCATCGAAGAGTCTGTGGGCTTTGACCGCCCTAATTGTCAAAAAGAAGGATGGTACTAACCAGGTAGCACTTTACTACTGGAAGATCAATACTATCACCAAGAAGGACTCATATTCCTTGCCGCAGATTGAAGATGCTTTGATTAGTTAGGGGGAGCTTGTTACTTATCAGCGATGGATTTGATATCAGGTTATTGGAAGGTAGAGTTACATGTGGCAGAACAAGAGAAATGCTTTATGTCCTTAAGGGGCTTTCCCAACAGACCCTATATGCCTCAAGGGCTTGTAATGCCCCAGCTATGTTCCAACGGGCAGTGGACACTATCCTTGGAAACTTGAAACTGTTGTGTATTCTCATGTACCTCAATGGCATTAATGTCTCTTTTCTGTAATTCTCCAAGCATCTTACCATTTAAAGAGGTCTTCCGCCAGCTTGCTGAGGCCAACATCAAGATCAAGCCCCGTAAATGTCACATCATTAAGGACCAACTGGACTACTTTGGGTTAGTGGTTGATGTGACAAGTCTGAAGCCCCAACCAGGAAATGTGGAGGCTATCCAAAAGATGACTACGCCAACCAGTAAGCGTGATATACAAGTGTTCTAGGGATGGTTGACTACTGGCGCTTCATCCCTAACTTCAGTTGTATTTAAGGTCCGCTGTTTGAGTTGCTAAGAAGGATGTCGCGTTTAAATGGACAGAAAGCTGACAACGCTCTTTCAATACACTTTGGATGGCATTACTCAAAGCCCCAGTGCTGCGCTACTCAAATTTTGATAAAAAGTTTATCATCCAAATGGATGCATCTCTTACCACTGTAGGGGAAGTCCTATCCTAAAGTATGATGGGGGGAGGAGCACCCAGTGGTGTACTGCAGTCAAAGTTAAAATTGCCATTAACATAATTATACTTGACTGAGTTGGAGTGCTTAGTGGTAATAACCCATATAAGCTATATAGGGTGTATTTGCGGGGATGAAGTTTAAGGTCATAATGGATCATGCTTTGTTATTCTGGTTGAAGAACATTAAGGAGCCTGAATGGCGTCTAGCCCAATGAGCCCTCAAACTGCAGGTATATGACTCTTAGATCTTTCACTGACCAGGAGAAAAGTCTAGAACGCAAACTGTTTATCTAGATTGCCAACCATTGCGTTACAGCAGTTCTCAGCAATATGATGTATAATAAGATGCTTAGTGGGTAATATGACAACGAACCGCCCTAAGTTACAAAAGCGTTAAATGAGATTCAAGGGAATAGCTTACAATGGAATGGGCAGTTGTACAAGTGGATTGGCGATTCTACGCAGAACTTCCCATGACCCTCAGCACAGCATAGCATTATCATGAGCATAAACCAGGCAGTTGGACATTGTTTTTGCGCAAATTGTTGAAATTGTTGCACCCTTGGTATTACTGGAAAAATATGAACTTTGACGTGCTTGAAACCAATTAGCTGTTGCCACCAGTGCAAAATGGAAAAGCTGTTAGGCCAGAAGACTTCATACCGCTTAGTGAAACCCCTATTTTGCTTACCATACAGTTTCCCTAGACGTTGTTGGCCCTTTTCCAAGGGAAGCTACTTGAACCAAGTATATTCTGGTGGTGATCAACCACTTAGCAAGGTGGGTTGAAGCAAGGGCAATATGGAGCTGGGGGAAATCACAGTTGCCAAGTTCGTAATGGAATGTATATTTAGCAACATGGCTGCACTAAGTTGATTACTACCTTTAAAGAACCAACTTCACCTCTACATCCTTCCAAAGTTAAATGAGCTAAGGGCTTCAGCGGGTTTTTTATATCCTATACCACTCCAAGTCCAACGGAATGGTCAAGTGGGTCAATGGGAGACTGGTAACAAACTCTGTTAGCTGGTAACATATAGACCCTCTGATTGGAGTTCCTTCCTGTCCACCGCCGTTATTTCATATAACATAAGCTACCATTCTGCCAATGGGAAGAGTCCCTTCAATTACTTTATCAATGACACTCTGCTCTTTTGGCTCTGCTATATGCCTTCTTAGAAGACACCAGCGGAATAGATTCCCACTGTTACTTGGATAACCTAACCGACATATTAATCAAGCTTCAAACTGTAGAGTACTTATTTAGCTTGGCTAAAAGATAAAGAATCAGGCTGCCGTTCAGGTTCAGCGTAGCAGGCTAACTTATCTCAAAGATGGTGAACTAATCTATTTCATGATCAACACTGGTTCAGTTGGAGGCATAAATTGGCCAGCATTTAAACTGGTTTGTTTGTATATTTAAAAACAGGTGTCAACGCATATAATATAAAAATCCTGGCAAACGTAAGGATTATTAACTGAGTGTACACATCATCTTTTGGGCGTATAAACAATAAAAGCCTTATTGTCTAGTCAAGGGGGATAAAGTTGAGATCCTGATATGACTGGAAAATAAGCCCTGGATAACAATGACTGATTTGCTATATTCTGACAACAAGGATTATTTTTACAATTATTTGAGCATCTTGAGTTGAGCAATATTGGGTCAGAAAGGGTTATTAATGGTATGCCTCCAAATAAGGCAATAAGGCAATGTCGATATAAGATGAATATATAGTAAGATTGCCTCATACTAAGGTGATAGAGAACTTGAGAATACCATATTCTCCCAGAGCCAATGAGAATATGGCAGAACTGATAGTCTAAGCCAAAATAATGGTATTGTCCAAAGGCAACAATATTTAAGCAAGATGGGGCAATTAAAGGAGAAAGATAGTTTTGAGGATTTAGAGAGCAAAGCAGAAGGGATCTACTTATATTGAATTATTAAGTATGCAGTCAGGGTTAATTGCTTCATTCTTTTACTTTACTTTTAATTTAGTGGGGGAACAACAATCTTCACATCATCCATCTGTTGTTTGGTGGGTTCAACCTGTGCAACCCTAATAGTGTATCCCAATGGTATCGCCAAAATATAACAATTGGTAATTACCAATAAAGGTGGATGGATGAGATGATGAATCATGCAATGATGGTTCGATTTATCAGCCTAAATCTTTGGAAATGGATGTTGTTTCTAGTGAGGTGCCAATGGAAGAGTTGGGCGCAGATTTTACTATCTAAATTTCTTTTAAAATAATATATAAATGCTACTTGATTGCAATAAATTTTTAAGAATGTCATACATTTTTAGCGTGCTCTTGTGATTATAGTTAGAATAATAGTTTTTTCCTTGGTCTATCTTTGCCCTCAAGATCTCAAGATCTCTTGTGCCATAAGTGGAAGGGAGAGGTTCTCTTCTTGCCCAGAAATTTGTTAACTCTAGAGGGAGAGTTACGTGCTAAATTTCCTTGTCTGAATTGGTTAAAATCACCTATAATTGGTTTTAAGGAAGTTTGCCTGTACCTGTCTCTAGGAAAAACATAAGCAGATTTTATACATTTGGTTGTGAAAAACTCATCTGGATTATTGTCTTCATACAAATATAACCATATATATTGTTATCTTAATTAACAATATATTCAACGACACCTAGATCCTGAACAGTAAACCTAAAAAGTTTACATTTGGTGCTCTTTAAAAAAGTAATAGAGCTTTTAAGTCAAATAACCTGGTACAGTTATTAGTAGTATTTCTTACAAGATCAAACTTTATTAATTGTAAATGGAACTAGAAAGGGTGGTTAGCCGGGAAGATAAAACTTCTTCCACCCTAGTGCAGGTTTTGCGTTCAAATTGTACTAACTAGAAAATTCTAAGTGTGGTATATTTGTCTCAAAGTCGACCCACCTCCAAGAAATTTTTAAATGGAACTAGAAGATGTGAATAAGAATATACTGACATTTGTCATCTCAATCTGTTCTGATTATTTTAGCTAGAACTGGTGATAAAAGCTGTTGAAGAAACAGAGAAGGTTGAGAAGGTCAATTTTGATTTTTTAAAAAAGTCACCTTTTTGTATCAGAAGGAGATCAAAAAATAGAAAAATGATACTACAGAAGACTGAACACCACTAGTCCTAAAAAATACTGCAGAAGGATGCTTAAGGAGCAGACAGTGAGAAATCTGCCAGATGCATGATGATCTAACAAAGATTCTATAGCGGATGCAGAAGCTAAAAATTATAAGTGTGTGATTGCGCTCATATATATGTGGTAGTATACAATATCTATGAAGATAATAAAAGTTTATTTGGTAAATTTCAGCCAGCCAGAATCATGCTTGTAACTTTTGCAGCACTTTTTGGATATGACTCAAGGATTTTTAGTTTTTGGAAGGTTAAGGTCAAGTACCTCCAACTACAGTAGTAACAGAAAAACCTGGGATGCTCCAAAATCACCTATTTATTACCTTGGTAATGCTCTAGAGGTTTTCACCTAATCAAAATGACAATGTTAAAATATGGTGAGTGCCTGAATAGAGGTAGCAATTATAAACTGTTTAGACAGAAAATTTCAAAGTCTGAAGTTGCCCCAAGTCAATAAGGGATAATTGGATGTACTAAGATGCCAAAGAATCAATTGTGAATAAGTTTATCAGCCCTTAATGGATGACTAGTTGCAAACAGGAGTTCTAAGGAAATTCAGTTTAGAGACAAAACCGTGTCTGCTTACGCTGATTTTTATACCTGAAATACAAACACTGACAGAAGTGAAAGCATTATCAAAATTTGATTCATATATTGCAATGCATAAGGTGCTTCGGCCTTAAAAAATCTGCACTGAGCCATAAGTTTGCAGTAATGCAACTTTTGCATAGTAGATGGTGAATCATATAAAATTTTTAGGCTTGACGTTTAATGCATTTAGCTATACTCGAAAGAGATTACCACCAATAAGGTAAGATTAAGGCAGTATAATGTCCAGAATATGGATTTTTGTAAACAAGCTTGATGTAAAAAATTTGATGATCAAATGAATTGAGTATTAAAGGGTAAGAAAACAATGTGAAAATATGTATGAAGAAACCCTAATGCTACTAGCATAAATTTGGTTTGACTGTAACTTATGCTATTTAACGTTGGATCAAAAATTAAGAGGGAATGTTAATCTTGTATTACTCAGTAGGAGGAAACTGTTAAGTATTTGGTAAGAGGTTCAGCAGTCTATATATGGAACAATTTAGCGTTTCAATCAAAACCATTACGCCAGATTCAAAAAAGAAATAGTTATTTCAGAATTTACTGGGAGAATTAGAATTTGCTAATAATGTTTTAACATCAAATATACATGCTGTCACAAGAGCGAAATTAAAAATGAAGATGATTGATCTGATAAAGTAAAGAAAGTAAGGGGGTGGAAGGTGAGTCGGTAGGGCGTATGGCTACCAACCTGAAGGTTGTGGGTTCGATTCCCACCCTTTGCACATCGATCAGGGTGCCAGCTGAAGGAAACTATTGGCAGTTAGTAGGTATAATAACACGAAAACCTTACCCATGATGTAACCAGAAAAATCTGAATCCTGATCCGGAGGTGAAAAAACTTTCTACGAAAGAGTTGACCCTGCTCAGGTTTCATGTCAATACTTTCTTTCTCTATTTCAGTAATGTCCATCCCCCAGTTGGCTTGCCTCAAATAAATAAAATAAAATAAAGTAAAGAAAGTTGCTCATGTCAAGAGATTATCTGTAACTCTCTCATTCCCAAAGATGTGGTGAGAAGTTCCTCATCACACTATCAGAGAATTTCTGCTAATAACACTGAGAAGAGTGCCACTCTGAGGGGCCATGCCAAATGGACTCTAGGTGAGGGTGTATATCATTCTATAAATAGTTAGATAAACCAAAAATTCGAGGTCTTGATTGGCTCCATGGAAGAGTCTATTAACATGTGAAAATCTGATTACAGGTCCTTAAAGGCCTCTATCTGTAGAGGCCCAAGTTTTTCAGAGGGGCCATAGAATTGGTGAATCACCTATATATTATAATATGAACTAATTCAATTATGACCTCCTTGAAGAGGTTCATGCATATGTTTGACCAGGGGACCATTTGATAAAATGAAAACAAATGGGGGTTTTAAAAGAACAAAGTCGACCAACAAAGAAGTTTGGTCTCAAAATAATAAAGTTAAAAAATGAAAATCAACTTACATCAGTCGAGGCACTGCACTCAATCCAATTAATAAGCACAAGCCACCATCCTTAGTAGTATTATAGCTCAAGTACGCTCTCATTGAGATAATTGAATGCAATTGTATCCTGCTAGATTTGGCAATAAGGTATACCAATTGATATTTGTATTCCCATTTTCCCAACAAATGTAACATACTCTATAAATGTAAATAATAATTAGTGCACTGCAAGACTGAGGATGTCACGCCCCAATGTAAATAATGTACACCCCCAGATTCAACTTGGACATAATTTGCCCTTACCCAGTGTTGGTACAGGGTGTCAGGGTCCCTACCCAAATGGTAGATTTGGATGTGTCAGCTGACGGGAATCGATCCTGATATGAATATATAGTTTAGGCTTTTATTGAGCTAATCCCTGAAAAAATTTGACAACTCGTAAAGTTGAGAATTAATGCTGACTTACATGATTGACTAATGTTCCCTTGAAGCTGTGATGGATGGGGTCTCTGAAAACTGCCACAAAGAAGTTAGGCAAGAGTGCCCAAGTGAGGGCCCACAGGCAGGATGGCCCTGCTGTTGAGAGATCCTGAATCTGACTATGTGTTAACCACTTTACCACGAAGTTTTGGGCCACAGTTAGGACAATGCTGGCGCTCAGGAGGAGGTCCTGACCCCCTGAGAGGACGTACAGGGACTGAATGGCCCTGTCAAATTCTGAACTGATGTCCATGTGGAAGTTTCTGGGTTTGCTCAATAAACTGATTTACAAATGTGAAAACTTTATTTTCGAATTTATTAAGTTTTGTTTGATATTATAGAAGATGCAACTGCTTTACACAGTTTCGCCTGCTCAGACTTATAATGAGCTTATTGGGGAAGAGCGGGTCCTATTCCCATGAAGTCCACGGGTGTCTTCCTGGCGGTAGCCCTATTCAAGAATCTAGACCCTCAATTTTGGTATCAAGGCCCATTCTTGAACTTGGGCTGGGTACCCTCAGGGTTGTAGAAACTTTTCAGCATTTATTATTTGGCTTAGATTTGCTCTCGAAGCCTGGGCCATTCCCTTCACCCATATTCCCCAATATTGGTTTGTTGCCTCTTTTGGGAATATTTTGTTTGGCAGCATCTGGTTGGCCAGAGCGCCATTCATAAGGATTTTCATCCTTGTTGATACTCCCATATGCAACAGATTCAGCCTCCAATTGGTCAGAAATTTGCATCTGAGGGTCCAATCCCTCATCACCGCATTTAGCAATATTGGATTTGGCAGCATCTGGTTGGCCAGAGCGCCATTTCTGAGGCTTCCCTTCCCCATCAGCCTTTTGATTTGATATTGCTTCCAATTTCGAGGCATCTGATTCATCAGATTGCCATTTATGATAATCAGAGCAGTCAAGCCCTTTCCCCTGGCCCCAACTATCGCCCTAGGGGAGATTAGGGCTATGTAGTGGTCAGGCAACGCCTTGACCGTTACATCACCCTCCCCAGATGAGAGCCCCCTCCAGTTCCAGAACTCCTCCACCTTCTGTGGGCAGTTGCCGCAGTCATCAGCCATCTGCCAGGTGGACTCCTCCACCGGGTATCCTACCCATTTCACTAGGTACCAGCGCTTTCTCCGCGAGATTTTTGACTCCAAGATCTCCTCCACCCTATACTCCGCCTCTCCCAGGTTTCCCGAGTGGACAGGCTCTGGTTTCTCTGGGAGAGGGCCTTCAAACTTCCTAAGTTGTGAGACATGCAGCACTGGGTGTGCCCGCGATCCCTCGGGGAACTCAAGCTTGTACGCCACTTCATTTTCCTGGTGGAGGACTTTGAATGGGCCCAGAGAGACTGGTCCAAATTTCCTACAGCTTGCTGGCACTGAGTAGTTCTTCGTGTTGATCATCACTAGGTCTCCTTCCTTTAGCTCTGGGGCCTTGGATCGGCGAGTGTCAGCCTTCCTCTTCTGCATATCTATCACTTTGACTAAGTTCACATGCAGGGCTTTCAGGTTTTCCTTCATTTCTGTTGCTAAGTCGTTAGCCACTGGATTTGGAACTCTGGGGTGGGTTTCCATCATCTTTGGGTGGAACCTGTAGTTCGCCATGAATGGTGACATTCCTGTTGACAAATGGGTCAAGTTATTATATGCGAATTGGGCTAGTCTTAGCTAGTCCATCCAGCGTTCCTGTTGTGTAGTCATGTAGCATCTCAGGTACTGCTTAAGGACTTGGTTAACTCGTTCTGTCTGGCCGTCAGACTGCGGGTGGTAAGCTTAGGATCTGCATGGCTTGATCTGAAGATTTTCAAGTAGGTGTTGCCAAAATCAGGCGATGAATTGGGGGCCTCTATCTGATACTATCTCCTCCGGTAGACCGTGGTGGGCGAACACCTCATTAATGAAGATATCCGCCATGCCCTTTGCTGTGATGGTGGAGTTACAAGGAATGAATTCCGCGTACTTGGTCATTCTGTCTACAACCACCATCACAGCGTCATATACCTTTGCTTTTGGAATCCCCATTATGAAGTCCACATTCAGTGAGGACCATGGTATTTCCGCAATCTGGAGGGGTATGAGTTTTCCTAAAGGCTTCTTCCTAACGTGCTTGGAACGGGCACAAGTGACACATTTCTGGATGTACTCCCTTACGGCGCTGGGCATCCCCAGCCAGGAGTAACTTCGGGCCAGGAGCTCTATGTTTTTCTCATTTCCAGGGTGTCCCTCCAAGGGGTGGCTGTGGAAAGCGCTTATCGCCTCCTCTTGGAGCTTGCGGTTGGGCTGCCATTGGCGCCCTTTGTGGAAAATGAGGCCTTTTTTTACAGAAATTATTATGTTGCTCGTTCTCTACCCCCTCCTCCAGATCCTTCCACAATGTTGTCCCATACTTTAAGCTTCTCTAGGCGGCCTAAAGCTTTTCCCTCAGTTCCTTGGTAGCATTCTGGATGACAGCGAACACATTTGAGGGCAACATAGTGGCGGTGTTGTATGCATCCAGCTCCTCCCTTAGCAAGGACTTACCTGGGTCCCTGCTTAAGAGATCTGGGATGAGTTTGCTTTCCCCTGGCTTGTACACAATCCTAAAATCATAAGATGCCAGATCTAGGTGCCATATGGCATGGCGCTGGTTCATGCGCTTTGGGCTCTTGTAAAATTCGAGGGCTCTGTGGTCTGTTCTGATAGTAAAGGGATGTCTGGCGTAGAGTAAGTGGTGCTGCCATTCCTCCAAGGCTGATACAATCGCTAAGAGCTCCTTGTCATACCCGGGGTAGTTGGTCTCAGCGGGCAGCATTTTCCTGCTAAAGTAGCTTATGGGATGGTCTACCCCATCTTCTCCCTCTTGTAGCAGGACTGCCCCAATTGTAAAGTTGGAGGCGTCAGTCTTCACTATGAAAGGACGGTTGGCGTCAGGATGGGCTAGTACTGGTGCCTTCATGAGGCTCTCCTTGATGGCTTGGAAGGCTGTCTCCTCCTCTTTTCCCCAATGGAACGGGACCTGCCCTGTCAGGTGAGTTAGGGGGGCCGCCGTCTTGGAAAGGTCTTTTGTAAACCTTCTTAGGAAGTTCACCACGCCCAGAAACTTCTAACACCCGTTCTATCCTTAGGGGACGACCACTCCATTACTGCCTTCAGCTTGTCCGGGCATATGGCTGTTCCCTTTTGGAGACTACGTTCCCTAAGAAGGATACTGAGTCCTTGTAGAACTCGCATTTAGATGGCTTCAAGCGGAGGTCCGCCTTGTTGAGGGCTTCCAGCACGCTCAGAACATCTCCTTTGTGGTCCTCCTTGGTCCCGGAAAACGTAGTTAATGTCATCCATGTACGCCACACAACATTTTTCTATTAGATTTCCTAGGGCGTTGTCTATGGTACGCTGGAACACTGCTGGGGTGTTCTTGAGGCCAAAAGGCATCACCTTATACTCAAAAACTCCTAAGTGGCACTTGAAAGCCATATATTGTTATTGTTTGGCGATTACCGGAACTTGGTTGAACACATCAGCCAGGTCCAACTTAGTGAAAACCTGGCTGCCTGAGATCATCTGAGAGATGGTCTCCATCAGAGGGATGGGGTAAGGGTCAGACTTGGTGATTGCGCTCAGCAACCGGTAGTCCACACACAGACGAAGCTCGCCACTTGCTTTTGGGACTAGGAGTATTGGCGACACCACTGGCGAATTTTATGGAACAATCATCCCGCGCTCCAGCATTTCCTTGACATAGACCTCAAGGGCCGCCCTCGCCTTAAGGTTCAAAGGGTAGACGGGACAACCCTTGGGGAACTCCGCATCCTTTTTGAACTTGAAGGTGAAAGGGTAAGGACCGTTTGGGGTGGTAGAGGGAGCTTGGTTCTTCTTGAACAGGTGAGCATATGCATGAAATTCGTTGGGTATGTCCGCCTCCGTCTCCAGCCCTACTACTGCGTTCACCCCAGGCTTCCCTCCCTCAGTGGTGAAGAAATCTAGTGCTACCGGGGGTTGGTTCTTGGGGTGTAGCAAGACCAGGCGCTCCTGCAGTTTAAACTGAGGGGAGTACTTGTGCCACCACTCCATGCCCAGTATTATGGGATGAGGCAGATTTTTAATGGCACTGAATGACTCTTGGAAGGTGTGAGGCCCCTGCTGCAGCAGCACCTGGGTCTTGATCTTCCAACTGCTGACCGTTTTTGAGGTGTCTGCCAGCGTCACGGCTCCCTTCCATTCCTTTTCCAGCCTCATTTCTTTTGCTAACCCGTGATCTAGGTAGTTCTCTTCCGCTCCAGTGTCCACCAGCGCCCACAGCTGATCCTCCCTCTTTCTTCCCCAGAGCTGTAATTAATAGGGGACATAGAGATAAGACGAGGTATTTCCTTTATTGATGGTAGCAACGCGCGCAGGAGTAGGGCGGAAGTTGTAGGAGGGACTAGGGTTTCCTCTCTGTGGTTTCCTGAAGGGTTTATCCCATTAGTGGAGCCGGAGGGCGAACCCTGTGTGGACTCCTGCGAGGGGTTGGAGACAGGCTCAGACTCAGCTCGGCAGCCACGGAACTTCCCCTGTTGTACTCTGGTATGGGTCTTAACTTGCGCTAACACTAGTTGGCCCTCCACCTGGGTCGCGATTGAAATCTCCTCATCGAGGGTAGCTCCCAGGCGAGTGGCAGCCAATGTTATAAAGATGTCTGGGCGGAGGTTCTAGCGGAACGTTTGTGCTATCTGGGTAGGGGTGACCTTGGCACCCTTGGCCAAAGGGCGGTACACACGGGCGTACTCCATGATTGACATCTTTCCTTGAATCAGGTTCAGAAGGGCGGACCATGCAGCATCTTGGGAGTCATTCGGCGTAGCCGCTCTCTCAACCAGTTGAAGACATTCCTCCAAGGTGGGAGGGAGCATCGTCTGGGTTTCCAGTAGCTCAGTGAACCAATCCGCTAGGTTTCTGGGCAGGGCGGTTACTATTTGGGCAATTTGAAGTGACACTGGGGCCGTTACTCTTGACGCCGTGGTTAGCTGGGCTTGAAGTTTCACACGCGAGAAGGTGGTGTGCAAGGTGCTCAACTCTCCTGGGGTGAGGGCCTGTCAGAACTCAGACGCGGACTGCTCGGGTGGAAAGTAGACGTTGGTATGCCCCTTTGAGGGAAGGAAACGGGTGACTTCTCTTAGGAGAAATAGAAGAGAGAAGATGACATTAAACATGTGGTTGGGTGTTCATACCATGCAGGCAGGGCGCGTTCAGACGGCTTGTCCACCATATCCAGGAATAGAGACATCAAGGTAAATGAGTTTCATCTAATGTGATGGACAGGGTCTTTGAAAACTGCCACAAAGCAGTTAGGCAAGAGTGTCCAAGTGAGGGCCCACAGGCAGGATAGCCCTGCTGTTGAGAGATCCTGAATCTGACTATGCGGAAACCACTTTACCACGAAGGTTTGGACCACAGTTAGGACAATGCTGGCACTCAGGAGGAGGGCCTGACCCCCTGAGAGGGCATACAGGGACTGAATGGCCCTGTCAAATTCTGAACTGCTGTCCATGTGGGGGTTTCTGGGTTTGCTTAATAAACTGATTTACAAATGCAAA
Source organism: Massospora cicadina (assembly GCA_022478985.1). NCBI lineage: Eukaryota > Fungi > Entomophthoromycota > Entomophthoromycetes > Entomophthorales > Entomophthoraceae > Massospora > Massospora cicadina. The sequence goes on along the minus strand of JAKSZP010001316.1, from coordinate 195,283 downwards.
AACTTTATTTTCGAATTTATTAAGTTTTGTTTGATATTATAGAAGATGAAACTGCTTTACACAGTTTCACCTGCTCAGATTTATACTGAGCTTATTGGGGAAGAGCGGGTCCTATTCCCATGAAGTCCGCGGGTGTCTTCCCAGCGGTGGGCCCTATTCAAGAATCTAGACCCTCAAATTTTGGTGTCGAGGCCCATTCTTGAACTTGGGCTGGGTACCCTCAGGGTTGCGGAAACTTTTCTGCATTTATTATCTGGCTTAATTTGCACTCAAAGCCTAGGCCATTCCCTTCGCCCGTATTCCCTGATATTGGTTCATTGCCCCTTTTGGGAATATTTTGTTCGGTGGCATCTGGTTGGCCAGATTGCCATTCAAAAGGATTTTCATCCTTGTCAATACTCCCATATGCAACAGATTCAGCCTCCAATTGGTCAGAAATTCACATCTGAGGGTCCAATCCCTCATCGCCACATTTAGCAATATTGGATTTGGCAGCATCTGGTTGGCCAGAGCACCATTTCTGAGGCTTCCCTTCCCCATCAGCCTTTCGATTTGATATTGCTTCCAATTTTGAGGCATCTGATTTGTCAGATTGCCATTTACAATAATCGGAGCAGTTGAGCCCCTCTCCCCTGGCCCTGACTATCGCCCTAGGGAAGATTAGGTCTATGTGGTGGTCAGGCAACGCCTTGACCGTTACAGGAGCTACCTAATTTCAGCTTTCAAACCTATTCCACATTAAGAGCGCAGCATATTTGACCAAAAAATTAGGCTGGTACAGTTGGCCAGTTTTATTTAGTTTAATAAACTAAACTTGGACTGTTTGGATTTTCTCAAGACACCTCCCTGATTTCCCTTATATTGATGCTACTAAGCTAATAAAACTTACTTTTTCTCAATTTCACAATTTTAAGATATAATTGTAGTATGCTTATAATTGCCTTACCAGACCAAGATTCTGGTAAAAGTCTTCTTGCCCAAATGAGTACAAAGTTACTTATCCAACAAACTTTGGCTTTGGGTCACCAAGCCAATAATTATCAAGAAATCTTTGCTAGTGCACCCATGATCCTGACAAAATTGGTGCTCCCTGCAAGAACCACCCTGAGTTTTTGGCGAAATTTATATTAATAAAATAAACATTAAAAAATAAAGCAACAATGGATAGTAATGTCTCAGTGTCAAATTCCAAGGATTGCTCGCTTTTTAATTAAATCCTGCATGCTAAATCAGGCTGAAGTTTAGCCAATGGATCCTTGATTTTGCCAGTTGCTTATGGTATTTCAGCCATCTGGAAACTCACTAGGCATTCTTAAGTAGCTCTGACTTTTCTGGCTGATGTGGGGCTTGATTTTCCCTCTGTAATTGGGAACTTCAACCAAGGCAGGCAAAATTGCAAGCTGTGGATCCTGAGATCCCATATTGCCAATACTCTCTAAAAGCAACTTAGGATACAGTTCAAATGAAGATACAATAAAATAGATCTTTATGTAAGACTAGATTATTTGACAATAATTTATTAAGCCAGGCGCCAGTATTTATACCTCTAGGGCATCTCCTGGCCATATGTGAGCATAAAATCTCAACAGATATTTTACTACCTCAGTTTGACCCTTGAACTGATACAACTGAGACCTATTGCTAGGTTTATTAGTGGCAAAATACTCTCATATTTGGGAGGATTTCATGGACAAAAATCACATCAATGAGCATGCAAAATGGTCCTAGGATCATCTCGAAATGAGTTTCATCATACTGCTGACAAAATACAAATTCCGGGATTTTTGGTCAATTCAAATAGATGACGTACCATTAATTGAGACATTGGCAGGCCTCTCTTAATAGCACTAGGTACTCCCATATGGACAGTCCATGTGCAAGTGCTATTGTGCTGGTTACACATATTGACATACAAAAATTATTTTAGGACCATCTCCACATATTTTTTGTCATATTACTGACATAAACAACTCCCTAATTGGTATTTTAACTAGCCCACTCGATAGAACTAGGTACTCCCATTTGAGCAGTCCAGATGCAAGTGCTATTGTGCTGATTACACATACTGACATAAAAATGTTCCCTTAAGGCATGAAATTTATTACGTTTTTCATTTGGTTGATTGTCCATGGGACTTTTAAATGTTAATTTTGGGTCAGTCCTGAATAGTTTTTATACTAATTTTTTAATAAGAGTCACAATTAATCAGAAATAGTTGCTAAAATTTTGGGGCAGAAATAAACAGCCCAACTGTGCGAATGCATTCAGCCCAAGCTATCAATAGACTAATTAATTGAATAGACATTGAGTTGATCATCCCAGATGAGTAGTTGCATAGAAGGTTGGTCTAAATGTGTGGGGATATTTGGCTGAGCTTTAGTAATATAATTAAATCCACGTTGCAATATCAGCCTGGGCCGTGTTATTGCAATAGGTTTTAATAGATAATTAGTTCATGCATTAGAAGGGAAAATTGGCTTGATCTGTAGGTTGTCAAAGGGTCTATTTTTGATTCAACCAGAGAATCTGACACTCAGCTTTAGAAAACCCCTTGGATCATGAAGCCGCTTGTCTCTTCGACTGAGCGATCAAAATGCATGCAGGAATTACAGAGGCTAACTGCGATATTCTCTCCCCCTCAATGGAATTGACCCTCCATGCTCCATCAGCTGAACATTACAATTTACATTTATCAGACTGCTCTTTATCTCTCCAGCTCCTCATATCTGAGTCCTTTATCCCTGGAGGCCAAGCTACTAGAAGATGGGCTCTTGCCATGCCAGCCCCTATGATGATATTAGCTCAAAGTTTTTTGCCTGAAATAGAACAGGTTTGAGCTGGATGCTTAAACACTATCTGAGTCACTTTGTATATCCCAACTTATACCATCTACTTCAAAAAGCAGTTTTATCATCTGGAATTAATCTGCCACTTAAAGATATTTTATACAATACAATTGCAGCTCCTCAAATTTTTACCAATCTGTCTCCCAGTTCATCAGGAAAATTAATATTCTAATTTTGGGAATTGGCAGATTATTAATGAGATACAAGGTGTGCTAATCTTCCAGTATCAAAGAGTCATACGTTTTGTTCAGATGGAACTCACTACTCATTTAAGTCAACTAGAGGTTGTAACCTATAATCAGGTTGTAGACTGTACCCAAAAGTATGATATAAATTTTATAACTTTATCACCTCTGTGGATGAACGCCTCCAATAATTGGAGGAGATGTTCTATGAATTACAGGATGGCCAGAATAGTTTCTTACTTCAGGGCCTCAAAAATGTGCCTGGTGAGCGCGGACCCCCAGTTATGATGCACATTATGGTGCACGAGGACCCCCTGATTGTAATGGACAGGATGGGGAATGAGGACCCCCTGGTCATGAAGGACAGGATGGTGAACGGGGACCCCATGGATCAAGAGTGCTTGTCACAGAACAACATCAATCTAATCTACAAGCTGCCAATACCACTTCAGAAACTAAATGCATCAATTAAACCAACATGTCGCCATAAAATCAGCTCTCAGTACTGCTCATGAATGAGTATATTAGATAAATAATGATATTGCAATCTGCGGAATCAATTAGATGTGCTTCAACCCCAAGCGTATTCCTGAGATAAACACTTCATATTTAGATTAAAGAGAAGTTCCATTATAAGTTCCTAGCATTAGGCCTCCAATTCCCCCAAGTAGTACATTTAAACCTTTATTCAAAAGTACGTCCCATGGGAGAGAAGTACCAACTTTTTATTGTATTACTACTAAAGCTCTATGGAGGAAGTGACCAATCACCAATGGATTAAACACCTAAAAAACTGTCTTAGTCGCATGACTTAAGATATTATGGTCCCCATCTGATGCATCGCTGTACTTAAACTTACGCCAAGGCTGTCTTGCTTCTGAAGCCTATGAGCGACATAACTTTATCCAGCCAAAAACAGACCTTCATGGGCATCAGCCTTAATCAAGGGGAAACTATCAGCAATTTTTATCACCATTTTTACCTCAAAACTAAAACTCTATTTGAATGGAATCATCTTACGTTAGATAAAGCCATCACCGCCTCGTTTTTGGCTTTACAAAATATACTAAATATCCTACTTTATCTATAAGCGGTGAAATCCAACTTTTCGTCCATCCTCCATTTTAAAGAAGCTATTTTAAAAGATTTCACTCAAACTACATAAACCCTCTAGGCTATCTTATTTTGTAACAACAAGCCCCAATCCCAAGTGTTAGTCATTACTTCATCAACTCGCCTATTCCTGAATTATACTGACCCATTGCAAGAGAATAATCCACACTGTCGAATTTTGTTATGTACTCCAATGTAAAACGAAAAATGATCAGTCAGTATAGAGTAAGAGTCTCCCTATGCTTCCAAAATCAAGTGCCTCAAGACCCTTATTCGGTTTCTAACTGTATCCCCAGCACTTCAGGTTGTTTTTTGTTAGTTGCCCTTGCAGAAGTTGAATTATCTCTTTCTTTCAAGGAAATAAAAATCTCCAGATTTCTTACTTTTATGTTAGTCAGTTACCAAATGATTTTTGTCAGTCAACTCTTCTATGGAAATTCAAGCATTGGCAGGTAAAACTTTTAACACATTGAACAGCCCCTAATCTTGGCCGTAGAAAATCCCCATTTGCTTTTCTGTAGTCCTTTAACGAAAGTCTGCTTGAAGTTAATTCCTAGTTCAGGCCTTTGGTGGTTAAAGTTGAGGTAATCGTACATAAGGTTATAGTCCAGACAATAGTTGATACTGGTTCTCTATTCAACGTTATTCCTCCCAACTTACCAAAAGATAAAAATAGCTCAGTACTTGATTCACAAAACTGTTTATGGGACGGCAGGTAAGTCTACTAAGGCGATTGGAGCATATTCTGCCTTATACCTTCAATTTTGGAAACTTTTACTTACTGCCACTGTCATTGCTCTAGAAAACAATAATTATGAGTTGCTTATTGGGGTCCAATTGATGCTGTAATTCAGTTGCATCATCAAACATGAGGAAAAGTACCTTTCTCTACTAGTGTATCATATTTGATTAATATTTATATTCCCCATCAAAAGCAAAGTAGCCCCAAAACATAGACATGCCTTTTAGAATACCCATCCTCCAATTACAAGGTTGAATACCAAGTATTAGGGGGAATATTAAGCTACCTCATAGACTGTGGGTGCCTAAGAGAATATTCCTCTGTATACCCCTCATCCTATCACAATTACTCTGGCTCACAAGTTATTCTGGATACGGTAATCAAAATTTTCAACCATCTTAGTCAAATTTTGGAGCCTATTGGACACCCAAACCCTTCCATAAAGGAAGCTTTGACTGCAAAGAAATTATGTTCAGCCTACAGGAAATTTATTTTCTTCTATTAGTCAATTTAAACCACTGATACCCTCCAAGTCTCATGGCATGCCATATTGCTTAGGTAAATATATGTCCTTTTTGATAATATGACTATGTGAGCTATTTTAGATCGTTACATGATTTAGAATTCGATCCCCTACCTGCCATAGCTCTGGTTGAAAGTAGAATTTGGGACAATCTTACACCTAATGAACGCAAGGGTGTCAAAAACTCCTAGAGGAGTATGATAATATTTTCTCCTCTGAGACCAAGTGACTACGGGAAAATGTCTGGGGTAATTCAATAAATTGAGATGGAGGCTCACCCTCCATCTAAATACTGACAAGACCAAAGATCCAAAGTGGTGGAAGCTTAAGTGGCCTTGGAGTTATAGCAACTGTTGAAGGCTAGTTCTTTAGTATTTTCTAAAAGCCCATGAGCTTCCCCACTCTTATTAATTCGAAAGAAGGATGTTAGCCACTGTGTTGTCATGGATAATTGCCGCCTCAACTCTGTACTTCTAAAGAAAGATATCTGTTAATATATATAAATGACTCCTTACTCTTGATGTCCATGGTCTGACTGTTTTTTAGCTATTAATCTAGCCAGAGTGTACTGGCAAGTTTAATTATCACCAGAAGATTGCGAAAAGTGCGCTTCCATCACAAGCGAGAGATTATTTGAGCCCACTCAAATGCCATAGGGTTGTGTAAAGCCCCTGATACCTTCCAACGCGCCATGTACGGACAATTAGGTTCTTTAAATCACCCAAACATACTAGTTTATCTTGACAATAGTGTCTTTTTAATAACATTTACCAACCATCTAGATCACCTAAGGCAAGGCTTTCAGCAACTATAGCATTTTCATTTAGAATAAAGCTGTCAAAATGCTCCTTCTTTCAGAACGAGATGGTATTATGGTCATAAGGTCAGTAAAGTTGGGATAGCCCTGATGGACATCAAGGTTTTTGCCATTGCTAAGATGACCTCCCTAAATCTCTACGTGACGTACAAGTTCTCTTAGGGATGGTGACATATTACCGCCAATTTATCTTTACTTTGCAGACACCTCCGAACCTCTGGTGAATTTACTGTAGAAGGGAATACCCTTTCAGTATAGAGAAGAGCAATAGCAGGCCTTCCACCTGCTACGTCTCTCTCTACCACTCTCCCATAATCATTCACCTTCTTTTGATAAACCAATTCTCCTTTTTAATGATGCTAGACATTGCCATTGAGCTATACTATCTCAACATGATGAAAACTTAGTGAACTATCTCATCGACTACTACAGCAAGACCTTATCTAAAGCTGAAAGCAAATATAGTGTTACAGAACGTGTATGCTTGCCGGACCTACTAGCTATTTATAACTTCTGACCTTGTTTATATTGGAAGCATTTTTCTACCATTACCAATCATGCTTCCTTATGATGGCTACAGCAAATGAAGAACCCAATGGGAGTTTAGCCCAATGAGCGTTAAAACTTTAAACTATAACTTTTATAATATCCATTGACCAGGACCTATCCACCTAACATGCAGATTGCCTATCTCAGCTTCCCATATTAACTTTGAAGGAACCTAAAGAGGATCAACTCTACAACCTCATAACCCAACTGAATTTATAGGAGGATAATTCTACAGCCCTTCAAAAGAATTAGCGAAAAATTAGAAAATATTTAAGTCAAAAATGGCTAATTGTGTAAAATGTGTCTAAAAAGTGGGTGCCCTATGTATGGCCATTTGCTTAAACTGACGTCATACTATAGGATATCAGCAAGTCGGCCAAGGGGATAATTCAGCTAACCTACTCTTGGATTAAAACTCAATGTTATTGATAATGAATGCTTGTTCTGATCTGGGAATTAGAATCCTTCCTGGTATGCAATATTCAAGCTGGACCTAATTCTCAATCTCAACATCTAGTGGTTCCACCATGTGAACAAATTCCACACTATTAGCATTGATGTTGTGGGACCTCTCCCTAGAGCCTCTAGTGGTCATTGGTTCCTCCTACTAGCTGTGGACCATCTTACTACATGGATCAAAGCCTTATCACTACCTTCAACTTTGGCAATGGTTATCACCACATTTTTTAATAGGAATATGCCCCCAATATGGGTGACCTAACATCATTCTTTCCAATAATGGACATAATTTCTGTTTGACGAATTGTGAAGATTTAGCTGAACTGAGGGGAACTACATAGATTTTCCCCTATCCTTCCATCCTACGACCAATGGAATGGTAGAATGGGCAAATGAAACTAAACAAGACCCTCCAGAATTTTGGCTATGACTGACCCCCTTCATTGTCTTCGATATTTGACTAGTGCAATTTTGGCCTATAGGATTAACTACCATCAAAAAACCAAGATGTCGCCATTACAAGCGTTTTATTGCAGAAATCCCCATATGCCTTCTAAAGTACAATTTATGCTTGACCAAGCCTCTCCCAAAGCCCCTGAAGTCACTATGCAAAGTATTGCAAATGAAATTAACATATGTCAGGCCCTGGCTTCCAAAAACCTGTCCACTACAACAAGTAAACAAACTGCTTAATTTTATGATAAGCATGACCATCTACGCACATTACAACTGGGTAATCTAGTCCTATTACCATCACCAGATTAGAGGTCATGACAAAAAATTGGGCTCAACTTGTTCAGGGCCTTACTGAGTCATATATAGGTGGGGAAATGAACGGTCAGTTGTAGAGGTTGTTCAAGGTATAGTTGTAAACCGCGTACAGGGTCACTTTCTCCAAGCGTTTCCAGCATTAGCCAAGATCTATATGGGGTATTGTTGGGATTCCTACCCAAAAGGTGGATTAAATGTGTCAGCATATGGTAATCGATCCCTAATTTAAATTATAGCCCAAACTTCTTGTTGGGATAATCCCTGACAAATTTTGACAACTATCAAAAGTTGGGGTTCAAATTCTATTTACATGGTAAACTAATGCTCACTAGGAACTACCTAATCTCAGGGTATAAACCCAATCCATAAGATAAGAGCATAATATTTGACTGAGTAGTTGGGCTGCTGCAGAATCCCCTGATTTGTTTAGTTTAATAGATCTAAGATTGGGCTTTTTTTAAGTTCTTAAGACAACTCCCCGATTTCCCTTATATTGTTATGATTAAGCTAATAAAACTTACTTTTTATCCCTTACATAATTTTAAACTAAATTGTTTTGTTAGATTTGCCTTACCAGACTAAGTATCTGGTAAAAGCTTTCAGCCTAAAAGAAGCGCAAAGATATTTATCAAACATCCTCAGGCTCTGGGTAGCTGTCTAATAATTATCAAGGGATCTGTGGTAGCGCACCTGTGATCCTGACACATCATGTGCTTCAGGTTATGCAGTTCATTAGCTTTTTATGCTTGCCTTCTTACTCTCTGCCTTATAATTACAATATGTCCCTACTATTATATCAAAAAGCCACGCCATTGACAACTTATTCTTTTGGGGCTCCACCCCCTCACCAGTAGCTTCAAACAGGTAAGTTTATTTGGGCAGAAGCAAGCTTCATGGTGGCAACAACTGGTTTGGACATAGGCCCAGCTGAATCTGGGAAACTATCATGGAATTTATCAATGAGGCCATAATCTTGAACACAGTCCTATGCTAAGACTCAGCTGAACATGAATATTAAGCCCTTTCCGCAACTCCAGGTACTCCATTCTCCTTTTTACACAATGGGGGGTACAACAGCCTCTACTTCCCAATGTGGGGTCCATAAAGTACGCCATTATGCTTCAGATGGGGTCCCTCAAATAAGGTCAGCTTGCTTTCATGGAACACTAGAAAGTTTTAAAGTGATTAGGGAGTGATCTAACTGGTAAGAGGCATGGCCCACCTTTTTGACAATGCAAAATGGTCTGATCCTCTCTGGCCCCAGATTTCTGCTTTGAATCTTGATAAAGATATTTCTGGAATCCAGCATCTTGTGATCTACTTCTTTACAGGCTGTTCCTACCCATTTCAACCATTTGCATTCTCCTTATATACCTTCATGGCGGCATCCAAATTAGTGTTGATCCCTTGATGTACTTACTTGATGGATTTGGCTAAATCAACCACTGCTTCCACTTCGGATCAACCTCTGTGTTCCATGCTAAAAAAAGGTTGAAACCATAGTTAGCGAAGAAGTAAGTAAACACAATTGAAGCTTAGTGGAGTTATTATAATTTTATTGGGCCATGAGAAGACGAGAGGCATAATCTGATTTTCACCTGCATTGTAACACCGCAATAAATTCTCAATGCACTGGTTCACTTCCTCCATCAGCCCATCTAATTGAAGGTGTAGGCAATATAATGGCACTGATGAATCTGATGAGTTTTGCACAACTTCTCTAAAACAGAGAGGTGTACATGGGTCCGCCATCACAAATAATCACATGGGGCACTTCAGGTAGAAAAATATGAGAATCAAATAACCTAGTGTAAACTTTTTATAAAGTTTACTGCACCGATTTGGACTTGTAAAAAGTAGAAAGGATATTGGTTTTATGGCAACAACTATTAATTTAAGTCTTCTGTATAAACGACTTCATACATAATCTGGTGTATTGTCATTTTCTATTTATATTTATTTAAGTAAGCCGACCAGGGGATGGAAATTACTGAAACTAAAACTAAACTAAAAACTAACGTAACTGATTGATTCAAACAAAATTCCTAAATGAGCAGATTGAGCGAAACGCTTCAAAAAAACAACCAACCAGGTGCACAGCGGATATCACTTATCCCTCCATGGCGGAAGGGGAGAGGGGGTCAGGGGGCTCATTTTATGCAACAGCTTCTTCCTCCCAAAGTAGAGTGCATGTCCCGGCAGATAGTAATGATCCTGGGGCATCTGCAGCATGTGGTTTGATATATCTAATAATTGGAATTTTATGGAAATTAGCAGCTAAGTAAATGGCACTGAGATATTTGGTTAAAGCTTTTTCAACTTTGATGTGGGCGTCTGGTAGTTTAACAAACGTGGCAATGTTGGTTTGGGTAATCTTTGCTTTTGGTTCCGTTCTATAGTTGCCACGTTCTGGATATCATTATTAACGTTTTTGTGTAGCTGGTTCACTGCGATTTTACTTTTTGGGTTGAGGGTTGAGGGGATAACAGGAGGTGTAATTCTCCTGAGAGCATCGCCACAGATTTGGTGACAGCTTTATGATAGGGATGACAATCTGGTGTTGCAGCTGCTTTTACTGCAAGCTGTTGATCACTGCAAAATGATTTGGCTTTAGCTGTGCGGTATATAGTAAAGGGGGTAACTGGTGTCCCATTCTGCATTAATGAACCGCTCAATTTGCAGAGATGGTTCTTCAAGGAGATACCTTAGTTTCAACATCAGCCAATAACTCCTATGGGTTTTGGTTGAATTGGATTGAGGAATCAGCATACAGTTGAGGTTTGATTGATTTGTTTGAGGAAGCATGGGATCAAACTGGGATCCAATCTGAAACTTGATTGGAGGAATCATTTGTGGCATTTGGGTGAGGAGGAGGCTGATTGGTGGCTGCAGGTGCAGCTGCAGCTTCCAGTTTTGGGGGTGGTGGAGGTAGGATTGTGCTCCATACCAGATCTTCTACATGCTGGGCAGCAGATTGGAGGTCGGCGGACAAGTCATTTGATCTGTTGGAAGTGGCTAAGGAGGGGCACTTGCATTTTGAGTGGTCCAACTCAAAACATTATGGACAGATTGTCACCCCCTTGATGCGGGCCCAAAATGGATGGGCGCTGAGGGAATAATGGTGCGCTGAGGGAATCATCATGGCAATTTTATTAAATTCAGGGATGATCGTAGCATATGCCCAAGGCCCAGAAAGTCATGTGGCCCCATTTGGGACCACAAATTGTAAGATGGGGTTGGAGCCATAGGCTGCCAAACCATCCATCAGCTCTTGGTGGAGCACTTCAGGAGGGAGGTGGGTGGGCAAACCAGCAAACTGGACATCAAAGTGGTGTCCGCTGGGAGCAGGGTCCAAGTTGTGGGGAGAAGGGTGCCCTGGAATACCAGGGGCACAGTTGTTGCAGTGGCAGCATTGGCTTTGCAGGTGAAGCTGAGGTCGAAATACCCCTTATAGGGCAGAAATCTATATATGCGGTGGGTGTCATCACCGCCTGTGTCATTTTGATAATGGCTTGGTCATGGTATGAAAATAGTTTCCTATATTTGACCCTTAGGCCATAGCTTATGTTGCTCTTGGGGAGCACCAGAGGCAGTGAGGTACTGCTTGGGTATGAGCAAGGTGGGCGTCAAGGTCCTTGGGAGGAACAAATCGTCCCATGGGTTTGAAATGACTGGGTTAACCGGCCCTAGCGCATTTTCCTACCAGCTCGAAAATTGGCGGGGGTAGTTTCGCCGCTGCCCCACGCTGGAGCAGCTGGCAGAGAATCTGAGGTCATTGGAGTGAAACTCCAATGGGCGATTTGGATTTGTTTTCTTAATTCATTTAATTTTTGCTCAGAAAGTTATGCTAAGCGGAAAAAGAGTTATATCTGGCGTACTGTTATTAAAAACTTTTAAAGTTCAACTAAGGATATTATTCCATACAACCCTTCACTTAAAAGCAAGTAACCAAAAAAAACTTATAGTTGAAACCTGCTTTTATTAGAATTTAATAGGTATTTCAATAGGAAAAAGTGTTGCACATATTTTCAGATGGCTCACTTAAAACTAAATTCTATTATTCTCTCAAAACTTTTGTTCCTTAGGATTAACTTCTAAACATAAAGAGTTCCATTGCCACAGTTAATGTCCTGTAGAGTAACCTTTACAGTATGGCAGCCATCTATTAGTATCAAGAACCAGACACTAATTTTATAGGGCCTAGTTTACTGGTTATAACTACAAACTACCACTAGAATAAACGTTTAAAACGCTTCGGTATCTTTGTAAGAACTACTCAAATCATTCAGCGCCTCTACCTGAAAAATTCATTAAAGTAATCTGGCTATCAGCTATCAAGTTCCAATTGAATTTATTATTGACATTGATGAGAAGATCCTTGGTAAACATTTAATCTATCTGGTCACAGATTCACTTTTTTTGTAATTTATGTGTATTACTTTAGTCTGCAACATCCCTAAACAATAGTATGTTATTTTTTATCATAAAAATTAGTTCTAAATGTAAAATGGATATTATGACATTACAGGGGCTAATGCCTAGTCATCTTTACTGCTGTTACTAGTGAGTTAAAGGGAATGAAAAGGACGAATTATGCAAAATGGTCCACCACTACCATGGTAACATCATAGCCCTCAAACTCAGGTAAATACACAATAAAATCAACTGATAGGGAAGTCTAGTGCCCTCTGCCTTTTTGGCCTATTACCACTAACCCTGTGAGGGGCTGGCAATTTGGTTCCATCCTATTGCAAACCAAGAACTTCTTAAATAACGAGCAACCTGTAATGTCACTCCCTTCTAGTTAAATGTGCATCAAATCAGTTCCAAGTATTAGCCTTACGGGGTGCCTAAAGGTAATTCCATCATTATGGTCCTTAACTTTTTCCAGGTGGAGGGGTCTGATAGCTCTCATAAACATCCCAGAACTAACCCTACATCGTCCTTTAGATAATACCCCTTAGTGATATCCTTCCGATTTAACTTGCTCTTGGCGAGAACTAAAGTGATTTAAGCTGACAATGGCAAAAAAAGATGACCAGAACATACCATACTCCTCCAAGTTCTCCATTGGAACAAAAACTAACAAGTAGTCATGGTTGAGGGCTGTTGGAATACAATCTTACCTGTTATTTTTGCCATTTTGGTATTGTGCACCTCCACCTCCTCGCATCAGAAGCTAAAGCATGGTCCAACTAAGAGCGTCAGTAAAACCAATCTCCTTGTCCTTTAAAAACATATAAGAAATCAAAATTTGGTCCAGGGTTTCATGCCATCAGGTTTGCCGTGGGGTCAGATTTGGGGTGCTGTAATAAAATAGGGCATGGTGATCTGTATAAACGTTGAATGGTCATTAATTTATTATTCAAGGTGGGTCGACCTTGGGATAATTATACCACACCAAGAATGTTTTCTAGCCATTACAGGTTTCAACTTAAAACCTGCACTAGGGGTGGAAGCAGTTTTGCCCACTCGGCTAACCACCCTTTGGAATGGTCATTAAGAATCATGTAGATGATGAATCCAACTGGTCAATGTTACCACTAAAGCCAATAAATCCATGTCTTAAATGGCTTAATCTGACTCATGGAGGAAATTTTTACTAGAAACATATCCTAAAAGATGCTCTACTACATCTTTGACTAGTTGCAACAAAGCAGCATCTATTGAAAAGTTGGAATCATCAGTAGCCACTATAAAATTTTCTCTCAAGGAACTCATGGCGAAGAACTGATGTGGACAGCAGGGTGCACTTCACTGCTTGGATGCATTTTCCAGTGCAGAGGACCAATGGAGAATTTTGGCTCCAATAGCCTTACACAAAGGTGCTGCTAACTCAGGAAGACTTGGGGTGAACTTTGTTAAGGAAAGTGCAAGCCCCCAAAAAGCTCCTCAATTATTTAACGAAGTTGTGGTTTGCCACTCACAAATTAAATTCCCCTTTGTTGGAGTAATCATATGGTCTTTGACAAATATGATGCTTCCCAGTAAGATGACCTGAAATTAAAAATTCACATTTATTTATTTTCAGGGTCAAACTAACTTTTCTCAAATGCATAATACTTGCCGCGGGTGGAAAGCATGGGATACTTGATCTGGGAAAAAACTATGATGTCAAATATTTAGGCCACCATGCATACCCAAACAACTCTCCCAAGGCCGCATTAATATGACTTTGTAAGATTGCAGGCGCATTCTTATGCCCAAAAAGGCATGGCCCAAAAAATCACATTCTTGGTACAGAATGAGATGAAACTTTCCTACTCTATTTGATGCGAATCTTATTGAAAGCGTTTAAGCAATCCAATTTGGAGAAAACCCTCACCTTCACCACATAGTGAGCAATATGTGCTTATTTTGGAATTTGATTCAAATCAAGTATGGCACTAATAGGTTACCATAATATGCAAGGTCATATAGTACCATCTGTTTTTTCTACAAAGAGTAGTTATTAGCATATCTGTAAAGGTATGCTGATTTAGCCCTTTTAGTTAATTTTTCCTTGATCCATGCATCCAAAGCAGCTTTTTCAGGTAAGGTCAAGGGGTCTATGGAGGAGAACTGCGCACCAGAACCACTGCAAGTTTGATGTCACAATCAAACATTTAATTTGACTTTTAGGACACTTTCAGAGGACTTATAAAAAGTAATTTGAACCATTCCAAGAATAAATGTAAGGTCAGTTCTGGAGTGGTCTTCAACTGGAGTGCTAATAAAAGTTTGTGTACGTTTGGCTATCTGGGCAAATTGTCTTGTTTGGCAACTTCACACATGGGAATCATTAATTCCTGTCCACTTCTCAGAAAAAAACGTCAGGCTGTTCGTCTTCAGATTGCTTTTATTATAAAATTTTGACACTACTCCACTCCCAAGATTATTGAGTTAATGGGATTACAAGTGCCAAAAACTTTTCATCAAAATGGTTTAAGTTCACTTGGTAACCTAAAACCCATGAACCTTGAGTTAGTAAACCCTGGGATACACCTGCCCAAACAATACCCCCAGTTAAGTAAGTAAACTCAAAGTAGTGAGTAATGCTGAGATCATTATTATTATCAGAGGCTTTAGTATCTACTAGAATAGTTGTTCTGAATTTTCCTGAAGGAGTGAAAATGATAGCAGAAAGAAAAAGAAAGACAGAATAATCTTTATTATTAACAGATGTTGTTATTTCAATATGACTGGATGATAATCTTGGGATAGTTAGGGCGGAATCCACCAAAAATGATAACAGTTATAATTATTCGTGTGCCTCAAGATGAGGTTATATTGGGATATAATGGGTTTTTATTGGATCGCCTCTATATAAGGCTTTAAGGCAATAAGGTGATGTCGACATTTTACATTTGTGAAGTAAATCGCCTACAATTAGGGCGACAGAGGATTAGAGAATAACAAGTCAAATTTGAGGTGAATTGGTGGAATAGAATAGCCCAAGCCATGAGAGCATTATCGGCTGAAGCTGCTATATATAAGTGAGATGTGCAGTTGAGTGATGTAGGCTGTTAATAATAGAGAAGAAAAAGGACAGCGAAAGGTAGCTGTATTTTAAAAAAATAAATAAAGAATCAATTGGGGAAATTGCTCCTACATTAAGTATAATTTAAGTGTGTCTGAAAGACCAACAATCCCCACATCATCAGTCTGTTGCTCAGTGGGTTCGACATGTATGAACAACACAATGAATCCTAATATACCATCTGAACTTATAACAATGATACTCACTACAGGGTGCCCATTGATTGAACACCTAATACTCCGAACTCCAGTCACCAGCCATACCTTACACAAGCTGTGTTGCTGGGGAATCTTCATGGAACACTGCACCATCTGGATATGAGGAACTCAAAATACCTTAGATGCGGTGTTTAAAAACCAGGATGAACTTCTTCAAGAACGAGATGCTGTCATGCACCAACTTGATAGTACGTTTAGCCAAATGCAAATCTTGGGACAACAAAATATAGAACTCGCCAACCAGATAAATGATACCACCAAACAGTTGCAGTGCACAGAACAAAGATTGACCAATACCTCTCGATCTTCTTGCTGGGACTTTGATAACCATCAAGAGAGGGCATCATATGAGGAAGAATATGATGCTGGTCAAAGCTACAACACCAAGTATGATAGTAACAGATATGAATATGAGTCAGAATGACACTTCCCCCAAGTAATGGCAGTACCACCCATGGCAGATGGTCCCACTACCCCTGAAGCAGCGGACATCCCAACTTTCACTAATCCATCTCATCTTAAAGAAACTGATTTTGGATCTCAAACCATTCCTCAGTATAGCCCAAAACCCCATGAACGGCATGTGGAGGTTAGATTTAAAAAAGTTACTTCCATTTGGCCGCAACAGGAACATTCATAGGTCCTTCAAATGGTTTGAGTTTGAAGATAAGGTGCATCTGATAGACGGAAGGCTAAGTTTCTAATATCTGCCTTGGATGTCAGAAGCGCTGATCAGGTCACCTGTTACCTCCCAAGTAGCTCTGTCACCTATAAGGACATAAAGGATAATGTACTCCGCCTGTTTGGGGGTACTTCAAAAATGTCGCAGTGAAAAGCAGAATTCTTAATGATTGGATTCTGTCAAAGGAGACTTTCCTAGAGTTTTCTGATTGATTCACAACAGAAGCCCAAGTGCTGATTGTAGCTGGGTACTTAATAGAAGCTGACGTATGCATTGCGATGACCTCTGAGGTGAAGCCATATCACAAACTTCATATATTTTTTGCTTCTTGATGATGATGTACCTCTGCTCAAGATTGTACAGTTTTTGCGTTGTGTATACCCTAACTTTCTGCTGCTGAATATCGAATGGAAGACTACTGACACTACTCTTTCTCTTATTCAGGAGAATATCTCATTTAACTCCAGCTCTAATTAGTAATCCTCAGCCTTTCTATAACTCTGCGCCTCATCCTCAGCTGAATTATACTCAACAGTTCAATCAGCGACAAAGGGCTGGACATGAAGACTGTCAGAAACCCACTTATTGACCAGGACCTGTCTATGCCAACTGTCAACAATCAGCTTACTGAACTGGGGCTGGTTACGCTGAATGACCCCAAACTTTCCAGTCTGGACCCTCTTATGATAATCAAGGACGTGGCTCTTATGGGGTTAACTGCTACAAATGCGGTTGCCCTGGTCATTTGGCAAAATTCTGCCATAACCGCCGTGTGAACTACATACACCAAGATTAGTACTATCAGGGAAAAAATGGAGCGGAGTAGAGATGGGACCCTCTTCCTCTGCGATACCAACTTAAAACGTCCCAAAATCAATAGTAGTCTACCCTGCGGAAGTCCCTCAATATGATGACAGACTTTTATATCAACATCCAGTTGGAGGAGTAAACGTAGTAACCTGAGCTCAAGCCAAGGCAGCGGCGGAAGAAGAGTTCCCATAACAACTGAAGCCGTATGCCTGTCAAATTCTTGATCAAGCTTCCTTGGACAAACTTGATTCTGCTGAGGATGCGCCAACTCTGAAAGGAGTAAACGTCGTCCTTCTAGTAGATGCCATTGTCAAAGAATACCTTAATTCGGTGAGGGGATAATGATTTTTCTTAAAAAGAGAGCCCATAAATTTTCACATATTAAACGGTCAATATTCTTTTTATTTTGAGTGTACATACTGTGATACTTTTGTAGCAAAAAATAGAGTTTGCGCTAAAATAGATACTGGTGCTCCAGTCAACATAGTTTCCACTAAATTGATGGCAAAGTTGATGTTTAATCCTAATGTGGACATCAAATGGTGTACAGAACTGCTTGAGCAGAAAGCACTGTCTCTGAGGGGTCTTACAGTGCACTACCTCTGCTCTTTGGGTCCATTGTCATTGTAACTTCAGCAATTGTGCTACCAAACGAAAACTATGACCTGTTAATAGGGACCGCTTTCCTGCACCATTTTGAGGCTGTCATTAATATGATGATGGAGACCCTCATCATTCTGGGTCAGCGGATCGCAATTTACTTCACCACTAGTGGAGTACCAAAGGATCCAGTGCATATGAGCCATATCAACCTTGCCTATAGTGAGGGGTGATGCCAGTTACTATCACTGACTAAAGCACAAGACTCGGCCCCTTACCCAGTAGTTATACAAATATCAAGGGATACCTCTTCAAGCGGCAGGGCCCATATCTATACATTCTGGCCATCAAGTCCTAGTGAGCTCTGAATTAGAGGTGAAATTGCCTAGTGGTTATATGGGGAAGTCAATGGGCTCTATCATCAAACACGGTTTGAGCCATATGTGGCTCCAGGGATTATACTTCCAGGACATGGGGAGATTAAGGTTTTGCTAGCAAACCTTCAGAGTAAACCAATGTGAATCCGCCAACACCAAATTGTAGCATATTTACATCTGATTCCAATAGATGAGGTCTATCAGGTTCATGATTTCAGGTCGTTGGATGAATCTGGTCTACTATCCGAGACAACTGCCAATGTACTAATGGTAATACCGTGGAGTAAATTAATATGACTATCAGAAGAACAGAAAGACCAAGCAATGGCTTTAATTCAAAAGTTTAAGGGGATTTTCACTGTCAAAAAACCATGGTTTTTGGTGTGCTTGGGGGTGGTCCATTGAGTAGACTCAGGAGATCATCCTCCTATAAGGTCTCAGCTGAACCGCTGATCATGGTCAGTGGAAGATATTGTTGCTGATGAAAGCAACAAGTTGCTAGAGCAAGGGATGATCGAGCCATTTAAAAGCCTGTGGGCTTCACATGTCCTAATTGTAAAAAAGAAGGATGGCACTAACCGCATAGTAATAGACTACCAGAAGCTCAACAGTATTACAAAAAAGGATTTGTACCCTTTTCCAAGAATTGATGATGCTTTGGACCGATTAGGGGGAGCCTGATATTTTTCTGTGATGGACTTGATATCAGGTTACTGGCAAATCAAGTCACCCCTGGTGGAACAGGAAAAATGTGGTGTAATCACCTCTAAAGGCCTTTTTCAACCAATGCAGTTGCCTCAAGGGCTGTACAATGCCCCGGCTACGTTTCAGCATGCCATGGATACTATTCTTGGTGAACTGAAACTGTCATGCTCCTTGTATACCTTGTTAATATATATGCTTTCTCTAGAACCTTTTCAGAGTATCTCAACCACCTAGAAGCAGTATTCCGTCAGCTGGCTGATGCAAACAATTAAATTAAACCTCAAAAATGTAACTTCTTCATAGATCAGCTGGAATAACCGGGGTTTAAGGTAGACTCTAAAGGGAAAACCACAGCAAGCTAATGTGGAGGCCATCAGCAAAATGACTACTCACAATAGTAAGCGCAACATACAGGTACTTTGGGAATGGTCGGTTACTACCAGCACTTTATCCCTAATTTTAGCTGTATTGGGGGCTGCTATTCGAGTTGTTAAAAAAGGAGGTGTGTTCAAATGGACGGAACGTCATAGATCTGCTTATGATACACTCCATATGGCGTTAATCAGTGCACCGGTGTTATGATATCCAAACTTCAATTGGAAGTTTATTGTTCAGATGAATGCGTCCCTCTCCACTGTTGGGGCTGTACTTTCTCAGAAAGATGATGAGGGAGAGGAACATCCGGTAGCATACTGTAGTCAAAGTCTGATCTTTCACAAGCATAATTACTGTGACTGAGCGAGAGTGCTTAGCAGTGATCTATTTGTATAAGAAATTCAGAGTCTACCTTCATGGGGTAAAGTTTAAAATTGTAACAGATCTTGAATGATTAAGCTGGTTGCAGAACCTCAAAGAACCTGAAGGCCATTTGGCTTGATGGTCTCTTAAGTTGTAGGAGTATGGTTTTGAGATTCTCCATCGGCCATGAGTAAAGCATCAGAAAGCTGACTGTTTATCTTGATTAATGACTATTGCGGTGACAGCAGACCTCAGCAACATGATATACTATAAGATGCTCAGCGGAAAACATAATGATGAACCGCCCTAGGTGATCAAAGTTCTAGTTGAGATGCAAAGAAAATATTTTAACGGAATTAATACTGTACAAGTGGATCAGAAGTTCTATGGTGAATTTTCCATGCCCCTCAGCATGTCCAGGAATCATTATGAGCTGCACAAAACAGTCAGGCATGGTGGAGTGCATAAAACTATGGAGTTGTTACACCCCTGCTATTATTGGGAAAGTATGAGCTTCAATATGCTCAAAACTATTTCCTGTTGCCATCATTGCCAATTGGAGAAGCCATCATGTTGTACAACATCATATAATTTAGTGAAATTACATTCCGCTTGGCACACGGTCCTTGATGTTTTTGGCCCCTTTCCAACAGGAGCAAACTGGTGTAAGTACATTCTTGTGGCTATCAACCACTTGACCCAGTGGATTGAAGAGAGGGTGATACGAGATATGGGGTTGGTTACTGTGGACAGGTTTATGATAGAATGCATTATTCAGCAACACAGCTGCCCTCAATCTATTGTCACTGACAATAAAACCAATTTTACCTCGCACATTCTACCTAAACTGAACGAGCTTATGGGAATCCACAGGGTTCTGACGACCCCATACCACCCCAAGTCCAACAGAATGGTTGAATGGGTGAATGGAACTCTGGTGAACATACCACAAAAATTTGTAACAGATTGACCTTCCAATTGGAGCTCTCTCTTTCTCACTGCCATATATACCTATAACATTAATTACCATTCTGCCACAGGGAAGAGTTCCTTCTGACTACTATAAGGCTGCCACCCAGCTCTTCCAGAATTACTTTATTTGTGTGTAGAAGACACTGGTGAGCTGGAACCCCACCACTTCTTGACTAGACTTGCAAACATTCTGATCAAATTGCAAACCGAAGCATATTCCTTCAGTTTAGCCAATAAGATCAGGAATTAGGCTGCTGATCAGGCACATTCTAGAGTGCTGGCACCATTCAAGGAAGGAGATATGGTGTTCTTCCATGACCAACATGGATTCAGGTGGAAACACAAGCTGGCCAGTTACTGGATTGGTCCGTTCAAAGTTATAGAAGTAACTGGAGTCGATGTATATACCATCAAGGATCCTGCAAGTGGTCAGATCATTAACTGAGTACATGCAAAGTTCCTCTCACCTTACAAACAATAGGATTTTCTTGTCCAGTCAAGGAGGGGGTAATATCACAATTCCAATATGACTGAGTGATATCGTGGGACACTTTGGGCGGAATCCGCTGAAAATGATATCAGCTATGATTATTTGAGTGCCTCAAGATAAGGCAATATTGATATAATCGGTTTTATTGGATCAACTCTATATAAGGCGATAAGGCATTGTCAACATTCAACAAATATGAAGTAAATCGTCTATAAATAGGGAGACAGATTATTAGATAATAACAAGCCAAATTTGAGAAGTATTGGCGGAATAGATTAGTCCAAGCCATGAGAACAATATTACCTGAAGCTGCTGTATATATGCAAGACGGGTGATTGAGATAGGTAGGTTGTTGTAAGAAGATATAAGTAATGGGACAGCGAAAGGTAGCTGTATTTATAAAAATAATAAAACATCAATTGGGGCAATAGCTATTATTTTGAGTATATTTTCAAGTGTTTCCAAAGGACTGACAATTCACACATTGTCTGTCTGTTGCTCAGTGGGTTCGACCTGTACCAATAACATGACAGATCCTAATGATACAAATAAATTCATAACAACAGATGAGTTCAACAGCTCTCCAAAGGGTTCAACTTTAGATTTAGTCACACATCCATGATAGGGTAAATCATCCAAAATTGGTGAAGGATAGTTTGCAACCCTTTCCCCTGAAGGTACATACCATGCAATATCCCAGAAGCATCATACTTACCAACATTTGTAATAACAACGCTTTTACAACTTTTAAAGTTCTGCAAATTATCTTGAGGACAAGCGCGGTTCTCATAAGTGATGTGATAAATGGGAATTGTTTCAAGACTGGTTCTTCAAGAGCATTCTTTTGACTCACTTTTATTTATGTCATTTCCATTAAAAACGGCGTTCTCATGACTTAAAGGCAGAATACCCACTTTGATAGCAGCTTGGACCTTTCTAGCCATTAAAAAATTTATGATGCCCCCTACCAATGAGGGTTTGCCAAGCTCTGTGGGAGATAGTTCAATAGGAGCAATACCCCATGATTTTATTAATTTTTGACTCATGGTTAGACTTACAAAAACCCACAAGTTCCACAAAAACTGGGGGAGTAGCAATGGTAATCACAGCCCCATTCAAAGTAAAACTAGAGTTTTTTCAGTAGCTGTATTAATAGGGTATTCTCAGGTAAACAACTCAACCAAATAAATTGCGTCATTTATTAATCTTGGTGCTAGACCCCACCAACCCAAACATTCACCCAAATATAATTTCTAATTCTACTAAGGTATGTTAACCAGGGGAAAGACAATGTTATAGCTCAAAATAAAAATAAACTAAAAAGACTAGAATGAAACAAATAGAGCCACACAAAAAAGGACGGACGAGGTAATCATACAAGATACAAAACAAAACACAACCTAACAGATGGGACATCAGAGAACTTCTTAAACCACCATGACGAAAGGGAGGGGGTATCTATAGTTCATCATCAGTAGCAGCATACTCTTCCCAGAGCAAAGCGCGGGCTCAGGCAGAGAGCAGGGTTTAGGAGATTCAGCGATGTTTGGTTTGAGAGTACTAATGACTGGTTGGTCATAAGAATTGTTAGAGTAAACAATACACTCATATATGTGCCCAAAGCTTTTTCCATTTAAATGTAAAATCATGAAGATTAGAAATTTGGCGATATCAGTGCAAGTTATACCAGATTTGGATCCTGAACTACCACTGCCACGTTCTGGATGGCTTATTAGGCTTTTTTATTGATATGGTCTATATAATTTTAGCTTCCAGAATGACGGCTGGGGGTTTGATGGGATAGGGAGCCCTTTTGCAAGCATCGCCACCGATCTAATGACTGCTTTGCGGAGGGGATGACAATCTGGCATAGTAACTGATTCTATAGCAAGCTAGTGGTCATTTTTGTAGAAATATGCGCTCCGCTGGGACTTGAAATTCATGGGCACTGAGCTTCCCATTTAGAATTTATAAACCGCAAATATGGACTGGGAATTAGGCAATGAGATTCCTGATTCATTGGTATTAGTCAGTAATTCCCAAGAGTTCAGGTCAAATTGAATGAAGTAATTAAAGTATGTCTAAGGATTGGTGAATAGGGGGTAAATTTGGAATTTAACAACTATCCATTCCTGTTCCTGATTGGTTGGATCATCTGTGGCACTGGGCAGGGGAGGGTCCTGATTTAATGCTTCAGACATTGCTGCTACAGCAGGCTTTAGGGAGGGGTAGTAGTATCTTACCCCATACCAATAAAAGTGTGTGGTTGGTGGTGAAATGTAGCTGGCAGATTTGGGCCAATTCCACTGGAAGCTACAAGAGATGAGCACTTGTGTTTTTGGTGTCCAATTTGAAACAGGATGGACAAATATGCCCCACCACCAAAACAGGCACAGAATGGATGCGTGGGGAAAGAAGAAATGATAGCATAGGGAGGAGTCAATTTAGAGTTTTTATTAACTTTTTGGCTGATTGTGGCAAATGTCTAAGCACCAGCAAGTCGGTGTGGACCCATTTTGGACCAAAAAATTTTTAGGATAAGTTGGATCCATATGCTGCTACCCTTTCTAACAGCTCATGATGGAGCACTTTGGGGAGAAGGTGAGAAGGCAAACAAGAGAACTGAACCACCAAACTGGTGTCATCTAGGAGCTGGGTGCAAATTATGGGGATAGGGGTGCTCTGGAAAACCAGAAGCACAGTTGTTGCATCTTCATCGACAGTTTTACAAGAAAAACAAAAACAAATTACCCCTTGTAGGTGTGGTGATTATTTGATCTGTAAGGCTGAATCACTTATGAGCTTTTATTATTATTTATTTATTGGTATATGGAAATAACTTTTTATAGTCCATCTGAAGGCTTAAACACATACTGCTCTGTGGGGATTACCAAGGGGTAATGGGATTTCACCCGAGTACAATCCTGGAGAGTATCATGATCTTTAGGTGGAACAATTTACCCATGGATTTGGTATAACTGGTAAGCCAGTTTTAGCGCGTTTTTCTGCATGGAGAAATCTGTGGGGAGTCTCTCTGCTGCCCCACATTGGAGAAGCTGACTGGGAATCTGAGGACACTGTGGTAAGATTGGCAGTGGGAGGTTGAAGTTAATTTATTTTACTATAATTAAAGCTTCCTTGAAAAGATATTATGAGCAGGAAGTAAGCTTATTTTTTGCTAAATCTGAAAATTTGAAGGAAAATGTGACCTCCATCTTTAAAGGAGCTCTGGAGTACGTGGTGTGGGTTTTTATAGGGGTCTCTGTAGGTTAAACCAATGCGTTTAAATTAACTGAACTTTTCTACACATCAGTGCTAGACCCCCACCAACCTTTGAGATCCCCCAAAACTAAATGTATGGAAGCAAAAGAAGCCTCCACTTCCAAAATAGTTCTTTAGTTTACCAGGTCTGTATTTAAGGATTTAGTGTGAGTAAAACAATGTTGATCAAATTACCTGTTCCTTTGCCATTTGGGAATGGAAAACTCTTCAGAAAGCTTTAACCAGAAGATCAAAATTTGGCAGGGGTAGCCCGCCATACTGGATTGTTCCTTGTGGGAAGATCTAAAGTGGAATAAAGAAATGACACATAACCAAGTCAGGCAATACTAGCTTCTGGGCCTGACTGCAAAATTCATATCTAAACTTCCCCATGTGGTGCTCCACTTGGCAAATAAATAACATGTAAAAGTTTTGAAGGATGGTTTGTTAGGACAGTATGCTTCCAAGAAACATTCTGAATCCTCCACTGATTTCCAATGATTCTTCTATACCTATAACACAGTAAATACACAGTTGACTGCACCAATGGACAAGCGACACAGCAAATCAATTCTTAAAGAGGTTGTACAAGAGCTATTCATACTAGTCAGGACAGAAACCATGGAAGCTAGAACATGCTGAAACTAAGAATATACTTCTGGGGTAGGCTTCAGAAGAATACCTGAAGGATCCTGAAGGGTCTAAACCATCAGTTATGATCAAGATGGTTAGGGACCTCCAATTCAGCCGCAGCGAGAATAATGGCATGCTGAACCAAATGTAAGACCAAGCGAAAATTCTGTGTAACAGCATAGTGACTGTATTAAATGACTAGCATACCCAGTTGACGCTCAGAAATTCCAGATTAGAGAATTTTTATGCATTATAATGAAAGTGTTGGTCAACTAATTTTAAGAGAGTTTCTGTAACTCTCTTATTCTTGTGAGGTGATGAGAGATACCCCAGCACACAACCAAGGAACACCAGTTAATAACACTCTGGAAGAGATCCCCATAGAGGTGGCCTGTACCAAAAGGACCCAAGGTGAGGGTGTATATCATTTTATAGATAACGTGATAAACCAAAAAGTGAGGACTTGTTTGGACCCAGGGAGGAGTCCATTACCAATAGAAGATATGAATCCAGGCTCTAAGGCCTCTATTTTTAGAGGCTCAGGTTTCCCAGATGGGAAAGAGAATTGTCTGATACATTTAGTTAAGTTAAATTGACCTATATTATTCAAGACCTTTTGGGGAGGTTTATTCACAGGTCTGACCAAATGACCATTTGATGAAATGGAAATGAATGGGGTTTTATTAAACAAAGTTCACCAAAAAAGCAGGTTGGTTTCAAAATAATAAGAAGAAAGGTTTGGGTTATCTTTTCCATCAGGTGAGGCACTGTGCCAATCCATTTAAAAAGTGCAAACCACAATCCTTTGTGGTACTATAGCTCAGGTATACTCTTATTTGAATGATTGACTGCAATTAAATTTTTTTCTATATTTGGCAATATGGCAACCAAATAGGATTTAAAGTCCCAATTTCCAGAAAATTTAACATGCCATTTTATGTAAATAATAACTGATGCTCTGCAAAGCTGAGAATTTAACATCCCTTGTTTATCATGTACACCTTGCAGAACCAACTTGGGCATGTTTTTCCCTTACCTAGTGTAGATCCAGGGTGTGCTTCAGGGCAAGAAGGTTCATTAACCTGGTCCCCTTGGCCTCTTCACACTCTGACTTAAAATCACAATTTGTCCCTACTATTATGTAATTTAACCATGGCAGATCAGCCTTATGATTGTCATCTATAGAAAAAGGCTTGAAATTAGGAAAAGGTAGACAATCCAATTCAATTGGAAATAAATGAATGTCAATCTTTTCAAAATCTGCACAACCAAGAATCTTTTTAGATCCAACTGTGGGTTTAATTTAAACCTAGGCACATCAGATAATGACAATATCAATTTACAAAGAAAAATGTCAATTTATTCAAAATTTTGTGGCTATTGGCAATATAGTTGCTTAATGTATTATGGATGGATTAGGTGTCAGCCTTCAATTCACTTAAGATTAGAGCTTGTCAAAATTAGCGTCAAATTGGAATAAATGTCCATTGGTTGGGACCAATCAAAGTTATTACAAAGTTTGCAACAAATGTCTATATGCTGAGATATATTGCTTATGATCATATAAATTAGGAAACTAGCATATACTTAGAGTATTGGATCTAAGTGAAAAAGTTAAAATATATTATAACACAAAATCACAGTAAAAAATAAAAAATAAAAATGTATTAAAAAGTTATCTATATGAAAAATTCTTTAAATCAACAAACATATAAAAAGCTCTTAAATAATGATCAGTTTTTTTTGTTTTGCCCTAAAATCTGTGTATATGGATGTGTTCTCATCTTCCAAATCTCTTTTTGGGAGAAGGGTGATGTACTATAATGTAGTGAAAGTGAAGCATGGATGTTTGGAGGACAACCTCATTTTGAATTTGGGTCCACTGTTATCAGATACCAGGATAATAGACATTATTTAAATAGTATTGACCATTCAATTACATCAATAAACTGTTACCTAGACCCAATAAGGGGTTAGAAAGCTAATTTGATTAAATTAGTCGGAATAATTAGGTAGTTTGTTAGCCCAAATCTGATACTAGGTAAGTTCATAGGATCAATTTAAGCTTCAGATATTTTAAGATATCAAATCTGCTTAAACAAAATGAAGGGTTATCAAAAGACCAACTAACAATAACTCAAGGTGGCACTTTAATCAGTAGATGAAGATGAACCTGAAAAAGGGTAGGATCAAAAGAATATTAATTATGACCAACTTTGTAGTACCAAGTATTACCTTACAATACATCAACTTAATCTTGCCATATTAGATTATATGCTAATACAACATTATACTATCTGAAATGCACATCCTGATTTAAAATACCCTTTTTGGATTCCTCACCTTTTCTTTTACTAATTAATTCCTTTTGGGGCTTTTACTATTAAATAATACATATAAAAAATTTCTCTTTTGTACTATAATATAATTGTCATTGATTATAAAATCACGTTTTGGTATTTAGTTGGATTTTGTGCTTTTTTGTATTCTTACTGGTGCATTTTGCACCTAAATTCCAAAAAAATTTCCGCAGGAGAAGTTATATTATCTAATAGATGGAATATTTTACTCAGGTAACTTTTCAGATTACTTATTCTTAAAGTTAATAACTTTTAAATTTGATATAAAGATTGGTTTGTAAAAGCTTTTTGTTAGTTGCGGCAATAGGGTTATCTAAGGAGCCTAAAATATGTTGCCACTTAGTAATTAAACAATCTAAAAGCTCATAGTGCGAAGGTGAGAAATTTATTATAACTTAAAAGCATCCAAATTAGGGAATATGATATTTTGACCAATTAGGAACGTTTTTCTCAGCTCTCTTTAATGGAATGGTTGATGGAGGTTTAATAATGGGTAGGACGAGTCCGTTAGGTAAAGATTTAATATATTTAACTCAAACAAAGGCGGGAAAATATCTGCACCGCGCAGGACCCTCTCCAATCTTATGAAATGGTGTGGTACCTGCCTAGGTGTCTGAAGTAAACTGGAAGTGGGCCGTGGAGGAACATCGGACAGACTCCCCTGATTCTGCCGCATGGTCAGTGCAATCTGGATACCCAAAGTAATAATATTTCCTGAGGAGTATATAAAAGCATTACCCTGATTTGAGGGTTATACCTTGAATCAGCCTAGGTCTTTTAGCTGGTAGTATCACTATTTAACTTCATAACGCTCTTCTAATAATATTAGACAAGTAATTGTATGACATTACCCCCTTCATAAATGATAGGGAGCAAATAAAGGCATAGCAACTGGCTATGAACCCAGTTGATGGTAACTCCAATAGCAAGGGCTTTGATGGAGCTTCTTCCCTTTTGCTTATATGTGATTACAAAAGTTTCCTCCCAAATAGATAAAAGCTTCACACCCCTGGGGTAATCTAATTGTGGTAATACAGTACCAAGTCTGATATTTGGAAGGAAGGAAGAGGAGCACATCTCTCATTAACGGTTTGTCCTTCTTTAGTGGCAGTCTTAGCTAAGTTAGTCATAGCATCTTCTTTTATTTGAATGATGCTCTGGGCCAACTTTATCATAAATTGTTCATGGTCAGTCCTGGCAGAGAAAAGATATTTGTTTATAAATCTGGTACCTCCAGTTCTCACCCATACAACACATGGAAAGTGGACATTTTGATGATGCCATGATAACTAATAAAATAGTCAATGAGCGCGCAGGGTAGGTAGAGATCCAGTGAAGAGGTTAAGAATTGTCCAGAAGCGGAGTATGTAGACCAGGGTTACGTTGATTATTTCTATGGCCCCATTTGTGGTTGGGTTTAGGGGGCCAATAAGATTTGTTGTGTTCCCATAAAGGTGGTGAGGAGCTTTAATAATTGTGAGGTAAAGTTTTCCCATTGTCACAAAGGACTTGACCTGGGGGCAACCATGTCATATGCAGATATTTTAATGTAAGAAGGTAGCAGTGGCTTTAGCAGTCTGGGCGGGAAGTGCAACAGCTTCAACTCATTTGGCTTAGTGGTTGATTTCAACCAAGATGTAACAAATGCCCTAACAGTCTGTGGTAGAGGACCTACCACATCCAAACTAA
Organism: Massospora cicadina; assembly: GCA_022478985.1. Taxonomy (NCBI): domain Eukaryota; kingdom Fungi; phylum Entomophthoromycota; class Entomophthoromycetes; order Entomophthorales; family Entomophthoraceae; genus Massospora; species Massospora cicadina. The sequence goes on along the minus strand of JAKSZP010001316.1, from coordinate 166,224 downwards.
AGGTGTCAAAATTCTGTTGTGGCGTCGTAGGTTGGTACTGATAAGCGGTCTTGAAGCTGGATTGTTTTATACAGGTCAGACAGGCATCAGGTCTTCAGATATGGTCTCCATATGCCCTCCCAGAAATATTTCTTTTAAACCCACTCATTGTTTTTTGGACTCCGTCATGACCCATGATAGTGTGAGACTTCAGGATTACATTTTCGCGCTCTGATTGCTGGAGATAGAGCAACTAATTCACTTCTACCTCCTTGTATAACTTCTCCCTTTCCACCTTGATATTGTGGGAGTGCAGAGCTAGCATAATTGTATGGGTTCATCTTCGTCAGCCTAAGTGTTAGGTGTCATTGGGAAGTCATGTAGCCTCTCAGCTTCACTTTTGTCTAAGTGAAGGAAGGAAGTAGCGTCAACCCATAAACGTTCATATGGCGAGTTCCCACCTGATGCCAATAGTCATATAATGCTGAAGCTTCAGAGCCCAGCGAGCCAGCCTCCCAGTGGGGCTCTTCATTTTTTTACCACTTCAAGGAGGCGTGGTTGGTAATTACTTTGAAAGACCTTCCATATATAATAAGGAATAATAGTACTTAACAGTGAGCAAGACAGCCAGTCACACTTCTCAGTGATGTGGTAATTGAGTTTAGCTTTTGAGATAATCTTGCTAAAGTAATATATGAGAGGATCAACCCCATGCTCATACAACTGAGCCAAGATAGCTCCAACAGCATAGTCAAAGGCATTGGTAAATAACATGAAGATCTTACCATAGTCATGGTGGCGGAGGATTGGCCGTAGTGTAAATAACTCCCTCAGAGTCTCAAACGCGGATTTTTGTTCAGCATCCGAATGGAAAGGAGTGTTCTTAGCCAAGAGAAGTATGAGAGGATCACTGATCTGGACGAACTTGATTATGAATTGATGGTAATATCCATCATGCCAAAGAAAAACTGAATGTCAAAGAGGGTTTTAGGGGCCAGCATCTTGAATATAGCCTGAATCTTATCTTATATTGGTTGGATCCCATCTTGTAAAATGGCATTCTCAAGAAAATTCACTTCTTTTTAGAAGAAGGTACATTTTGACATCTTCAACTTAATGTTGGATGCTCGCAGGCGTTGAACATTTCTTTTAGGTGAGTGAGGTGCTTGTTGAACGTTTTGGAGAAAACTGTTATGTCATTAGGATAGACAAACAAAAAGCTCATCTTGAGATCTCAGAGAATATGATTAATCGCCCGTTGGAAAGTGTCAGGCACATTGTATAACTCCTGGGGTAACCAATTGGGATAAAATAAGCCCTTACTACATATAAGCACACGCTTTTCCTGATCATGTGGAGAGAGGTCCATAAGTAAATACCCAATAGCCAAGTCCATAGCAGAAAAGAGCTTGATTCTAGATATGCTCCAGTGCGTCGTCAATATGGGAGATAAGGTATCTGCCCTTCTTGGTGAGGTTATTCAGTTTATAATAGTCCATAACTACCCAATGACCTCCAACTTTATTCTTTTTTTAGTACTAGATCCAACTTTATTCTTTATAAGTAGAAGAGGGGACGACCAAGTGTTTTGGGACGGCACCAGCAACAGAATTAGCTACTGTTTGAGCTCCATCCGCATCTATATCTCTTCAACTTCTAATTTGCTGTAGGGTTTGATTTGGTTGTCATGAGCATCCCCAACTTCAATAGAGTGAGTCTAACCCTTCATGTTCCATAGTTAGTATCAGATTAAGAGAAAATGTCTTTATAGTCGTAAAGTAGAGTGCGGAACTTGTTAAGCTCCGCTGGGGTAGTGCTTAGAGATATGAATGGTAGGCAACATACATAATGATTGCTTGGCGGGCAAGCCATATCCTACATAGACCCAATACATTGGACTTGCTTTATGTCCTCAATGGGTATCAGCAGGCCTCTTCTGTTCACCTGATGATTGTTATAACCATATCATTTAGGGTGAGATTTCCCAACATGACATTGATGGGTCACTTATAGGCTCAGTCAAACACATCTAGCAATACTCGGGCTTTAAGGGACTAACACCCTCACCGCTGGTTAAGCGCAAAAAACAATTGTAGGATTTACAGAGTAATTTTTGTGTTAACTAACCGTTATTCAACCGCTTATATTACTACCTCTGCAGATGCTGTCAAGATTCTAATATGGCTGGATCATAAGCCCTGAATAGCTCCAGCAGATTGGTGGAAATCCGCCGACCATGATGACTATTTAAAACTATTTTGAGCGCCTTGAGATGAGGCGATATTTGGATAGAAAGGATTACGATTGGATCACCTCCAAATAAGGCAAAAAGGTGATGTTGATACTTAATAAATACTAATTAGATTGTCTTGAACTAAGGCTATAGAGAATTTAAGAATACCATACTCTTCCAGAACCAATGGGAATTGGCGGTCAAAAATTCTAAACCAAGGGAGTGGTATCATCTGAAATATTGATATATAAGTGAGGTGGGGTGATTGAAGGGGGAGGTTATTTTTAGGATTGAGAGCGCAAAAGCAGAAGGGATCTTCTAGGTTAAGATATATAAAGTATTGTGGTCGGACTAATTGCTTCATACTTTTTATTGATCTTTTATTTGTTCATTAGACTGATAATCTTTACATTTTCCATCCATTATTCAATGGGTTCGACCTGTGGGCCCCTACAGCATATCCCAATGGTATCTTCAAGATAATATAACAGTGATGCTCACTACAGGGGCCCATTGACCAACCACAACAATAAAGATTCTCCTGTCGCCAGCCATGTCACATCAGGCTTTCTTTGCCAAAGAATCTTCATGACATGCTAGACCAGATGATATTTGGGACACAAACTTGTTATAGACACAGTGCTCAAAAAGCAGGATGAGCTCCTTCAGGAGTGGAACAAAGTTATTCATCTTGACAGCTCGTTTAGCCAAATGAAAATTCTGGGCCAACAAAACAAGCTACTTGCTAATCTCTTGGATGATAATAATGAACTATTGCATTGTGAAGAGTGGAAGTTCGATGGTACCACCCAGACCCCTAAATTGTGAAGTGTATGAGTGAAAAGGGGCTGTTTACGGAGAAATTATCTATGAAAACTATGACATAAGCATGAGCTACTACCCCAGAAATCAGCTCTAGATATGGTTATTTATTAATGACTCAATTCCCTCAAGTGAATGATATAATGCCCACCAAAGAGTCCTGCGCTACCTATGAGACAACGGACAATCTAACCGCCACTGGACCAGCTCTTTGTAGAGAGACCACTTATGGGTCTCTACCCAATCCTCATTACATCCCAAAAAGTTGCAGTTATGAGCGAGAGGAGGAGGTCTGTATCAATAAGCTTCCTCTGTTCAATCGCAATAAGAATATCCATGGCTTTTATAAATAGTTTGAGTTTTTAAGAAAGTCGCCTCAGATTGGTGTAAAGCTAAACTGTTAATATCAGCTTTTGATGTTGGGAGCCAATAAAGTCACTTGCTACCTTCCAAGCAGTTATTTTACATACAAATGAGTTAGGGATACTATGCTGCGGCTGTTTTGATGTACCACAAATATGTCATAGCAAAAAGGCTGAATCCTTAACTATTGGGTTCCAATGTAATGAGACCCCTCTGTATTTGCTGAACATTTTACAGCGGAAGCCTATGTGCTAATTGGGCCAGGCTTTCTATATGAAACCAATGTGTGCATCGCAATGAACTCTGCAGTGAAGCCATACCATGAGCTTTACAATGTTATATCCCTGATCTTGGAAGAAGACGTCTCCTGCTCAAAATTGTTCATTTTTGCGCCATCTATCCACTACCTTATCTCTACCTAATGCATAGTGGAAACACATAACCGCCATTGCCAGACCTTCTTATTTGGGAGAATTCTCCCTTCTGCCCATATTCCGCCTAGTAACCCCCAGCCTTATTTTATCATGCGCCCTGCCCTCAGCTAAGTTACCCCCAGAAGTTTGACTTACGCTCAAGCCCAGTTTATAAATCTATCAGCAGCCTATCTACTGACTTGGATCTAATTATGTCAAACATTAGCAATTGTCAGATGACCTAGCCCTGGTTACGCCAGACGTCAAAAAGTAAATTATTGGCCTGGCCCTTCTTATGAGAAACAAGGACGTGAACCATTAGGGATAAATTGTTTTGAATGCAATGCACTGGCCATCTTTCCCGGAGTTGCCCTAAATATCAAGTTTACTACGCTCAACAAGAATAATACTACCAGGGAAAAGATGGAGCAGAGTAAAGATGGGATTATATACCTTTGCTATCCCCCAAAACTATACGTCCCGCCTGAATTAATTGTATTATATCTAGTAGTTTTCCCTCAATACAATTATAGAAATTTATACCAGCAACCAGTTAGAGGAGTGAATATAATGACATGGGCGTAAGCCAATGCCACAGTGGACGAAGGACATCAGGAGCAACAGAAGCCGTACACTTGTCAAATTTTTGAACAAGCTTTTTCTGACAAGCAGGATCCAGGAGCAGATGCGCCAACACTGAAAGGAGTAAATGTCACCCTCAAAATAGACGCAATTTTTAAAGAATACCTCAAAGTCAATGAGGGGTTTTATGTTTTTCTTGGGAAAAATATTCTTTAAATGTTCATGTATTAAACAGTCAACATTATTCTTATTAGGAGTGTATATACTGAGGCATTTTGTAACAAACTATAAAGATCACGCTATAATAGTTATGGGCACCCCAGTCACCATAGTATCCACCAAATTAGTGGCGAAATTGGAATTAAAAACCCTATGGAAGATCAAATGATGTATGGGACCAAAGGAGCGGAAAGTTTGGTCTCTGAGGGGGCATAAGGCGCGCAATCTTTGAGGTTTAATCAATTGTCATTGTAGCTCTAATGGTAGTGCTACCAAACAGTAACTAAGACCTGCTAATTGGAACTGCTTTTATGCATCACTTCAGTGCTGTTGTTTATATAATGGAGGAGACCTTCAAAATTCTGGGGCAGCGGAACTCCAATTTACTTTACCTCCAGCAGAGTGCCGAAGGATCTGATGCACATGGGCATATCAATCTTGCATATAGTGATGGGGTGATTCTGGTTTGCTACCATCGACTATAGAGCAAGACCCAATCTCTCCCAGAAGGTATATGAATACCAAGGGCTACCTTTCTGAGCTGATGGGCCTAAATCCTTCCCCACCCGGATACTAAGTCATACTCTACACTGACTTGAAGGTTGAAGTGCCAGCTGTGCTCTATAGAGAGGTCATTAGGACCTGTCAGCAAACGCGGATTAAGGCTCATGGGGATATATTTATTATACTCCCAAGCCATGTGGAGATCAAGTTTTTGCTAGTGAATCTCCAAAATTAGCCAATGTGAATCCGGCAGCACCCAAATAGTGGCGTATTTACACTTGACCCTAGTTGAGAAGGTCCTTTAGATTTACAACTTTAAGCTGCTGGATAAACTTGGTCTAACCATTGAGCCACATCTCAGAATAATGAGAATGAGACACGAGGATTTAATAGGGTTATTGGAAGGACATAAAGACCAAGTGATAGCTTTATTTCAGCATATAAGGAGATATTTGCTGTCAACAACCATGATTTAGGGTGTGCAGGGGATGGTCTATTAATTGGACACTGGGTATCACCCTCCCATCAGGTCTCAGTCAAACCGCTACTATAGGGTAGCTCAAGAAGATGTCACTAAGAAAATTTATAAGTTGCAGGAGCAAGGGTGCTCAAACCTTTTAAGAGTCCATGGGCTTCGCCTATTCTTAATGTAAAAAAGAAGGATTGCACCAACAGGGTAGTGATAGACTACTAGAAGCTCAACACTATTACTAAGAAGGACTCATATCCTTTGCCTCAGATTGATGAAGCGTTGGACTAGTTAGGAGGAGCTCGCTAATTCTTGGGGATTGATATGATTACAGGCTTTTGGAAAATTGAGTTTCTCAAGGTGGAACAGGAAAAATGCGCCATAATCACCTCCATAGGGCTTTTCTAGCTAATCCTTATGCCTCAAGAGATATGTAACGCCCTAGCTACGTTCTAATGAGCCATGGATACTATCCTGGTTAGAAGACTTTGTCGTGCATCCTTGTGTACCTCAACAACATCAATGTTCTCTCTTGAACCTTTTCAGAGCACCTTGATCTTCTAAAAGAGGTATTCTGTCAGCTTTCTGAGGCGAACATTAAAATTAAGCCACATAAATGTAACTTCTTATAAGCCAATTAGAATATAAAGGGCTTGTGGTAGTCTCTAAGGGGCTGAAACCACAGCTGGCCAAGTTAGTTGACATCAGAAATATGACTAAACCAAATAGTAAGAAGCGACATACTTGTATTTTTGGTAATGATCAGCTACTACTGGCACTTCATCCCTTACATCAGCTGTACTTGGGGCCCACTAATTTGAGTTGTTAAAGAAGGATGCCATGTTTGAATAGATGGAACGCCGTCAAAGCTCCTTTGACACACTTTGGATGGCGCAGATCAGTGCGTTAGTCCTACATTATCCAGACTCGATAAAGAGTTCATTGTACTTGTGTGCCAGCTCTCATCACTATTGCTAAGCATCAACTTGCTCTATACGTTGAGGCAATGGATAAGCTGGCCTCATAAACAAAAGAAAACACACAATTAATACTCCTTGTGCCCCATGTCGCTGATGCTCCCACCCCAATGCTGTCCACCATGGTCAGCCAGCTAAAGCTGGTGCCAGACAAAAGTTTCTTTTCAAAGCTTCCTCACTTTCAGATATATGTCTTTCTAGGCTGTAAGCTGAGGTTAGATATTAGGAATTTTTTTATTTTTAATAATCCCTTTATTTGGCCCATTTGCAAATAAAGATTCATGGCGACTCCCACTTTTGGGTTAGGCACCACTAGTGTTAAAAAGATAAAAATTAATTGTTCATATAAATGTATCCCTTTCCGCTATGGGGGCGGACCTATCCCAAAAATACGATAAGGAGGAGTAGCACCCAATAGTATACTGCAGTTAAAGCCTGAATTGCCATAACAGAATTATAATGTGACTGAGTGGGAGTGCTTAGTGGTAATTTATGCATATAAGCAATTTAGGGTCTACTTGTATGGTGTAAAGTTTAAATCTTTATTAATCATGCGTCGTTACAATGGTTTGTAGAACTTTAAGGAGCCTATAGGGCATCTTCCCGATGGTCCCTCAAAGATAAAGTGTATGGCTTTGAGATCCCTAACTGCCTGGGAGCAAAACACCAGTACGGCAACTGCTTATCTAGATTGCCAACCATTGTCACTATAGTGATCTCAGCAATGTTATGTACTATAAGATGCTCAGCGTGAAATTTAACAAAACGCCATAAGTTATAAAAGCGTTAAATAAGATGCAAGCAAATACCTTCAATGGAATGTGTGATTGTACATGCAGTTTTTGCGATTCTACGGTTAACTTCCAGTGACTATTAGAAACGGCCTAGTATTATCATGAGTGCACATAAGCAGTCATGCATTGTGATGTGCGCAAGACATTGTAATTTTTAAGCTATCAGTATTACTAGAAAAGTATGATTTTTGAAGTGCTTGAAACCATTTCCTGTTGACACCAGTGTCAAGTGGAAAAGCTGTTATGCCAGAAGACTTCATAATCGTTAGTTGAACCCCATTTCGCTTAGCATACGGATTCCTTTAATGTCGTTGGCCCTCTTCCAATGGGAGCTTCCTAGTCCAAGTACATTCTGGTGGTGATCGACCACCTGACCAGGTGGTTGAAGCACAGGTGATGTAAGATTTGGGGGTGGTCACAGTAGTCAAATTCATAATGGAATGTATTGTTCAGCAACATAGCCATCCTCAGTTCATTTTTACCAATAATGGAACTAACATCACCTCGCACATCCCTCAAAAGCTGAATTAGCCAATGGCATCCACAGGGTTATTGACCCATACCACCCCAAGTCCAATGGTATGGTTGAACGGCCAATGGAACCTTGGTGAATATACTACGGAAGCTGGTAACAAAAAAAACCTATGATTGAAGCTTCCTCCTGTCCACCGCCATTTTCACTTTTAAAATTAGCTTTATTCCGCCATGAGGAAGAGTCCCTTTCAATTACTATATGGGTGACATCCTGCTCTTATGGAATTGCTTTATGCTTGCATAGGGCCTACCAGCGGAAATGATCCCCAACATTACGTTACTATTCTAGTGTACATGTTGAACAATTTGCAACTGAAGCATCCTCCTTCAGCTTGGATAAAAAGATCAATAATCAGACCACCGATCAGGTATGGCATAGTGGGCCAGAATAGTTCCAATAAAAAGAAATTATTTTTCCATGACCAGCACAGGTTTGGGTAGAAAACAACATAGTCAACATTTGGATTTTTTTATCTAAAAAAATTGAGATAATGGGTATCTATGCCTACACTACAAAGACCCAGCAAATGGGCAAACATTAATCAAGTGCATAGGAAGTCCTTCTGGCCTTTAAACAATTTGAGACTTATCATCCACTAAAAGGGGTAATGACAAGATTCTAATATGACTGGACGATAAGCCCTGAATAGCTACAGCTGGTTTTTAAGAATCTGCCAAGCATGATGACTGTTTACGATTATTCAAGCACCTTAGATGAGGCGATATTGGGCTAGAAATGGTTATTATTGGATAGCCTTCAGCTAAGGTGATAAGGCGATGGTGAAATTTGACATATATTAATTAGGTTGCCTCAAACTAAGGCTATAGAGAATTTAAGAATAAATTACTCTTCCAGAACAAATGGAGATATGTTGGAACTAAAAAGTATAAGCCAAGGAAGTGGTATTGTATGAAGTCACTGATATATAAGAGATATAGGGGGTTAAAGGGGGAGGTTATTTTTAGGATTGAGAGCACAAAAGCAGATGAGGTCTTTTAGGTTAAAAAATAATGTATTGTGGTCAGAGCTAATTGCTTTATACTTTTGTTTCTAACGTTAAATGTTTAGAGGACTATAGATCCTCACATCATCCGTCCATTGTTTGTTGGCTTTTAACCTGTGCAACCCCTAAAGGATATCCCAACGGTATCAACAGAAAATTATAGCATATGCATAAGAAAGAATTCCCTCAAGAGAGTCTACTGATGGAGGCAATATCTTGTTTGCGTCCTCCTATTATGTAGTGTAGGGATAAGGCGAGTGAGGGGTACTCAACAGTGCAAGCGTAATATTCTTTATTGAGCTCTTCATTGTTCAGAATCATTGGAACCGCTTTGCTAAGAAGGGAATGGTAGCCCTGCTTTAAGTTTATAACACCTTCATATTTGAGCATGAGTGGGTCACAATGAGTAGATTGTAGTTATTATTGGCCTTAGCCATCGCTAAGATGACAAGATGAGTTTTAAAATTAATGGGCAGATAAGAGTACGACCTGATAGAGCGGGTGTTATTTGGGCCTGCGGTTACAAATTCTTAGTCATAGTCAAGGTCAGGGGCCAGCTTATTTCAAATGCGTATGGTTGACACAACTTTCACTGGGGACCCAGTGTCAAGGATAGACCAAACCTGCTACTCATTAACAACAACCTCCAATTTGGTTAAGGTTTACCCAAATTACAGGAGAGAGAGGACCTCTTTTAAACGGAGAGTTGAGCCAAATTTTTTGGCATTTTCAGGGTATCTCTCTTGGATTTACTGCAGGGTATGAACACAATGTAGATCGTCTTTTTGTAGCAATGAGTTAAACAGCATTACTGGTAGTGTAAATAACATCAAAACCCTCTACCCCTGACGTAGTTAATTTAGAAGGTGGATTCTAGACATATCCACTCTCTGGGTTCATTCTATCCGTTACCTCCACTTCACTTGGTACTCCTAAGACATAATGACCAACTATCTTCACAACCCCCTTATTATTTTTCATCAGAGGGCTATTATTGTACATCATGTAGTCTATTGGTTTTGAGTGAATTATGAGCTTACTTTATTGCAGGAGAGGTTTTGGGGGCGCTCATTTACCCAGTTTACTTTTTAGGACGCTATAATTGTTGCTGCTCCACATTTAGCCTTTTATTTAGGGGATTTGGGCTGCCCCATGGCTACCCGTTTTGGACTAGAGATGATAATAGGAGCAGGTGAGGGAGATAGAAGCAGCATCTTGGAAGGATGTTATGATGGAACCACATGGGAAGGCCACTCTGGAGAAAAGTAGGGGCAAGGCAAAGGGACGACTAACTTCACTAACTGGCTTTTTTGAGCTGAGGATGAAGGGGAGAACTGCCCCATCACTACCATTATCCTTAGGCTATCTTCATGTGATGGAGAAGAATTTCGTGGTGGCATCTCAGCAGAGAGCAGGTTTCCAGAGGGAGAAATCTGTAGAAAAGGTTAGAGTGGTTGGAGTAGACTTATGCCTCAGAGCTTCTTGTGTTAGTTTAAATTGTAAACTTCATTAACTCAAGATTTTTCTCTCTCGCTGCAAACACTTTTGCAACAATATAATTAAAGTCTAGGTAAAGTTTGATAATCTCATCTAGGAGATTAGTTGGCTCCCAATGTCAGGGAGCAGTTGGATGAGTAAAGTGAAGGACACAGGTGTTAGCCCCACGTCAACCAAATTTTATAAATGATCCAGCGACTCCAGCAGAATAGATAAAATTAGTAATAAAAAACTGGCGGTTATCATTCCCCCAGAAACTTTTTGGCCTGGCAATTGCACTGCAACCAGCTCATCAATACGCCGCACTCCCAACCACTATCATTGGTGGAACATGGGGTGCATATTTTCCTGGATATTCAACAGATGGCGCTTTGGGAGATGTTTTGTGGCGATGTAAACACATTTCCCAAACATGGTATAAGTCGCACCCCACTCCATGCCATGCAGCTGGCTGGATCTTGGCTTTTAAAATAAGGAAGCTGTGGATGAAGCTGCAAAGATGCGAGTATTAGTGGATCTCCCAGATGGTCAACGGCTAGTCAAAATGAAGTGCACCTGCTGGACTAATATTAAATCAAACATTCGTGACTTTTGACTTCCTACCTACAACGGTCAAGTGCACAGTGCTAGAGCACCACCTGAAGGCTTGGCTCGCCATATACAGAGAAATATAATCCTTAGAAATGCAGCGCTTTACGTTCATGCCTAACCTGTGCATGGGAAAAGCAATTGCTGTTCTCACCCTATACACAGAGATAGCGGAGGATCTGACCCAAATCTCACACACTGATTATGTCAAAATAATGGGCAAAACACCTATCCATTTGGGGTCTTTGTGGGTAGCGCGCCTACTATCTGCACTTTCTGTCACGCTTTTGGCCACAAGGCCCATACCTGCCCCTCAAAGGAGAGCATTACTGAAACTGAAATTCTCTCATATGCAATGTGTGGTGCAGAAGCCCACTATAAACTGGCACTAGACACCAATGCAGCCTTCCCATGGGGAGCGCAAGGCTGTTACATTCTAGTAAAACCAGTGTCCCCTAAGAGCGGAAAAAGGCTAAACAGGCCACAAGGCGGTGGCCAATGAGGCAGCCAAGACCGTGGCTGCAATCCACCAGCACAGCTCCAGGAGGACATTGAGACTTTTGTGGTGGAAGCAGCTTGTGAATTCCTCAACTAATCAGATTGGGACGCCCTAGTCGATTGGGCCACTCAAGCTGAAAGCCCAATGGGTACATCAGTTTCACCCAAGCAATGTGCCCAAGCATCAATTGGAACTGAGTCGCTCACCAATAATCCTGCTGAGATTCTACCTCCAAGCGTTAGTTCACTGCAAATGCACTCACTGCAAAAAACTCATCCTACAATGGGGAAAAAGCAGAAAGCAAAAGCCAACGTGAACCCCATGCTAAAGCTTCCCACTCTGACATATACTCTGTAGCACAGAATACCTGTGCTGCAACACAGCAACATGCTGAAAAAGAGAAGGCTGAAGGGCATGGGTGCCCTTCCCCTCGCACCTAAGGTGCAATGAGGGAAGCCTTTACTTTAGGGACTTTGGACATCGCTGGACTCAATGCCTCGCTGTCCCAGACTAGGAAACTGAGTTTTTTACAATTTAATTTACCTGTGGATATCCTGGCCATTCAGGAAACCCACTGTCTGCGCGGTACAAAGAGGAATCATGGAAAACCATGCTCCTTCCTTTCCTCTCCTTTTGGTTTATGCATTGTGGGGTGCTAGTTCATGTGAGCCATAGTTTTAAATTTATTTCGTCAAAGACATATCTAAACGGCAGCATCCTTGTTGTCACCTTAAGTGGGATGAGAAGTGCATGCTGTCATTAACATTTATGATCCAACCTGTTTGCGAGAATGTCAAGAGTTTTTCTCAGCAGTCAATTCCCTTCTGCTTCCCATGATGTGTTCGTAGCTGACGACATGAACTGCTGGATGAACCCATCCACAGACTGCTGGTCCTCATCACCTACACCCCCACAGGGGCGCGTTGAACGTCACGTTGTCAAAGCCACCTATGGATGTTTGATACCTTGTCACGCCATGCTCCGCTACTCACTAACATGTCGCACCCCCATGTACACAATGGCCAGCTAAGGTCCATGACCCTCGTTGACCTTATTCTTGCACCATTAAAATTTCAACCCCAAAATTTCCCACTTCACCATGACGAAAATCGATTTCTTTGACCACAGGATGGTATTGATTTCCTTCCATTTATCCAATTCAGCAGCCAGGCGCTAAAGTGGTGCAAACTCCACCCAGCTGAAATTGCGTTGCCAAGATATTCCTCATGGGTGGAATCCATGACCTCAGCTCTGGAGTTTGTCACACCATTATGTGCAGATCCAATTTCCACCTGGTCAACCTTCGAGGCAAACACAATCTGACAGGCTTGCAGCCTCTCCTCCTCCCATTCACAGGCTGCCTTGGCAGTCATTTTGTGCACACTGGCAGAGTTGGACCACCTAAAGTCTAATGTCCCCACTGCAGGCTACAGCTAAGCTTGGGGTTGTAAGTGGGTAGAAGTGTCCTCCCGCCTCAACGCACTGGTGAGACACCACAATCATTGGGTTGTGTTCAGTATAAAGCAAAGCATATTACAGTGGGTGATATGTGCTCCGGTTATTTTTTATAGTAACTCTTTGCACCGCATCAGAGTTTGGCCTGCACACAGGTATGAAGGCCAGACCACTCCGTTGTGGATACGCCAGCTGAAGTGGTGATCAAAAATACAAAATTATTACTCCAAATTGTATTAAACTAATTCAATTCCGCTAGCCAAAATGAAATTTATCTCAAAAGTGCACACATCTGCATCATTTCCCAATTCACGGAGTTGATGAATTTAATTACTCTGGATGAACTTTGGTCCACCATTTGCGGTGCACCGTATAGAAATTGCCCAGGCCCAGACGGCATCAAATATGGGTTTTATAAGAAGTATTTCTTAGATTTTTCCTCCTTGCTGCTTGCCTCTCTAAACCAACGCCTTCTGGAAACGCGCCCCCTGCCTGGAGGGCAAGAGGCCTTCACAATTACATTGTACAACAAAGTTGGCAAGCTGGACTTTTGTCAACTGACGCCCCATTTCTCTCACTAACACAGACACAAAAGTTTTTACTAAAATCATGGCTAACCGTCTAGGGGTTGCTGCCTCTGCTCTCATTTCCCTGAACAATTCGGTTTCATCCCCAAAAGGTCAATTTGGGACAATATACACACCGTAGCCAACGTATGTCAATCCATGGCTTCTGGAGCACTTGTGTTTTTAGACCAGCAGAAGGCCTATGATAGATTCAACTGGTTTACCTCAGAGCCTGCCTACACAAGTTCTGCCTCCCCCTTTGCTTCATTAATTGGGTGATGTTGCTAACAGAACCTGCCACAATGGCTGTGCATGGCCCTGGCTTCCTCATGGATGTAGTCCACCCTCAAAGGGGACTACGCCAAGGGGATTCTCTTAGACCACTCTTGTATAAGTTCAGCCTTGATCCACTTCTTCGAAATGTGAATGCCCACACTATTGGGGTCCATGTGCAAGGTCAAGCCCCTGTCAAGATGTTGGCGTTTGCTGATGATTGTGTGTTTGAGGTGTCTGACAGTCACGATGCACGGCGCTTGAAGATACTATCCAGATTTACTCCAGGGTAAGTAATGTGGCACTCAACGCCTCCAAAACCTTAATTGTTCTCCATAGTCATATCAAGCCCGCTGGGACCCAGCGCCCCATTCCCTACCTGCCTTGTCAACTAGCGCACAGGATCGCTTGCCCTGCCCACCCCACTCCGCCACGCTCATACTCCCCTCTGTGCCACAACCACCGTTGGCCCTGTCCGCCATTTGGGGGTGTGGCTGGAGACAGGAGGGTACGCCTCAACGATGATGGAAACCCATATCCTGGACAACGTCGCAAAATGCATAGCTTCCCTCAAAGCCCATCACACCTCCCTTACAGGCAGGGTAGTACTAGCCAACTCTATGCTCGTCTCTAAAGTTTGGCTTGGGGCCCATACTATCGCCTTTTCCCCTTGTTTCTTCAAAAAACTATACGCACTTCTGCAAGGGTGACTTTGGTTAGGCCACCCACCGCCGGTGCACCTGGAAGTCATGTTTGGCCCTCGCCATAGTGGTGGTATGGGCCAGCTCAACTTTGAGGCACATGCTGCCAAATCATTGGCACCTGGATCGCTGCCATCATAAACCCTACTATCTCAGCCCAGCACTGGTCCCGCGTGGCCCACTCCAACTTCTTCCACGCCCTGGGCCTCATCAATCCTTCCCACCCTAACTCTTTGCTATAGTACTTTGCCTCACATCCTTCTGCTGCGGGCCCACATGGGACGTCGCCCCATTTCAAAAGGATCCTCCTTTCCATGCGGAGTACTGAGTGGAGAACTAGCATCTTTGGGCACACCACCCAGAGGGGGCGTCCCTATCATAAGTTCACCCAGGAGGTACAAGGATTTCCCTTTATGAACGGAAGTTATACTCATGCGACCCCCTACCATGGCCAGGGTGAACTACCTGGACATTATGGACATCCCCTACCCCCTTGATACCCAGAAAGCCATTTGGAAGTACGCCAACCACCCTCTTCTATAACCACATATTTGTTTCCATGTGTGGCGCTTCTTGAGATGGATATACCATATTGCCAAATGCTCTAACGCTTTGCACTCATACTGTGTCATGTGTGGCCAGTATGGAATGCTGGTTCACCGCCTGGAAGAGTGCCCTCCATCAAAAGCGATATAACGTGAGGTGCAACGTCAGTTTCGCCAGGATCAGGCACAGACCTTTAGCCTGTTTAAGGACATGTTTGCTTTATTATGGCTTCCCCTCTTCCACCCTCCCTCCGTGCCTTGGTAGTCACAATCGCTATGTGGACTATACACATGTTTGTCTTAGATGCTATCTCAGGCTCTACCCCCACCCTCCAGGAAGCTCTACGCCGGTTCCAGTCGCACCTAGTGGACCACTTTCAAGCGTGGATGTTTGGGTACCTCCCACCACGTCGCCGCCAGTTTGTCTCATCCTGGTTCCCAGTTTGGCTCATAGTTTCAGACCCTTTCCTACATACGTGTTCAATAGTGGTGCAAGCCCCTTCACAGGTTACCTCCTCCCTTCTCTTGGCGTTCTCGCTGGCAAAAGGAGATAGCGTTTGCATCTCTGGGGTGCCCTCCTCTCGCTGAAGTTTTTGTTTTTAGTGCCTTATTGGAAGTGTCCGTCCCCTGGTCAGCCTTCCCCAAGTAGAATTTAAAAATTTAAAATTATATGTCATTATCTCAAGCAAGGCCTCCTTGATATATCATAAATTTTGGAAAAAGCTCTTAACTAATGATATATACATCGCAAGTGGAGGGATTGGATTCTAATTATGCCAAGATAGTTGCTATGTCATTAACTAATGGTAGTATCTTATTGAGCAGGAGAGGTTGGGCTGCACTGTAAACCAATCAAAAAAGAGGCAATTGATTCTCCCTCAAGTAGACTTAGGCACATAATTGCCTTTTTTTCCTATGAAAGCTCTGTGTGGATCCAAATTTCTCAACGAGCGCGTTTTTTACCTCTGCTCAAGTTTTAAGGATGGCCACATAAGGTACCATCACCTCTTGGAAGGAGCTTTTGAGACAGGGGAGGATATACTTTTTTTAGGTATCAGTTGACCTTTCCATAGCAGCCATATAGACAAATAGAAACAAAGCAATGATACCCTCACCTGGGGTAAATTTTTCTCTAAGAAAGTGGTTTGGATATAATGGGAACAGCCTCATGAGAGGTCTGAGAATCGCGCTTTTCAATAGTTTTGAGTCAAGACAGTGCGCTGGCTAGCTGGTGGGCTAAAGCATCAGGAAAGGGTTTATTAAAATTTTAGGGCTTTGTTGACTCATTTTTAGCCCTGGATTTCAACTGCACAGATTCGTGGATCCTGGCGTTTGATTATTTGAATGTTATTGATAGACTGGGGCAATAATAGTATGAAGACTATAATAGTTGATTGTTTAAAAGCCACATTGAGAGTAAAGTATAACGCAAAACTGGTGCTTCTTCCTCTTGAAGATATTTTGATGCTGGTAGGGAACTTTTTCCCCATTGCCTTCTTGCAGAGACAAGCGGAGATTTTGATATTGCTAACCTAAGGATATCTGATCCTTGCACTCTACTCTTAAGAGTAATGTTTAAAACAACCAATGTTTAAACAACTAAGCTAATATCAGTTTAATCTACTTTTATTAGGGAATGATTTGGGGTTTTTATAGTAGGAATCAGCACACAACTTTTCAGCTGTCCGCTGAGAATATTTGGGCTCCTATACTGATTTGACCCTTAGTGTTACGCACTGAATCTCGTAGGGTACCATTGCTCTGGGTTTTTTAGGCAGCATAATCCCTGGGCGTTCAGCGGACCAAACAATTGGTATTAGGTACACAAAACCAATTGTTTTGGCCAATGACGATTCCACTCTTCCTCCAGCGTTTAATATTTTGGTAGTTTCTGATGACTCCAATCCATTCCACTATGAACGATTCCCTATAATTTGACTATTGGGTATTATCCCAATACATAATTATTGCTTAATTTCATTGGGGATGATGCCCAATGAAATTATCTGTCAGCGGCCTCAAATATCATTGGTGATGATACCCAACAATAATTCATTAGTTGGCGACTTATAATATCATCAGGGATGCCACCTAACGATATTCTCATCAAATTGGCCACTATTGTCAATCCTATAATATTACAACTTAATTGTCAAATCTTATATTTGGTCAAAGGGTTGGATTATGTGGTCATCTGCAATTCTGACACATCCCCCTTCTTGACCAGATATCCAAAGGAAGATAGAATCCTTGGGAATAGAAACCATCTATTCTGGAGCTCATATATGGTTTGTCATATTTCTATGTCCTCAGCGTAGTGTCAGCTCTGTCCGCACTCAATGCCCATATGATCTGCTCAGTTTGATTACTTCATATCCTTGTTTGCTTCCCATTGCCGCCTCTTCTTGAGCGCAATTCCTGTGACATCATGCCGCACCAGTCCTATCTTCACATCAGTTGCAAGAAATCAACTGGTCCACCTGTACAATCCCCATAATGGGTCTCATTGGCACTCTTGCCACCTGTACAAACCCCAGGACTGGTTCCGCTGGCACTCTTGCCACCTGTACCAACCCCAGGATGGGTCTCAACATCTTGTTGATAGGGACTATTCCAGAGGATCTAGTTTCAGCCCTTCCTAACCTACCAATTTTGAGCTGCAAATTTTCCTGTCGCTTCATTTTTCCAATAGTGGCTAGTTGATTTATACTTCCACATGGATCCATCGAGGTTGTTCCCCATTACAACTTGATTCTGCTGAATAATGACTTTTTATTTCTTAATGGAATTTAAACTTCTAGTTATACTAAAGTTTGATCGTCCTCAGTTAAAATCCTTATAAGATCGATTGGGTGCATCAAAAGTTGCTCTCAACATCTTCAGATGGTCCACCATCTGTGAGGTCACTATTTTGGTTATTAGTGCTGCTACCATAATCTGATGTAATTTGCGGTAGGGCCAAAGTGCTGACTGCATGTCTATGCGTGCATCAAAATCATCTAGCACTTTTGCCCTTGCCAAAGTCTGGGCTTCTTAATAAATATAAGTCGGCAAAAATAGTCAGGGTCTCATCTTTGCGGAGTTGGATACCCATGAACTCTTTTTTATGATTTGCCATACGAGCAGGGCTTCCAAACTCCAACATAATGGCTTCTTTTGCTTCTGCATATGACCAATTATCTCCATTAAGGTGAGTTAACACAAGATTTTGGCAGTCTGTGCTAAGGCAGTCCATTATGGTCACTGCTTTTTGTCAGTCTGCATAGCCAAACATGGCCATCTCAAATAGGCAGAAAGTGCCGGGGCATTATCCCAGTGAAAGATGGGCAATTTTGGAATACTTCGAAATTCCTTGACCACTCCGCTCATAGAAAATCCTTGCCCAGCTACTCAAGAAGCTATAGGAGTGGCTTTGGGAGTTATTTCTGACACACCAGAAAATAGTTTAGGCATGTTTCAGGGCGTAGAGTCTTATTGCTTGGTGTATAACATGCCTTTGCTTTGACATCATTTGCCTCAAATGTTTTGCAATCACATTGGTGTTTCTCCAACTCCTCTATACACTTGGTCATTTTCTCCATCTCATCATGAAACCGTTAGATGTGTTCTCAATCTGCTTCCCATTCAGTTTTATGAAATAATGTTCCTTGATGAGTTCACCCTCTTTCTGCTTCAAAGAGGAAACTTTTCTGCATAGGTTATTATTAACCATTCTTAATTGTTTGAGCGTTTCCTCCGCCTTGACCATATGCTCCTCCAATGTGCTAAAATTGGCCTGAGATGCTGAGCTGAGAACATTTCCTTGACAGCCTATAGTTACGCCCAGAGCTTCTAAAGCCCTTCCTTTAAAATATCATTAGTTTAAATTGGCTTTTGACAACTCAACTACCCCCTGTAGTGAGCCCTAATATTAAATCTTGAGATTTGTTGGTTCGCTTTTAGCCCTGGATTTCAACTGTACAGATTCGTGGATCCTGGCGTTTTTTTATTGAATGAAATTAATAGACTGGGGCAATAATATTATGAAGACTATTGTTGCCACTACAGTTCCTTGGACTGGCACCGTAGTTTGTGGTGGCTTGAAGCTCGAAAGATTGGGAAAGAGCACTGAAGAGGAAACAGAAAAAATGATTTAGTTTACTGAATAATTTATTAAATTAAAATGCTTCAATATTTATAGGGTGCATCAGGACTCAGTGCCTTTGGGATCTTCGGAGCTTCATCCAATCAGGATCTTTACTGATCTTCCAGAATGGCCTCCTTGAGGGCGTCCTCAATGGATAGCGTCGCTCACCTGACTAAAAGGGTGGAAAGGCCGCTCCACATGACTCAGGAATAGGTGAGGATGATCCTGAAAGAGTTTTTTCTTGGTTAGGTTTGATGACCAATTTGGCACAGCCAGATTTGGAAGACAGGAATTTGATGCAATTTTTAAAACAAATCATGACAAGGCCCCCTTCAAGATCCTGTCGGAGGGGGTGTACAGCCAGAGGAACCAACCATGCACTCGGTTTACAACAGTCCCCTGATTGATGTTGGCAATGGAGTACTCATACTTCACCTTGTGTATAGTTTTGTAGGGTCCAGACCACAGTATGTCAAGCTTGTTCTGTCAGCCTCCAGGTTTATGATGATAAAAGAGAATGAGGTCACCTAGCTGAAATTCTGGTAAGGAGGGTCATCCAAGATTTGATTGGGATGTCTCTCTTCCAGTGGTGATAACAATGCCTTGAGTGGCTTGGCCTTGGAGCCAGAATATTTTATTGTCTAGAGCCCTCATATTTAAATAACATTCTCGGGAGTGGAGGCTTTGAGCAGGGGCTGGATGCTACTGGGTAGCTGATGGGCCCGCCCATACAGGGCTTCAAATGGGACATTTTTATAACATGGTGATAGCTTACCCGGTAAGCAAGCAAGGCGCTGGGCAAATAATAGTTTTATTGGTCAGGATCTGAGGCGGTCAACTTCTGCAGGATGGAGACAAGAGTTCCGTTAGCCCGTTCTATTGCCCCATTAGTAGAAGTGTGGTAGGGAGCAGCGAAACTCTGGGTGGTTAAAATAGCGAAGTTAATTCCTGTACTACCTGGGAGGTGAAGTTCAAACCATTGTCCAAGAGCAAGGTCTGGGGGCACCCGTGCTGGGTGAAAATGGAGTGAACAAGGAATAGGGCGGTAGCCTTAGCTGTGGCTGCAGGGACTGAGATCGCCTTGACCCACTTAGTTAGATGGTCTATGGCAAGAATAATATACTTGTGACCATGTAGACCAGTGGAGAGGGGACCCACCACGTCAACACTAATGATATTGAAAGGTTTGTTCGGTGCAACAATGGAGTGCTGATATCTAGGGTTGGCCCAGTCTTGGGATCAGCAGGTCATATAGGCTTTCAGAACCTCTTGGATGGTTTCGACTATTCAGTCCCAGTAGCAGCGTGACTTCAGCCACTCATGGGTCTTCTTGATCGCACCATGCCCAACAGTAATGTGGCCTTCCAGGATAATGTCAGTATGAGAGGAGGGTCGGATGTAGGGAAGCCACTTCTTGTTGACTTTCTTGTAGAGTAACCCATCCTTGATCTTGGTGTCTTGAGTCATCCGGTGGAGTTTGGCTTGGACCTGGGGGATTCCAGTTCCCATCGTTTGGGATGTCCTATCAAGTCATAGAGCTGATTCTCATCTGGGGTCAGGACTATTAATACTGGCATCCTGGAAAGTCTGTCAGCATTTTGGTGAATAGCGCTGGTGTGGTGGACAATGGTGAAGTCATAGCTTTGTAGTCGTAGGGCCCACCTGGCCAACCGTTCATCCAGGTCTTTCATTTGTTGCAGCCATTGAAGGGAAGAATGGTTGGTAATAATAGTAAAATGGGTACCGTAGAGATAGGGCCAGATACTTTTGATGGCTAAGAGAACTGCTAGGCATTCCCTCTCAGTGACGCTGTAGTTCTACTCAGCCTTGCTTAGGGTCTTTCTAAAATAAGCTACGGGATGATCAACCTGGTTCTCATCGTGCTGAGCCAGGATAGCCCCAACAGCAATGTCACTAGCATCCGTGAACAGCAAGAAAGGCTTGTCAAAATGGGGATGAACTAGAACAGGTTTTGTACATAAGGCCATATGTAAAGCGTTGAAGGCCTGTTCCTGCTTAAGTCGCCATTCAAAAGGTACATTTTTTGTAGAAGGTAGAACAATGGCTCGGTGAGGTCAGTAAACCGTGGGATGAAGTGATGGTAATAGCCCACCATACCTAAAAAGACTTAAAATCTCGTAGGCTTTGGGGGCGCGACATCTTTTCTATGGTGTCAACCTTGCTGGGGATAGGTTGAATGCCACGCTTGGAGATCTTATGGCCTAGAAACTCTATCTTGGGCTGGAAAAAGGAGCACTCCGAGAGCTTGAGATTGATGGAGGCCTGTCAGAGATGCTCAAAGACTTCCTTAAGATGTTCGACATGTCCATAAAAGATCGCAAAAAATGGTGATGTCATCCAGGTAGGCCAGGACACAGGAGAGCTTCAGGTCCCAAAGGATCCCATCCATGGCGCGCTGGAACGTGGCCGGGGCGTTGCAGAGACCTTGGGGCATCTGGGTGGGCTTGAACAGCCCTTTGTGGGCGATTAGAGCACACTTGGCTCAGTCTTCAGGAGCAAGCTCGACCTGCCAATACCCGCTAGTGAGGTCCATGACCAAGAAGTACTAGGAACCTGCAAGCAGATGGAGAATTGTCAATCTGGGGCAGAGGATATCTGTCCTTCTTAGTGATGGAGTTGAGTTGTCGATAATCCATTACCACCCGGTGCTTGCCATCCTTCTTTTGGACCAGCAAAAGAGAGGAAGACCAAGGACTACGCGAAGGGACCAAGAGCCCCGCGTCGAGAAGCTGTTTGAGTTCTACTGTGACCTGGGCCTTTCAACCTTGCTCTTGCGGCTTGGCCAGGACTGAAAAGGGGGCGTCCCCAGTTTCTACATGGTGGAGGACTCCATTCATCCTTCCAAAGAAGTAGGTCGAAGTGGAGAATAGATCCAAGTATTCCTCCAGGAGCTCCTGAACTTTAAGTCGCTGTTCATCAGAGAGGTCCTTTCCTATGTTAGCGTCGACCAAATTAACCAAGGGTGGTGACTCCAAGCCAAAGTCCCTTAAGTCCCCAAAGCTTTGGACATCAGCAACAGCCTCCATCGGTAACAGGTGGACGTAAGTGGCAGGTTGGTTAGGACCTATAACTTTTGGTTTGTCAGTCAGGTTGGCTAGCAACACTGATATTGATCCGGCATACTCTGGATCAAGGATTCTGGGGAAGGTTAGCACTTCCTTGGGAGATAAGTTATCCAGACCTTGGACATCCAGTAAATACCCCGAGGGTATGGTGACATGGACCCAGGTGTTGACAACGACCTGGGATTCTGGGAGCATGGTAGTCGCCTGGGGCAAGTAAACCAGCATCCTCTCTGATCCATCCACAGCAGGAGGGTATAGCTGGACTTGAGAGCCCGGGATGTGGTACTCAAGCTGATTGATTCATCCTTCAGTCTCCAGTAGGCAGGCTTGGGCCTTGACATCAGCCCTAGAATCATGAGCAGTCTCAAAAACCAGAGGGACTTGATGTCCTAAAAGGGAGAGAAAACCACCATCATAGTGGATAACAGCCAAATAGTCTCAAAGAAACTGGGTCCCAAGGAGCAGATCATAGCTAGTGTTGTCCAGAGCAATGGCGTTTGTATCCAAAGTGAGCTTTCTGAACCAAATCAGTAGAGAGGAATAGGCCCCTATGGATCAGGTGCACTGGGGTCTAGCCATGTCATACTCCATGTAGTGTGGCATATTGGGGGCAATCTTGATGCGTTTCATCAGCTTGGAAGAGATAACATTCATGGGGGAGCCACTGTCGACTATGGCATAAACTGGAATCTTGTGGACCTAGATGGCGACTTGGGTGACCAAACTTCCAAACTGAGGTGGCAACATAAGGAACATGGGAGAATCATTTGAAGAAGAGTAAACAGTATCAATGTCTTTATTGTCATTAGATACCGCAGCTACTTCCTCGAGGTTAATGGCTTCTGGTTTGTGTGTAAGGGTTACTTGAGGCTGGACAGGGGTGTCAGCATGGAGCGCCTCGTCTTTCATGCTGAAAGCCCTTTTCCCGCCTCCTCAGCTAGACGTTTCCAACAAGTCTTAGCGCTATGTCTAAAGCCATTGCAATAGGTGCACCACTGATGGGGGTTTTTCTGGTTTTCGACTACATGGACCCTAGGGAGGTTAGAGGGGCCAGTGGGCGCAGCTTTAGAGTGCAGGATCGTGGCAGGGATCTCGTTGAGGGCCTCCTTAATCTCCCTGATACAAGTGAACCCATTCTTTTGCCCGATCATGTGCATCTGGACCTCAGGATAGGACCCCAGGGCGGAGATGATGGCGGTGATGGCATCATCCAGAGTGATACGGTTTGTCATAACTAAAGGTTGTGCTTGAGCGTAGAGCTGGTTGGCAAACTCCATAGGGTTTTCTCCTTTGTTAAGTCAAATGCCCATGAACGCTTGCTTATGGCTGGCCAAGGTTTGGTTACTGCCGAACTCTTTGATAAGGGCGGTGCAGACCTGTTCCCAGGTGTTACACTCCTTCAGATGGGGAGTCATGATTTCCCAGGCGGTGCTGTCTAGGCAGGAGTGGACGTGCTCCACCTTTTGCCAATTGGTGGCCTCATCCATGGAACTCTCGTAGGCATACAAGAAGGAGGCGATATGCTCCCAACCAGGGGTGAAACTTTCCTTGAGCTAGGTTTAAAGTTAGCTACAATGGGAGTGGAAATGGTGTTAACGCCTGGGGTAGGGGTTGGCTCCAAGATCTCCATTTCTGCATATTCTTGAGGAACCCGCTAATCTAATTGCCTCTGAAAGCCTTTTAAGTCTTCTTGGATGTATTCCCAATTTTGACTGAGGGTGGAAGCGGATGCCTTGGTGGAAACCTGCTCCTTTAAGGATTGAATCTCGGCGTTCTGTTGTTGGAGCTGGTTTTTGATGGTGGCCAACTGGGTTTTTAAACCTACAACATGTTGTTTCAAGCCAGGAGATGTGAGCGTTGGTAAGCCTCATGAAAGCACTGAGGTTATCCATCTCATCTGACAGCACTTTGATGGAGACCCTGGGGTCAAGGGGGACACCGTCCGATTGGAGCTTGCACCCCAATGCCACCTTTTGGATCTGGTCCTGCAGGGCAGCCAGGGCAGTTATTGTATCCCTTCTCCAGGGGTCTTTGGGTTCACCTGAGGTTGGGGGGCCTGAAGGCCCTCGAAGCCCACATGGTCCCTTGGGTCCAGCTTTGATGCCCTTCAGGACCTTCTGGCCCAGCAGCCGCGGGGGGATAGTTGTGAGAGGCCAGCTCTCAGTAGCACTGCTTTAGGGACCATAGCAGTTCTTCGACTTGTTTTAAATGCTGGGTCCATGTCACTTCAAACAGCTGGGCGTTTTGGCAAAACTGCTCCTCAAGGTAGCTGGAGATGCTGCTATCTAATACCACTACTTGGTTGCGGATCTCATTGATTAATTATCAGTTATCAAGTATAGCTTTTCAATTGTCATGCATGAAGGAGGAGGCAGCGTCATAGAAGACAAATAATATAGGAATGTAAATTTTGGGTGAGCCCTAGGTGCCAGGAGACCTCCTGATGGTGTAATCCTACTAACTGGAGGAGGTGATGAATTGCGGGATGGATGAAGTTATGAAGGTAGCGATCAGGCCCCAGGGTAAGATCCCCAGCAGGTAATACAGCCAAGGCATAGAGGTCCCACATTGTGGATGGTACGGCGGAGGCGCAGGATCGTCTGGAGTGGGCGCCCTCAGTGTAGATGCTGTGGACTAACTGTTGAACGACATCATTGGTATGTTCAAACTGAAGTTGATATTGGCTCTCATCTAGGGAGGGCAGCGAGAGTTAAAAAGTCAGCACTAAATCTAGCCTTTCTAGCTGCGAGGGCGGCGTTGCGTACCACAAAGTACTAACCCCATTGAGTAACGCTCCTCAATTGACCAGTCGTTTGGTCATCAGGGCTGCTATTGGTTTCCATTTTTTGTGATAGACGTTTTCAATTAGGCCAGCTTGGAGCCCCCTGTAGTGAGCACCACTTCTTTCAGCGCTACAGTTACTTGGACTGGCGACAGGGTTTGTGGTGGCTCAAAGCTGGAAAAATTGGAAAAAAGCACCAAAGAGGAAACGGAAAAGATGAGTTAGTTTACCAAATAATTTATTAAATTAAAATTCTTCAATATTTATAGAGTGCATTGGGACTCGGTGCCTTTGGGATCTTCAGAGCCTCATCCAATCAGGATCTTTACTGATCTTCCAGAATGGCCTCCTTGAGGGCATCCTCAATGGATAGCGTCGCTCACCTGACTGAAAGGGTGGAAAGGCCGCTCCACGTGACTCAGGAATAGGTGAGGATGATCCTAAAAAGAGTTTTTTCTTAGTTAGGTTTGATGACTGATTCAGCATAGCCAGATTCAGAAGATGGGAATTTGATATGATTTTTATCTCAAATCCTGACAACTATTATTATAGGCGATTGCCCAAAACTATGTTAAGAGTAAAGTCCAACGCTAAACTGGTGCTTCTTCCTCTTAAAGATATTTTGATGCTGGTAGGGAACACTTTCCCTATTCACTTCTTGCAGAGCCAAGCAGAGATTTTGATATTGCTAACCTAAGGATATCTGATCCTTGCACTCTTCTCTTAAGAGTAATGTTTAAAACAACCAATGTTTAAACAACTAAGCTAAAATCAGTTTTAATCTGCTTTTTTTAAGTAATAATTCGGGGTTTTTATAGTTAGAATCAGCACACAACTTTTCAGCTGTCCGCTGAGAATATTTGGGCTCCTTTACTGGTTTGACCCTTAGTGTTATGTACTGAATCTCGTTGGGTACCATTGCCTTGGGTTTTTAGGCAGCATAATCCCTGGGCGTTCAGCGGACCAAACAATTGGTATTAGGTACACAAAACAATTGATTTGGCCAATGACGATTCCACTCTTCCTCCAGCGTTTAATGTTTTGGTAGTTTCTGATGACTCCGATCCATTCCACTCTGAACAATTCCCTATAATTTGACTATTGGGTATTATCCCAATACAGAATTATTGCTTAATTTCATTGGGGATGATGCCCAATGAAATTATCTGTCAGCGGCCTCAAATATCATTGGTGATGATACCCAACAATAAATTATTAGTTGGCGACTTATAATATCATCAGGGATGCCACCTAACGATATTCTCATCAATTGGCCACTATTGTCAATCCTATAAGATTACAACTTAATCGTCAAATCTTATATTTGGTCAAAGGGTTGGATTATGTGGTCATCAGCAATTCCAGCAGGGTTTTTTAAAGATGAATGGAATTTATAAGGGTTATTCACCCCCAACACCCTCCATTGTTAGTGTTTTGTGGTGAACTGCTCCATGCAGTGAGCAGCTCTAGTTAGATTTCGACTTTTCTATGATTGCTGATGCATTTTGATACTAAATTCCAATAATATTTCCTCAGGAGAAGTTATATCCTCTACTTGATGGAATATTTGATTAAGGGGTATTTGTCAAACCACTTATTCTTAAAATTAATAGATTTTGAATTAAAATAAAGCTTGTGGTCTTTAAAGTTTTTTTACTAGTTGTGGCAATAAGATGAAGTAAGAATCCCAATAGTATGTCGCTTATTGGTAATTATACAACTTTAAGCTCAAAGTGCAAGGGTTGAGAAATTAGTTATAACATACATCTAAAATTAGGGGATATGGGGTTTTGACCTATTGGAACTCTTGATTCTCAGCTTGCTCAGCAGAACGGCTGATGGAGAGTTGATACAAGGTAGGACAAGTCCATTAGGTAAAGATCAGGTATATTTAACTCAATAATTGAGTGAGAAAATATAATCATATTGTGGGACCCCATCCAGCCCTAGAAAAGAATAATGGTCTCTGCTTAGGTGTGTGAAGTAAACTGGAAGTGGGCTCAGGAGGAATCTCAGACAGACTCCCCAGATTCCACCGCATGGTTGGTGCAATATGACTACCAAAAACTCGTGTAATTGCTCAAGGAGTATGAATAGAACTATCACACCGACTTGAGGGTTTTACCAGAATTTGATCATGTTCTTTGGACTAATAATATCGTTATTTACCCCCATAAAGCTCTTCTCACAATATTGGGCTTGTAATTATCTGACACCTGACTTCATTAATTCCAATTTCTCATACTCACCATAGGACTAATATTCTAGCTGATAGGATGTAAACGGTGACTTGGCACCCTTTAAAGACAAAAATATACATATCATTCATCTTAGATGGCTTCAAGTATTTACTGTCAGGATTCTTGGGAATAGCACCATTGAGCTCAAAAACAGAAACCAAATCATTATGGAGAGCCACAAGGAAAGAGAACGTGAAGCCCCACACTGATCAAAATATGAGAAGCTTGAACTGGGAAACCAGACATTTAGGGGTTCATTAATAGGACTGATTAGGAAACTTCTGCTAGAAAATGTTGCTGTGAGAGCCCTGACCTGGGGGTATACAGGCGTTGAAAATCAATCAGCAATATTGACTGAGTAATTCTTGTTAGGCGGATTGATGTGAGATCCATCCTTATTAAACCCAACCTGGGGAATACAGGCGTCTAGGAGTTCATCATTAATGGGATTGACTGAGTGAACCTAGAGAACTGCACTTGTGTAATTTAGCAGTGAATTTAAAATTGGTGATGAGAAACCGTGCACCAATAATGACCATGAGAAGTAGCATTAGAAAAAGAAGAAAAGATCAAGCTATACCTAAATTATTTTAACCATTTTCACTGACACATTCTATAAAATTGCCATTTTTTACTTTGAATCTCTATATTAGCTGAATAATCTGGTCAAGATGAGAGATATGTCAGGATTTTGATTTGCCCATATCATTAAGCTTAATAAATTATAAAAAACATATATTTTTGGTCTTCTGGGATTCTAACTACTTTAAGATAATCTATAGCAGATGGTTTTCATTATATTGTTAATTATTGTTTGGCTTTATCACTTATAGTATGCTAATATTTTTCACCAATTTGTATTCTGCCAGATAATTAGTTTTACAGCAGATAGAAATCCCAACAATAGAAAAAGGATTATAATATATAGTTAAAAGTATCAACGATAAAATTCTATCAAATGGATTAATTATGGTTTGTCACTAGTTAATGAAGGGATATGGCAAGTGCTGAAACTTGACAATGCTTGTATTGGAAGCAACTTGTGGGTTAGATTAAGGAAAAGCGAGCTGCTAATAATGAATAAATGGTTCCATTACCTAAGCAGGTTGCTAGCCTAATAAAGGAAAATTGATGGGGTCAGATAATGATGTTATACATGCTGTTTTTTAGAACTAGTGGTGCCCAATCCAAAAAGGGGAGCCGCCACGCACCTTTATTTGCAAATGAGCCAAACAAAGGGATTATCATAACTAAAAGCTTCCTAATGTGGCACCGCAGCTAACAGCCTAGGAAGCCATATCATATGGTAAGGAAGCATTGGGAATACTTTTGTTAGGCGCCCGCTTTAGCTGGTGGGACATGGTGGAAAACATTGGTGTAGGAGCATATGCAACATGTGGCATAAGGAGGTTTAAAGTAATTTTCTTCATTAATAGGCCAGCAGTGTCCATTGCTACAGCTTAATTTTCAAGTTAATGCTCAGCAAGATCTGACAAAAGCAGGCAAACATGTGAATTATTTGATGCGCCAATGCGTAATGTGATATTTAGGTTAAAAAGAGGAGTTTTTTGCTGCATCAATGCAAGTGCAACTCGCACCAAAATTAAGCTCCTCAATTTCATACTTCGCATCATCCTCAAAATCACGGGTAAATTGGAGGAGAATACCCTCAAGAAGGGGCTCCATCACCCACAAAGATGCTTTTGAAGTAGGGTTTTAATAGGGGCAGCTGAAGCTTCAAAAAGTTAATTTATTAATATTTTATATAAATTGAAAACTGTTTTGAGTGCGAAAATGGAAGGGATGCAAATCAGGAGGCTCACCAAAGAGCTCTAAAGAAAAATCTGGCTTCATATGATATGGCCATTCTCCTCATCTATCCATTTGAGAGCCTCAAAAGTATTTAGCTCTTCCAACGCTGTGCCAGCACAGAAATTGGAGTGGTGTCATGAGCTGATTGGATGTGGACAGTCACCCATGGAAGCTCTGCTCAAACTGGTTCAGTCATTGACTTAGGATTCAGTAATCTTATTAACTTATTTTTAAATATTTTTAAAATTTCTATTTTAATTGGGTGCCGCTTTGGGAGCCACAACAGATTTCACCAAGGCTGAGGGCGTAAATATTGATCCATATTCAAAGAATTTGGGCGATACAGCCACTGACCCAATTCTGGAAGGAGGAACAGCGGAAGTGGCAGAGGCAGAAGCCATGGGGCACTTGCACTTCAAATGATTGAGTCCAAAACAAAAGGGGCAAATTGAAGCAGCTGTTTTTGACATGCGCCCAAAAAGGGTGATCAGGTGCAGATCTAAGTATGATGCAGGGGGATTGTAAGGTGGAATTCGCAATGAAATGGGTGGATAATTACAAAGGCGTGAGGCCTACCAACTAATTCACCCCATTGGGAACCATAAACTGCAACTTGGGGTCTGCGCTGTAAATGGAAAACCTCTGTGAGCTTGTGACAGAGGCACTTGGGAGAGATTGGACGGCAACCTGGCAAACTGGACTATGATAGTGGCCTGATCTGGGCGCCACATGCAAATGGTGGTAATAGAGACTTTTTAAAAATGATTTGCAGCTTAGATGCTGCTGCATTGGCTTCAGAGCGGAAGCTGAGGTAAAAGTACCTCTAAAAGGGTGGAAGTCAATATAGCTGGTGGGTTTAAAAACTGCTATGGCCATCTCAATGATGGCCACGCTCACATATGGGAAAAGATTCCCATATTTGACATGGAGGCCAAAATGTAAATTGCTCCATGAGAGCACCAAAGGTCTCCAGAGCACCGCCTGGGAGCTTGTGAGGTAGTGATTCAAGTCCCAAGGGGGACATAAAGCCCAAGAAAAGTTAGGATGGTTAGCACAGCCTGCCCAGGTGTGCATCAGCAGCAGCCAAAAGATGCCAAATGGAGGTGCACCACCTTCAAGCTGGGGCAGCAGGCTTTAGTTGGATCTACTTTTGTAAGTTTTGGTTCAATTGAGAGGTTGTTTTTTATATTTTTAAAAAATCCAAATTTGGGTTTGATTTAGATATTGAAGCAAAAGTTGGGACATGCTGTTTCTAAATCCAACCCAAATGGATCACAATCTAGCTGATGGTGGATAAAAACTTTGTGGATGAATGAGAAGATGCATCATTCATC
The DNA here is from genome assembly GCA_022478985.1 of Massospora cicadina. NCBI lineage: Eukaryota > Fungi > Entomophthoromycota > Entomophthoromycetes > Entomophthorales > Entomophthoraceae > Massospora > Massospora cicadina. The sequence goes on along the minus strand of JAKSZP010001316.1, from coordinate 135,827 downwards.
TTGCTATAATCACAAAATTTATTGCAATGGATGCTGTTTCTGGTGAGGCGCCAAAGGAAGAGTTGATACTAAGTTCCATATAAACCCTTGAATTAATACAATAAACCAATATCAGAATTCTCCCTATGTAAGGGGTAAGTCCTGCTTGAAGGAGAAGGTCAATATATACTGCTGTGCAAGACTTAACTTTAATCTACTCACAATGCCCCAAAAAACTGAATTAAGGTTTGAGCTTACATCATCAACTTAGGTAACAAATTCAGAGTATCACCTGATTACTCCAAATTTGGTTATTAATTATTTAAAAATTATTTGCAAATATTCTATTTGATTCCGTAGGAATGGTATCATAGCGGCGTGATTCCTGCTCCACTTTGGGTCATGTTTTGATCTAACAGGTTTGAATACAGCACAGGCTAAAAAAACCTTAGTGTGGTATATATGTCCCAAGGTCAACTCACCTCGTTTACTTTTATTTAACCCAATTCTGAGGCCACATTCACACAACTTTTACAATCAGTGGTCTGAGGATACTAAATTCATCAGCTGTTTATTCTGTAAGCAAGAAAAATTGACCTCTAACTTGGACTATTGAAAGAGCTCCTATTTGAGATTAACCAATTTTAACAGATGCTAAACTATTATCAGGAAATAAAGAAGCTTAACTGAACTTCCAGGTGGGATGCAATAATGAAAAAACCACTTAAGTATCAAGAATGATCAATTAATCACTCTTTTCATAAGCCCAGTGATGAAGAATTTCTCTTTCTTTTCAACAGTACTATAATAAACCATCTTATTTATAAATGAAGAACTTTTTCAGAGAAATATTAGTTATCTTTATTTCTATATTTCCTTATTTTTTTCTGATGCTTAAAATATCGTCCATTGCTTTATCTTGCAAAGCCCCATGTCCTCTCGGCTGACTGTATTCTCTTACAATCAGTTAATATGTCAGGATCCCCAGTACTAGCACATGAGCGCATCAGGTGGAAGCCCAACACTTGCATTACTCGCAATTTTCTAATAAGATTTTTCTTATGATCTTAGGTTTTCCTCAAGATCAGCTTCTGTGTTTGCAATCCCATTTGGAATTTCAGTCTCAATCCACCCACTTTCTCTTAATTTTTGTTACAAATCCTCCCAATTTTCTTGACATAAATTTTGGTCAAATTGAACTAAGTGGTTGAATCATTCTATTCTAATCTTCAGCTTATTATGAAATTGATACTAAATGGTTGGAAAGTCACAACGTTCATCAAGGGTGTTCCAAAGAACCGCTATCTTTTACAATGGAAGAGCTTTAAATTTTTTCTCTTCTTTGATTGAAAGGGGTAAATCAACTGATCTAATTTCATAGTTGCAATTGAAATTCTTATGCAAACTATTACATGTCACATGTACACATAAAATAAAGGCAACCTTTTTGCTAAACCTACCTTTCTATGTTTGACTATTATCCCTATGTTTGTCATCAAGTTCTCAATCCTCTTAATATCATATAGAAGAGCTAAGCGGAGCTATATTACTAGGTTTCTAGTATCTGTTTTACAAGCCATAAAACTTCTGAAAGATATAGACTAAGCTAGATTTATGGTGGTATCTTAATGCACTAATATTAAGGATTATTTTAGTTGACTACCCAGACCATACAATGATGTCCTAAATTTAAGAATACAATAGACGGGGTATATAATGAGTATAAAAAGTATAATTAGCAGTAAGGGTATTGTACTGAGGTAAACCAACCAGGGGACAGGCAATACCAAAATACATAATGGGATAGGGGGAGGCGAGATGTAACCTATTTAGGCACCCCATAGTAGATAAGCTACCCCTGATGCCAGCCAGTACCACCAGGTATAGGGAGGTTGAGTGCACTACTCCAAGGGGTTTCTGCTTTTATGGAGCAGGTGTGGAGGAAGGGTTCCGTGTATAGAAACCAAACTGGGAACCATGACTCAACAAGTTGCTGCTTTGGTCACAGGTATCCATATAGCCAGGCTTGAAGTGTTCCAATAGGTGTAGGTGGAATCTGCTGATTGTCCCAAGGATGATGGGTATGGTTCCCTTGAAAGCATCCAGTGTTATGTTGTGGTGTGTCCACATTGCAATGGTAACTATCAGGGAGCGGAGGGTAGGTGGTATCAGGGATTTGAGTTGGAGCGCGAGGAGGCTCTTGGGTTTGATAATTTTTGGTTATTTTGGGTCCTTAGCAGGCGCGCAACTTCCCGCCATATAGCTCTAGATGGTGGGCATGCTTCAAGGCGGTGGTGTAGGGTGCCATTCCCTCCAAACACTGCGCATTCTGTATGAAGAGAGTTGGGGCGATCTTCTGTTCTTTAGGTTCTTCTGAGGCAACGCCATGAGTTAACTCTTACCCTTAACTGAAGGAGTGGATGATGTGTTAGTCTTCATATTGTCTTCTGTGTTGTGATATCATATGTGATGTCTAAAGCATATAGGTAGCAATCCTTGCAATGACTGGGGCCACATCATATATGTCCCTCTGGGGGTGGTCCTCTGGATTCCTTAGTGTGAAGTAAAACTCTGGGCCAACCCCTTCCCTGACTCATGCTTGTGAGTGTGACAGGCCACCCAATGTGCTGAATGGTTCAGAGGAGACGTTTTAAATTGTGGAGGGGTTCCATGAGGGCCCGCTGCGTTGTGGTGATTTGCAAGGTATGTGAACAGGCGGGACAGGTTGTGTGGGTTGGATAGTTTGAGAGCCTGTGCAAAGTTGGCCCTTGCCGCTCTGACCAGTGTTGTTGCGGGAGGTCTGTGGCTAGGACTTCCTTTATCTGGGTGCCTAGTATACAGTTGGCGTGTACCTCAAAGTATCTTAGGCCCATGCCTCCGCTAGAGCTTAGGCCAAAAGAGTGTTTCCACACATACAGTTGTCTGGGTTCCAGCCCACAGAAACCCCTGGATAAGTGCTCATATTGAGGACATGAAAGTAGGTGAGAAGAATATTGCATGTACATGGAACTACAGCATTGTGAGGATGAGTAAGTTGGCAACTGTTACTCACCTCATTAGTCAGGGGTTCTTCCATTAAGGGAGGCAATGCGGTTGGACATCTTTTGTAGTTGGTTGTTCTCAATTGTCTCATTGACATACCCCCTGTTTCCAGTCATATCATAAGGTGGCGGACAGATTTTGTTTGTAGGAGGTGATGATAAGGGAAAAATGAGAAATTTGTTCCTTTGTGGGGGGCTGTGAGGTTTGGGTGTTGTAGCCCAGTTGTAAGTGTACTTGCCTAAGAGTATTATTTCCATAATTTTGTTGAGTGATGCTTTGCTCACAATGGTTTATTCATATAGTGTGCGTTATAGTTTGCAGGGCATCATTATTGTTAGCTATACTCTTTTATGCAGTTATCACAATTTTAATATGACTGGATGTCAAGCTTGTAACAGCTAGGGCGGATTGGAAAGAATCCGCCAAGCACAATATCAGTTATGATTCTTTGAGTGCCTGAAATGAGGCGATATTGGGATATAATGTGGTATTATTGAATGGCCTCTAAAATAAGACAATTAGCAAAAAGGAAGTGCCAACATTTGATGAATACAAATTAACTTGCCTCCAATTAGGGAGATAGAGAGCTAAAGAATAACAAGCCAAAATTGAGGAGATTTGGCGGAATAGAATAGTCCAAGCTATGAGAGCATTATCATTGAAGCCGCTTTATATAAGAAAGATGGGCGTATGAGAAGTTTAGGTTGTCAATAGAAGAGAAAAAGTGAGACAGAAAAAGGTCGCTGAATTTATAAACATAAATAAAGAGTTGTTGGGAACAATTGCTACTATTCTTAGTACATTTTCAAGTGTGTCTGAAGAACTGATGATCCCCACATCATCTGTCTGTTGTTCACTGGGATTGACCTGTGTGAACTTGACAGCTGACCTAATGATACTATATGAAATTATAATATTGGTGTCAGGGAGTTGATATGACTGGAAGATACACTACCCATACTGATGGATCGGAGCTGGAATCAAGAGGAGTCTTGAGATTTATGGAAAAAGGGTATACAAACCATAATCGGTCAAAATGATGACCATTTGGTGAAATGAGAGGATTTGTGCTGAGATTCAATATTTGCGAGAGTATCTAGAAAAGGGAAGATGAATAGAAGACTACCAAGCTGAGGATGCATCTGGCTTGGGGAACCAAGATATAAAGAGTCACACGGAAGATTGAAAATGTCTTTTCCAAGGTGATTAAGTGATTGCAGATAAGTCTGCAATTTATATCAAAGAAAAGTTAAAACTGGGGTGCTAGCTCCATATATAGTTTATCAAGTTTTATATTAGTAAGTCAGAGATCTTCATATCATCTGATTTGGTTGCTCAGTGGCTAATACCCTGTGCAAACTGACTCGGTGGCATTGAGCCTATACGCCAAAAATTAACAGTGGTGCTCACTACAGGGGGCCACTGGTCAACTGTAGTTTTTCAATAATAAGGTACGATGATGAGCCCTCAAATGTTCCATTATAATTTGATCAGATTATGTGCACGGTATGCTGAAGAAGCATGAGAGTCACCTAACCACAAACCAGCATTATTTACTGTGACCAAACCGGGGGATGATGAAGCTATGATCAATCTGCAAATAGAAAATTGCCCTGAGTGATGACCAACCAACAAGGATGCTACACAAATGTGACTCCTCAGCAACTGAGAGATATTATGGAGTGTCTGCTGCAGAAATATCACCTATATGGAGATGAAGCTGGGGAAACGCCTGATTTTATTCTATAACCAACGCAACCAAGAAAATTGGTATACTCTGTACATTTCTTATTTGGATGTTACTACAACAGGGTGGCTCGCCGCCTCAGTACCCACAGAAGCAAGGAATATCTAGTCACTTATGTGCAACCATCGATTCACCAGCTACTGCGTGTTCTGGCTCGCCACAATATATAAAATGGGAGATATGTTACAGTTTTGTGACGGTTGAGGTCTATCCTCAGCATCACATTGCCCTGATCTTTGGTAAGACAGGGCAGGCTGTGTCTGTATGTATGGAGGAGGAGGGGGCGTTGGTTCTGGCAAGGACGCCTAAGGGGCCAGAGCTTGGAGTAGGCCAAGGAGCAAGATGGGCGTCCAAGTCAGAACAAAACGGAAAACGAGTAAAATGGATAGTTTTGAGATTCAATTTTGATTTGAATTGAAAATGGAATGAAATGGGTGCTTGGGAGTTTCGCGGTTCTATTGGGATTTAAAATGGAACTGGCGCGGAACCGTTGAGGATCAGAACAGGCACAAAACCATTGAGTAAATATTCCGCGATCCTGCTGTAAAGTTTACAACAAACATCATTCAAGATGGCACCATAAGCTTATATTATATTTTATTTTAGCTTTTAACATGTGTATATAGGGAAGGAACTGGGAGCTGGAGGCTCCTCAGTTCTGTTTTCTATCAACTTGGCTAAATATTAGTTAAGGAACCTATAATTCATATATTTATAATTTGGGTTCATTTTTAAGATATTGCCTAACTGCAGCCATGTTTGGCTTAAATCAACAAGAATTGGACTTTGAGAGTGAGCTTGGGAGGGCTATTGCCTCCCTCTATACCTTGTCTTGGAGTCAAGGCATGTTGCTGGGGTTAAGTATACTTGCAACTGTCTTCCAGGGGTGCTTGTCCAATCTTGTAGCGCGCGCACTAGGAGAGTATTATCAGGAGTCCTGTCAGCCCTATGGTCTTTAACATGGATCCTGTTGCCCAACTCATTCGTGGCTCATTGGAAGGAGCCAGTGCATTACAAGTTTGCTCAAGCACAGGAACTAGATATTCGACTCCTGCTTGACCACCTCAATCATTTGTTTTCAGAGGTACATGGTGCACTGGTACAGATGGATCATTGCATTGGGGACATCAACTATCAATTGGACATTTTGGTATCACAGTTAAATCTAGAATTATATTAAGTAATAAAAGAACTGCTGGATCATCATGGCCTATCAGAGGTGTGGATTCAGGATGTAACAACATTGGGGAATAATACTGAGCGCTTTATGATGGAGCTAGCTGAATGGGCGGAAGCTCTCAAAGCCATGATTGCCCAGCTTAAGGAAAAAATGACCATATGGAACAGCAAGTGGTGGACAAAGTCTGCTCTTTATTGACAGAATTAATCAAACTTTGTATTGAATGGAGTACTCAGTGAATGGAGGATAATGCGCTTATCCTTTGGTCAACGTCTCCTAAATATCTCCAGCTTATTTGTTGGGTTACACAACTGGAAGCTGTTAATTAGGCTGAGCCCCAACGAGCCTTCCCTCTTCTGATTGGTGAGACAAGAGAGTATGCGGAAATGCAAGGGCACCTTGATACTCTTTAATGGGCCAACAAAAAAATTGGTATGGGAACAAGCCTCCCTTGTTAACCAAATCAATGATGCCAATCAATAAGTGGATAATGCTAGCTGGCAGTATACCTACCTGCAAAACATAATTGAAGAGGTCCTCTCATGATTACAAGCTGTGGAACAAAAACTGAACATTGGGAAGGAAGTACAACAAGAGTTGCAACATTAGTATGTGTTAGATTTTTGATGGGCGACTCAAAATCAAACCCTTCGAGAAAACCATCAAAGCTGATATATTACTCCCATTAATGGATCCTTTGATCCTTCCCAATTTATCCGCATGGTTAGTTTCATCCTAAAACTGCCTCAATTCTAATTAAATCATTCTAATTATTGTAGCAAATAATAGCTAGATATAATTACTTTATGGCCAATTATGGGAACCACTTGGGTGTAACCAAATGGATCTACAGCACAAACTTAATTGCATTTATTATTTTATGCAAATATGATTAATGAATAATAATTATATGTATGTCAATCACCGTAATTGGCACAATAGTACTTACATATGGACTTCCCAATTAGGGAGTACCAAGTACTATCAAGAGGCCTGCCAACGTCCCAATTAGGGGTGCGTCATTATTCAAATTCTATATATTCTTTTCCCATACTTATTTTATTTCGTCAGCTGTATGATTAAATGTAATTGGGCTGAATGAAAGCAAATATAAACCACTGAGGTGCTAATATTATGCCTAAAATCTTCCCAATTAAGAAAGTAGTGGTGCCTCTAATTAGGCTGAAATGATTGTAATTAAGTTAATTCACGAGCTGAATTAAGTTGGGGATATTTTAATAACCACTGCCATAATCCATAGCAGATTGGCATGGTTTTAATTAACTCATCTAATAGATGAGTATGGCCAGGAGATGTCCTAAAGGTATACAATACTGGCGCCTGACCCTAAAATAAAATCATCATCTTTCCATATCTTTAAATTTTCATCTTATATCTTCTTATCTTAATTTGATCTTCATATTAAGAGTGTAGACAAGCATTCAGGGGAGCTTGTCATAATTACCTGTGTCTGGAGAGTTTCCGATTAGAGAGGAAAATTACCCTAGAAGAGACCAAGAGAGTCATATATTGTTGTTTAGCTTTGTGAGCCTCCAAAGTTATGAAATACCATAAGACACATAGCATAATCGAGGATTTATTGGCTGAAACTCTTCCCAACTATCAAAACAGGATACATCTAATAAAAGAGCTAATTCTCAAAAACTCACAAGTGGTGCTCACTAAAAACCACGTTACACTTTAATATGAATAATTCATCCAAATACCAGGCAGGAGCTGCCAGAAGTTACAATGGAAAACAACATGGAAACCAGTGACAGAGAAATCACTGAGTACTTCAACACTGCATGTCAGAATACCGAGGAGAGCACTTCATACTGCTTGGATCTAACACGGTGGGAGGAGGGCATGTGGACATAACTGGCCCTATTGAGTTTACCTCCAATAGTGTGAAGGAGATGATGGAGAACCTATTTCATGGGTATAGAATTGGTACATTGAAAATGGACCCATCTTTTTGGCTGTTATACTACTTGAAGGATCAGGCCTTCAAGATGGAGATGTATATGCGGTACTGAGAGGTGACCATGGCAACCTTGGCCAAACGCCTCAACTGTACACAAGCAACCAACGAATTTTGATTAGCTTTGTACAGCCCTCAATCAAGCACACCTAAAGGATTCTGGCTTGACAGAATCTAGAGCTTGTGGAAATTTACAGAATACAAGAGGAGGAGCAGATCTTCCCAATCAGGCTTACTGGATAAGCTGAATTCCAGTTTTAATGAAGTTAGAAAGGCTATTTAAATAACATGGGAACAGGTGAATGATGCCCACAGAAGAGTGAACACCTTGGAAGATCAACTCAATGAAAAAGTTCCGAAAATTGCAGCTGAGGTCCTCTCTTTACATGGACTGACCAGTGGGTGGGTCAATAATATCAGTAAATGCTGCCAGAAATTGGAGAATTACTCCATATTCTTGTCATCTCAGACTGAACATTTAACCAAAAATTCCACATTTGCTCAGAAAAGCCACTTGGAATTGAAAAACATGCATGTTCAACTCGATGAATATGTCCAAACTGAGTTGGGAATATTGCAAAAGAGCATCGAAGATCTGGCTGCCATGCCAGTATGGCTCAAATAATGAGGAAGATTTTGAGCAAATTCAGGAAAATTTATGAAACTCTGGTCAACAATATCATCCGTGCAAGCAAAGAACGTCAAACTTACTAAAGAAAAACAAGATCTTCAAACACAGCTATCAGCAACTAATGACCACGTTGCCAATCTAACCAAAGATGTGAAGCATATACTGGCTTCTCTTAAATTATCTTCTGGAAAGAATATGAAGAACTTAAAAAGGAAGTTAACAACCTAAAAGAAAGAAGTTGCAACTGTTCGACTAGTCCTCAAGGGGGAGAGCAGTAAAACCTTTAAGTATTCAGGCAGAACACAACTGAAGAAATTACATAAGACCCAAATTCAGGAGTATGAATCGAGCAGTTCAGAGCAATTTCATGAAGCAGAATCCTCCAGAGTTGAGACAGATAACAAAACAGATATTTTGGACGTTTGCTCAATACTAAAAAATCTTACTTCCATCCAAACTCTAGATGACACTCATCATGAATGAACTCAATTCTGACCAAAGATTCCCCCAGACCTTCAAACTCTAGATGAAGCGTAACTCCTCTGGCCAATTCTGGGCGCAATGACTTCAAACCCTTGAATTTGCCAAAATTTGACAAAGAAGGAAAATGTCCATTCATTAATAAAATTGTTCAAAAAGGCTATGTGAGGAGGATCAGATCATGCGAAGTCTACAGCTCTCATTAATTGTCTGGACTCACATAGTGTCAATCTTAATATGCCCTATTTGGGTGACAGTTGGTCCTATTTGGATGCAAAAAAGGCCCAACATGAAAAGGATCCAAAATGTTGATACAAATTGGCCAAATATGAAGTTGGTGAAGAGGTACTATTCTGTAACACACTTGGATTGGGCTGATTACAGAAGTTAAATCACATTTGGGTTGGCCCATTTGTGATTATTAAGAAAATGTCAAGGTTTGTTTATACCATCAAAGAGGTTAAAACAGGCCATATTTATAATTGAGTCCACGCAAAATTCCTAAGGAATTTTAGGAAAAGGGCCAATTAAAGAAAATATAAAAATATGTATACACAATTTATAAGAGAATAATAATTATGAAGGAAAAAATAAGAAAATATATAAAATAGTAATATATATATATACATATATATTTATATACATAGTTAAAAAAGAGAAAAATAATATATTTATTACAAAAATTATATATGAATTGGTAAAATTAAATACTTAATTAAGGTTTTTATTCCTTCGCTTTGGGGGGAGGTGCCTCAGGACCAGATTCCTCATTCCCATGTGCCAAATCGGCCCAAAGTAGCCTCTGAATAAAAAAACAGGGCCAAATAGATGTCATTAAAGTTGGTAAAAAAATAAAACACTCCAACTGAGACTCTTAAAGTAATATTAAAAACATACCCATACAAAATGTTTGGCTTAAATGATTGAAATGAGACTTTATTCAGGATTAAGAGCAGTGACAAAATTATAAAATGATGAAGAGACGTTGTTACCAAATATTGAGGAGAAAATTGGGAAACTCATGGTTTATATTCCAGTCAAGTGGGGGAAATGTTATATTTTGATGGTTGACTTAAAAATAAACCCTTTGAGAAAACTATCAAAGTTGATATATTGCTCCCATTGATGGATCCTTTGATCCTTCCTGATTTATCTGCATAACTAATTTCATCCCAAAACCGCCTCAATTGTACTTAAATCATCCCAATTATAATAGCTAATATTAGCTTTATATAATGACTTTATGGCCAATTATGGGAACCACTAGGGCGAACCAAATGGATCTACGGCACAAACTTAATTGCATTTATGAATTTAAGGCATATATGATTAATGAGTAATAATTTTTATGTATGTTAATTACTGTAATTGGCATGATAGTACTTACATATGGACTTTCCTAATTAGGGAGTACCAAATACTATCGAGAGGGTTGCTGATGTTTTGATTAAGGTTGCATCATTATTTGAACCCATATATTCTTTTCCATCAATTGTTGTATTTCATCAGCTGTACAATGAAATGATAGTACTTGCAAATGGATGGCCCAAATAGGGAGTACCTAGTACTATTGAGAGGCCTGCCAATGTCCCAATCTGGGGTGCATCATTATTTAGATTCTATATTATTTTCCCTCACTTATTGTATTTTGTCAGCTGTATGATGAAATGTAATCAGTCTGAATGAAAGGCAAATATACACCACTGAGGTGCTAATATTATGTCTAGACTCTTCCCAATTATGAGAGTAGTAGTGCCTCCAATCAGGCTGAAACAATTGTAATTAAGCTAATTCAAGGGCTGAATAACTTAAGGATATTTTAATAACCACTGCCATAATCTATAGCAGATTGACATGGCTTTAATTAACTTATCTAATAGATGAGTATGGCCAGGAGATGTCCTAGAGGTATACAATACTGGCGCCTGACCCTAAAATAAAATCATCATCTTTCCATATATTCATATTTTCATCTTATATCTTCTTATCTTAATTTGATCTTCATATTAAGAGTGTAGACAAGCATTCAGGGGAGCTTGTCATAATTACCTGTGTATGGAGAGTTCCCAATTATAGAGGGAAAATTACCTAGAAGAGACTAAGAGTGTCAGATATTGTTGTTTAGCTTTGTGAGCTTCTGAACGGTTAGAAAATACCGTAAGGTACATAGCATAAACAAGGATTTATCAGCTGAAACTCTTCGTGACTATCAAAACAGGAATACATCTAATAAGCGAGCTAATCCTCAAAAACTCACAGTATGAAACGCTGCAACATGATTATCAGAATGGACAGTATAAATGCTATTTGATTAAAGCGGAGCAGTTGATCAACAAACAATTTGTGGGGCACGCTGGAGCTGAGGGAAGTGGGGCAATTAGTGGTGATTTGGGGGAAGAATGCTATAGATCAGCAAATGAATTTCCCTTAGGCGTTACAATGGACCCCCCACATGACACCACTTCTTCCAAGTCCTTTTCAGTGGATTCAAGTCCATCTGGCCAGCTGTATGATAATGCACAAAGGAATGGTTCCTGTAGTCGCTCTGAAACAAAACTGACTGCTCCTTTTGACAGGAACCTGGAGCAAGGTGAAGCCATTCGAATCAAAAATTACCTCCTTTCAGTCATGATGGGTTCTACAAATTTACTTTAAGCATTTTAAATTTGCTGTGGAAGGGGCTATTGATCAACAAAAAGCGAAACTGTTGCTGTCCTCTTTAGATGTGAAAAAGCTGATCAAGTTGCCTGCTATCTTCCATATAGCTCAGTATCCTATGAAGAAGTTAAAGCGATTGTTCTCCAGCTGTTAGGGGGTGCTACCAAGATGGTCCAATGGAAAGCCAAATTTATACAGTTTCACCAAAACAAGACCCCATTAGAATTTGCTGAGCATTTTTCAGCGGAAGCACATGTCCTACTTGAAGATAACATTTTATCTGCTGAGTACGTCAGTATAGTGATGACAGTGGGTGTCAAACCACATTGGGAACTATATAATGCTATGTCTCACATGTTGGATAGAGATGCCAGACTTATCCAAATCATGAACACCTTACATCGACTCTCCACCTCAATCAGCACCCCCAATGTAGCCCAAAAAACCTCTGCTGTCTCCACTCTAAACTCTTCAGGATATGGGCTGCAGCGACTGGTTTATCAGCCACTAGGACATATTCATCCATCATATGAGTCAGTAGATTCCTTTTGGCCCATGTATGTCTTGTAAGTTTGTCCACAACCTTAGAACCATACTGGCAACTTCTGAACTTGTCCTTCCGCCACAAGCTATATATGTGAACCTTTTATGAACACTTGCTTCCAGTGCGGATTAAAAGGGCATTATGCAGATAATTTGACCTAGCAGACCACAAGTGTATGTAATGCTTACTGAGAAAATTAAGCAGGGAAAAGCTCGAGCGTAGTAGAGATGGGATGCTCTACCTCTAAGTCCAATTCACTTGTCCCTAGCAATTCCCAAACGTCTTTTTGAGTTAAATTCGAACCTCAATCAGATGATTTGTTATACCAGCAGCTTTTGTTGGATAATCATGCCTCCGCTTCTAGGAGTAAAAGCTCATACAGAGTCCCAAGTTGCGCCAGTATGTGCAGAAGCCATATGCGTGGAAGATCCTGGAACAGAATGGCACCAGCAACGCGGATCCCTTGATGAACGTTGCCTCTTTAGTAGGGGTTAATGTAGCCATTCTGGTAGAGAAAATCACTAGTGAGTATCCTCAGGTCAGCAAGGGCATTTCCTTCTTTTTGAGTAACACAAAGCCCTTGGACGTACATTTAATAAACTCTGATGGTTCTTCTTACTTTGAATGTACTTACTGAGACATTTTCATTCAAAACACAAAAATCCGCGCTATCATAGACACAGGAGCCCCTGTGAACATAGTCTCTACTCAGTTGGTGGCTAAACTTTTGTTGAAATTGGATGTGGACCATTGAGTAGTATATGGTACCATGGGAGCGCATAGCACTGTGTCTGAAGGAGCATATAGCACATTGCCTTTGCGATTTGGGTCAGTCCAGGCATCCGCTCTGGCGGTGGCTTTGCCAAATAACAACTACAACATGTTAATCGGCGAGGCATTTATGAGGAAATTTAGTGTTGTGATAATTATGGCGGAGGAAACACTTACTATTTTACGCCAACAGACTATCATATATTTTACCTCTTGTGTAATCCCAATGGATCTGTTCCGCTCTAGTCAAATCAATCTAGCGTACAGGGATGGAGTGATTCCTGTTCATTATCAATGACAGAGTCGGTGGACCTCGACCCTCCCCAACCAGATATATGAGTACAAAGGGATCCCACTTTGGGATATGAGCGCTTTGAGCCTACCATCTTAATATCAGTACATAGTAGGGACTAGGCTAGGAACTGATCTCTCTAAAGGGATCTATGGAGAAATTATGGCGCCACACCAGCACCCCTGGCTTGAACCACATGTGGCTCCAGGGTTATTGCTACCTGGGGTTGGGGAGGTGAAAGTGCTGCTAGCGAACTTACAGAAAAAGAAAATAACGATCTGGTGGCACCAAGTAGTGGCTTACCTATACTTGGTCCCTATAAAGGAAGTTTGCCATATTTATGATTTTGGTTCATAGAAAATCTTGGACTACCAGCAAGCTCATCATTCAGCGTACTGACCATGGTTCTGCGGGAATCACTCACAGTATTATTGGTGGAACAGCAAGGGAAGGCTACAGCATTATTTGTGAAGGTATTGGGATATTTTCGCACATGACAATCATGATTTGGGGTGCGCTCAAGGAGTGGTACATTGGAATAAACGGGGGATCACTCTCCCATTTGATCATTACCTATTAGATGTTCAAAGGTGGCAAAATAGTTGTCTCCAATGAGATGAATAAACTTATTATGCAGGGAATGCTAAAGCTGTCAAACAGTCCATGGGCATCACCTGTGCTCATTGTAAAGAAAAACGATAGCTCAAATCAAGTGGTTATTGACTATTGTAAACTCAATATAATGAAGAAGGACTCCTACCCTCTTCCACAGATTGACAATACATTAGACCAATTGGGTGAGAAAATTATTTTCCCACCATGGATCTATCTTGGGGTACTGGCAGATCGAATTGCCATTAGCGGAATGGGAGAAATGTGCGATCATCATTTTTAGAGGGTTGTTCCAGCTGACTTACATGCCACAAGGGTTTTGTAACGCCCCGGCTACATTCCAGCATGCCATGGTTACGACTTTAGGTGATTTAAAGCTGTCCTGCATTCTAGTTTATCTCGCTGACATCAATGTGTTCTTGTGGATATTTACAAAGCACCTTATTTACTTGGAACAAGTTTTTCAGCGCCTCAATGCCACTAATATCAAAATTAAGCCTCGAAATTGCCATTTCTTTAAAAAACAAATTGAAATACCTTGGGTTCGTCATTGATTCAAATGGGCTTAAACCAAAGCTGGCTAAAGTGGAAGTGATAAGCAAGATGACTCGACCAGGTAATAAGCGAGACATTCAGTTGATTCTGGGGATGGTTGGGTATTACCGATGGTTCATTCCCAAAAATCAGTTGCATTGGGGCCCCACTTTTCGAGTTGCTAAAAAAAAGCTTCCTTCAATTAGACAAAACAATGCCAGATTGCTTTCTATATATTATAAACTGCATTAGCAAGCGCACCCATTTTGCAATATCCCAACTTTGACAAACAATTCATAAGGCAAATGGATGCATCTCTCACCGCTATAGGGGCAGTATTGTCCCATAAGGACAACAATGGTGTGGAGCATCCTGTTGCATATCTGTAGAAAGAGCTTAAACTGTCACAAATGAAACTACACTGTGACCAAGTGGGAGTGTTTAGCGGTGATCTACACTTACAACAGTTTTGGGTATATCTACGTGGGGTATGATTCCAAGTAGTGATGGACCACGCTTCCTTGCATTGGCTGCAGAATATGCATGAACTGGAAGGGCGACTAGCACATATGGCACTGAAGCTCCAGGAATATGATTCTGAGATTATACACAATCTGGGAGCAAAACATCAAAATGTGGATTGTCTTTCATAGCTGCCAACAGTCGCTATCACAAAGGATTTAGATGCCATAATGTATAAAAAGATGGTGGTGAACAAATACCAGGATGCGCTGCCACATGTGATCAAGGTATTAGATGGACTCAGGTGGTTACTATCCTATGTGGGGTAGAACTTTATAATCAGATCAGAGACTTGATCTTGAGTTTTCCTTAACCTTAGGCCAGTCCTGCGCTTATTATGGATGCACATCAGGCTGTAGGTCATGGAGGATTATGGAAAACGCTGGAGTTTCTGTGACCCCAATACTACTGGGAGAGCATGCATTATGATGTATTGTAAACAGTTAGTTGCTGCCATCAGTTTCAAGTGGGAAAACTACTCCACAAGAAGACCACATACCAGCTGGTTAAACTCCGGTTCACCTGGCACACCATTTCCATTGATGTAGTGGGGCCTCTGCCAACTAGTGCCAATCGATCCAAATATATAATAGTCACCATCAATCAATTGACTTGATGGGTGGAGGAAAGGGCCATTAATGACTTGGGCGCGTTCACCACTGCCGCGTTTATTATGGAGTGTGTTATACAGTGACACGGCTGCCCACAATTCATTTTAATGGATAACAGAATATATTTCACTTTGCACAATCTGCCAAAGTTGAATGAGTTGATGGCGATCCGTGGGGTTTTGACCACCCCCTATCATCCAGAATTAAATGGAAGGTGGAGCAGGTCAACGGAACTTTAATGAAAATACTTCACAATTTGGTAAAAGATTAGCCATTGGGTTAGTGCCCTTCTACCTACCTCTGTGTTTGCAATAGTATCAGCTATCACTCACCCACTGGTAAGAACCCATTTCAACTGGTGTATGGTCGACATCTAACTCTGCCTGAATTGATTTATTTGTGTGTAGAGGACACTGGTGGTGTGGATCCTCAGCGATATTTGAAGACTCTGACGGAAACATTAACTAACTGCAAATGAAAGCCTATTTCACCAGTTTGGCCAAGAAGAATCACAATCAGGCAGCTGATCAGAAGAGAAGGAGCGGAAATCCACTGTTTGCTGTGGGGGATGACGTTTTGTTCCACAACCAGCACGAATTTGGGCGGAAAAACAAGCTCTCCAACATCTGGGCTGGCCCACTTTAGATAATTGAGAAGACTGACAAGGATGTCTACACAATCAAGGAACCTGCTGGGGGTCAGATTATCAACTGAGTTCACACAAAGTTCCTCTGAGCATATAATCAGTAAGAGCCTAATGTCCAGTCAAAGGGTGGGGGTAATGTCAGAAAGTTGATATGACTGGACGATATGCTACCCATACCAACAGATCAAAGAGGGAATTGAGATGAGTCTCAAGATTTATAAAGAAAGGGTATATGAATTATATCCAATCAAAATTACGACCATTCAGTGAACTGAGGGTAATTATGCCAAGATTTGATTTGAACAAAAGTATCTAGAAAAGGGAAGAAAAATAGAAGACTACCAAGCTGAGGATGCATCTGGCTTGGGGAACCAAGATATAAAGAGTCACATGGAAGATTGAAAATGTGTCTTTTCCAAATTGATTAAGTGATTGCAGATAAGTCTGCAATTTAGATTAAAGAAAAGTCAAAACCAGGGTGATAGCTCCGTATATAGTTTATTGAGTTTTTATTAGTAAGTCAGTGATCTTCATATCATCCGATTTGGTTGCTCAGTGGCTAATACCCTGTGCAAACCAACTTGTCGTCGTCAAGCCTATATGCTAATAATCAACAAGTGTTGCTCACTACAGGGGGCCCATTGATCAACCACTCTGTATTCTAAATCTCCAGTTGCCAACTATGCCTTATAAAGCCTGCGTTGCTATGGGATCTTCATGAAATACCACACCATCTGAGTATGAGGAACTCAAACTCACCTTAGACGCAGTGCTCAAAGAACAGGATTAACTGCTTTAAGAACGGAATGCTGTCATGCACCAGCTTGATAGCACATTTAGCCAAATGAAAATTCTGGGACAAAAAAACAAAGAACTTGATACCTGGTTGGATGACTTTGTGCAGTTATGCCCATGAGGTGTGATTCAGCAACGTGAAGGAGTGGATCAAAGCTGAAGTTGTACAACAGCGGGCTAAAGGGGTCCCCTTTTTTGAGCCCTATGTTTGGTGTGATTTTTTTGGTTAGAAAGCCAGGGCCACATGCAGCCATGGATGCTATCCTGTAAAGAGCATCGCCCAGTTTATGAATCTGGGTGAGTTTGTTGGCGCTCAAGCATTCCTTCAGGTATGGCAAGCAGAAGAGGTCATATTCCTTCTCCTGGTCTAGTAATACCAGGGCTCCAATTGCTTTGGACTGACATATGTTGGCGACGGAGTGTATATTGGTCCAAATTGAACGCTCTGGTATGAACCCAAACTGATTGGGTGATAGGATATTGGAGGCTATTGTGCCTAATCTGGTTGCAAAAATATTTGTGAGTGTGGGATCCACCAATGGATGCCACAAATAATCTTTTTAAGTGAGATATTACTTTTTAATAAAAGTATAAAATAACCCTTATTAAAGTTTTTTTATTTTTTATTTTTCAGGCAGGGCCAAAACCAGGAAAGGTCCCTTTGTCAATACCAGCTTTTCCTATTTAAACTAGTTCAAATTTCGAGACCAGGGGTATTTGAGGCAAAAGAATGTAAAGCTCAGTCATCTAAATTAGGTAATATAGGCTTTTGGCCTATCAGATTGAAGATAAAATCTTTGAAGCAAAACCAACCTATGTGGTAATGACTTGATAAATTGTATCCAATCCTCAGCAAGTAAAATCTTTTCACCTCGGTGGTGGTCAAACTCATGTGGTACTAATTGGTTAATTTTTATCCTATCATCATCAAGTAAAATCTTTGCACCTTGGTGATGGTCAGACTTAGATGGTAATGATTGGGTAATTTGGTGGCAGTGGGACTCGGATGGTAATGATTGGCTAATTCTTACCCTATCATTATCAAGTAAAATCTTTGCACCTCAGCAGTGGTTAGACTCAGATGGTAATGATTGGTTAACTCACACCCAATCATTAATGGGTAAAATCTTCTCACCTCACAGTGGTTCAGATCCGGGCAGTATTGAACTCCTCGAATTCAGCTGAGAAGTTGGAGTAATCCTATTGTTATTATTTACCTTTTTAAGCCAATTTTTGTGTTAAATTTTATTTTTTCATTTATTAGGATTCCACCAAGAATTCGCCAAGGTTTTTTTGCTGTTTGTACTTATATTATTGTTGACCACAATATTAGTTGATGGTCAGCCAGGAGATGGGCCAATCATAATAGCAGATTTGGGAGCCCTAATACTTCCAACATTCTTTTTTAAGTTGAGAAGGAGAATGTCCAACAGTGAGTAGTTTTGTATCAGTGTTAGAGAGTGCAATTAGGTGCTGGTTGGCCTGGTCAAGTTTGTCACCCTTTTTGAATAGGGTTATGACATAAGAGTCCTGGCCACCTGGCAAGAGGTTTGTCTCCAGCAGGCAATGGTTTATTGATGCTATGAGGTTGGGGGCAATTAGATTGAGTATTTTTATAGAATACATAAGGTATTCCATCAGGCTCTGGGCATTTCCTACGTGAGCACCGCGGACTGTGTCCCAGAGCTCCTCCTGCGTAATGTTTAGGAGGTTGTAGTCTGACAGTGTGCTTTGTATTCTAGCGGTGTATATAAAATCTTTAATCTTTTGGCTCCGTTGGGGTGTCATGGTATAGTTTGGTGTAATAGAAGTGTACTTCAATCATGACCTCCATTGGGTCAGTTGCCAGGGTGCCATCAACTTTGCAGATCTATGTGCTCGTGGGCTGTTTGCCTCAGGAGTGGAATTTGTGAAAAAAGTAAGTCAAGCAGGTTTTGCCTTTCTTTATGAACTTATCTTTTCTTGATATTTTGATTCTGTGCTGGTGTTCAAAAATTTTGGCGTATAGGTGGGCGGATATTTCCGCTCATTTGCGCTCCATTTGGGGCTTTAACCAGACTTCAGGTGTGGAGCTCAAGGTGGTCTAGTTCTGCTAAGGTGCGCCTGATTGTGGCCGTGTCAGCGGTTTATTTACACAAGGGGACGTGATGAGTTTTATCTATTAGTTTGGTTTTGAAATTTGCTCAGGATTTTATGGGATCCAATATGACAGGGTTGTGAATTCTGGACATGTGGCCTCATGCTTGACACAGTCAGATATTTTGGGAAATTTTATGTTTTCCTTGTGTAGCTTCCTCCGGGTTGACGCCTGTGTGGGAGTTCAGGTTGGCGAGAGTTGCACCAAAACAAGTTGGTTGTAGAAATTGATTTTTGCTTCAAAGTTGGCAATGTTCAAATGGTAGTTTTGGTACAAGGATGTAGTTATTGCGGCTCATTGAGGTGATTATTTCCTAGCGTATGTTGGGAAGAGTCATGTTGGGAAGGAGTGTTGACCTGGGGGGAGTGTATCATGTAGGGCCAGGATGCCTTCATTTCACAGAACTTGATGTTCTCCAGTGGGTATCCCCCTGAGTTAGGTCATCAGTCCATGTTGAGGTCATCCCAGCAGTTGAAGTCTCCCAGTAGGATGGTATCTGGTAGTAGGGCGAGCGTTGAGATGGTTTTGAGGAATTTTTTCCTCTTGGCTGCAGTGCACGGTGCATAACGCATGTTATTGATATTGTGTCCTCTTGGTTTAGCACTATTGCAATCAGGATGCGACCATGCAGATATGAAGAAGAGTTTGTGATTTTTAGTTTTTTGTTAATTTTGGATGACCACCCCACAGTGTGCCATCCATACCAATAGGGATAGTTAGACTCTGGCTGACCAGGAACCCTCTTCCCCTGTAGACAGGGGAGTTCTTGGATGACCAAGATATCTACAGGGGGATTTCACAGAAGTCCAGCTTTTTGGTTTAGGACGCATGAGCTCAGGCTCACACAATGTTTAGCATCCCTATTGTCGCTGAGGTGCCCGCGGTGCCTCAGGAGCAGTTAGAAGGGCTACCTACCCACACCAACACCCTTTTTGCTAGCCCTGCTTCATGTTTCAGGGCCAGTATATTCTGTGACATCATCCAATCCCATGCCCTATGTCAATTTCTCACAGATATTTCAGTTGATATTAAATTTTGTGACAGATTTTCCCACTCGTGACTCATGGTGGACCAGTGTGGTGCGCTGATTTGTTTCTGTGGTTTTGGGGTGCGAATTTTGGGACTTTTGGGTCCCGCTTTTTCGCCTATAGTGGAGCCAATTTGCTCTGCTAAGTTTTCTTGATTAATACCAGCTGATAATTCAGTTGCACTATTGAAAATTTTCATTTTAGGCATACTTCTCTGATTGGATAGCTAATAAATTCCTACATAAGTATACTAAGCTTGGACAGTCTGTAATGATTGGTTGGCTTGGCTAATTTCCTCTAAGTCCTCCTGAATTTTGATGGGGTCAAAGGTAGAGGCTGCAAGAGATGCAGCCTTGGCGGCTCCCACTTGCAGGCCTTCTTCAGCATTTTGCAAGCTTTGGGTGTTACTGGGTCTATGAGGAGGTAGTGTCTTTCCACTCCTCATTGGAAGGCATAGTTGGCGTCAGTATTTTTACCATATTCTACATCATCTTTGTCTATGGTGTCATCGCAGAAGTCTGGGGCCATGATGCCTTCCTTCACAGGGCATGCATGTTCCTTGTGCCCCAATGCGGTGTAGTGGTTGCAGATAGGTGTTACACATACCAGTGTAATGCAGAATGGCTCTGACACCTTCCTGTCTGGAAGGTGAACCTCCACTGTATGAGGGATTCTTTTGAGGTCCATGGCTACCTCAGGGAGTGGGTGAATCATGGCGATTGCCTTTCCTGTGCACAGATCCATATTCAGGTGAAACCACTTTAATTCAATTTTCTAATTTCTCCATAGTTGGTAAGTCCAGCTCGGAGCTCCTCCTCAATTTGCTTGAAGGGAAGGGTGATAGGGAGTGTTTCAATTGGATGAACAAAGTGTTTGCATTTTTCATTTGGTGCACACGGTGTGCACAATTTGTTTGCCCTCGTGGAGGGCAACTTTGATGCATACTTTTGCAGCGTTGTCTGCATCTTCTTCACTCTCAAAGCCCAAAATGACCCAACTCCATTAGATCATATTGATGTTAAAATATACTGAATAGGGGAAGAGGGAGGCCTGTGCCTCGCATACTTTCTTCCATAGAGTTAAAAACTTGACTTTCAGGTGGAGTCAGAGACTAAGCTCTACCTTTGATAATGGTTGGTTATGTTTAGTTCCATGTATTGGTTATGTTTCATGGTGAGTTCCACAAACTCGAGCAGTGCTCAAGTCTGTTGTTTTTTTTGTTGGACATGTTTCCCAGTCCCCTTTCAGGGCGTTTCATGCCCTTTGGCGCACCATTTTAGCCATTTTCTGTTATGACTTTCTCCAAGTTTGATTGGGATTTGGTGAATACGCCCATCTCTCCTGTGTGATTATCAAAAATTGCTGTTTGAATTGAATTGTAGTAACTAATGTTAGATTCTAGGAAAAGTAACTAATTAGTATAAAGGTTATTATTGAGCTAAAATTGAGAAAGAAATTATATTGAAGATGAAGTACAAATCTTTATGACTTAAAAGTAATCCTAGAATCAAAATGGATAATTCATATGTTAACGGAGTTGAAAATTATATGAATGCAAACACATGGTTTATAATTATTAATAAACAAGAACTGATTGGATTAGATTCAAAGTTATAGTTTCATACAATATATATAACAGTATCATAAGAATTGTTATTTTACTTATTAGAGTTAATCTAACTAGGTAATAGACATTAAAAACTGCTCAAAGAGTAAAAAGAAAACAAAATCCCTACATATGAACTGAACCTCCCAAAGTAGCGAAAACCACAAAAAGACTAAAAACATAACATACCAGATAGGAAAACGGAAAAAAGCTTATCTGGCCATTACATAATGGAATGAGAGATTGATGCTCATCCCAAATGACATCTTCCTCATCCTAACGCAAGTTACAGGTAAAGTTAGAGAACAATGGCGTAGAGGCATCGGGATATGAAGCTCAATATTTCCTAAGGATGAAGCATTTATAAACAAGTTTTATGGATAAGTCCGCCAATATAAGTACAAGTGATTATTCAGTTAGTATGGTGGCGTTGGGGGTAAGGTGAATATAGAAACTTGGTGCAGATGATTCTGGATTTGGACATTCATGCTACCACTGTAAAATTTTTAATTGCGAAGTTAGCTTTTAGATTAAAGCTAATAAGGCAAGCATGTCCAAAGGGAGCAAGATCAATGGGATGGCAAGAGGAGTAATACCTTCTGCAAGCATATTATGGATATATCGACAGTTTAGAGAGAGGATAACATTCTGAAGAGGCAGCTGCTTCACCAATGAGATGTTGGTCATTTCAAAATGGAGCTGTAAGCCTTGGTGAACAAACCCATGAAGCTGGATTAAAATCACATTCTAAATCAATACAAATGAGGGAGGAAGCTAGCGAACTTTCCTCTCATTACTCTGGGCAAGTTTATCCCATGTGGCTAATTAGTGGTGGGTAAAGGCCCATTACTTGTAATTGCACCTCTTCTGCACATTTTCCCACCAAAGATTTGGTAGGCGAAATTCAGGGAATATGCCAGGAGGTAGCAGAGGGCAGAAGCCATTTGGCATTGGAAGGTGACTTACGCATAGACCCTAAAGGGGGTTTGCTAGTTCAAGCTCAGCGGTAAAGGTTGAGTCACATCCTGCTGAGGAGATCAAATTGCATCCTGCCAAAATTAGATGCCCTAAGTTATTTTCAGGTGAAAATCCTTCATCTTCCAAATTTCCCCTAAAAATTGTACAAATGGACCCGTCCACAATAGTATGGGCGTAGAAAATCCTTATCTCACTCAAAGGTGATGTCCATATGTGGCCATGCTATAAATGCAACCTGCCGTCAACCAGAGACATTGTCATCATTGTGCCAAGCGCAATCATGGCTAAATGGGTATTCAAACCAGCAGAATTTTATGTGAATATACTATTAAGGTTAGATCTGAGTTATTATCAGATAAAAGTTCAAGATATCGTTGGGTTTTGAACATGACATATTATTCCACCTGATCTGTTTATAATTATATCTTATCTGCTAGGGGATAAATCCCGCTAGTGGATATGAGAGTTATCATTCTATTTGATAACTATAAATTAATAACTAGCCTTAAAAACATTAAGTACTATGATGGGGTTTTTGATCCGCCATATCATTAAAATTTAAATGGTGATTATCCCCACCAATAAACATGCAATTAGGTTATTAACTTCATATTCTTAAATTTAAGTACTTGTAGAAGTCTATTGGGGCTTGTTACATATCGATTAAGGGTATATTGCGTAGTTCCTGGGCGTTGACAACGCTTTTTCTGTCAGCAACTGGCGATTTAACATTTTAGGCACGGACCTGCAAATAATAGTAAAGAATCCCATAACCTAAGCAGGTTGTTAGCTTAATGGGGTTACTCTTCTGGGTTAGATGAGGGAGTTGGGACAATTACCTCTAAATCCAACTCAAAGCGGATTGGTATTTAGTTGCTAGTGAATCCCAACTAGGTGGTTCAGTAGCAGGTGCCTCATTTATCATTAGAGTGCTTTGTGAAGGGTTAATTCAGCGGTTATGGCTACTTTTTTCAATTGGGGAACCAATTAGAGTAGTTAACTCAGACCCCTATTTATATCCTTGTTAATTAACATAATAAAAGCTGAAGCTTGTAATAAAATAACTTTATTATACATGTGTTGTAATTTTTATTACTCTTGGATTTAGAGTAAATGGACCAAATATCGCCGAGCTAATTATTACTATCAAGCTCTCTGCAGCTCCTGCATTAAGAGTGAGGAAGGGATAGAAGTTCACTAGGAAGACCACTGAATTATAAATACTGGATAATTCCAAGGAAATGACTCTAATCCGAAGTTAGGAGTCAACTTCTAAGAGTAGAAGTTCCCTTAGGACCGCTAAACCTACTGTCAGCAGGTTGAGTTCTGTTGTAATCATTTTATTACAAGCTTCAGAAGAGGTGTTGTATTAAAATTCTTAGTTACTTGAGATTCTTTTAGTATTCTCACCAATGGTTTGAGGAAGATTGATGATGTTCCCAGGAGAACCCTGAGCATGAGAAATATAGGTTTTGAAAATCTCAAATGGATACTAGTCTTCATACTAGTATTGATCACCCACATACTTTATCAGATTATTATCAAATATTGATTGTACATAAAAAGAACCTGTGCATGAGATCTAGGGAGCTGAATTGAGACTTAATCAGGAAAGAAACACAGCTTCAGAGTTGAAGATTGGTGCTCACCCCAAAGTAGATTGAGTAGCCAAAAGCTCCCAGTTTTCACAGATTCCAATTTAATGGACAAAAATGTCCCAGTTTTTGACCGCCATCTTTCCTTAGGATTGGCGGATGGACGCCAAAAGATTGTCTGATATGATGTTCCCACGGATAAGTGTTTTGAATCATCATACTAAACCAATTTAACCTTGGATTTAGGGAAATTTAAATAAAGAGAAAAGGTGACACAGTTAAATGGAGATTTAACCCCAAAATTAGCATTGTTTTATTTATTAACAAAAAATAAACATCCAGACAAATGCAATCCCAAAAGTATAACGGCTCTGCAAATTACACATAGAAAATGACCTTAATTATAATGGCAATTGAAACCCTGAAGACCAATTATCTATTTGTTAAGTCACAAAAACTAGGTTCGCTGTGGGATACTAGGTAGACAAGGCAAGGGCGGCTCCTAGGCCACCAGAGTGACCCACATGAGGGCGGGAAATAATAAAGAAATTTGAACTGAGTTCAGAATCATGCGTCCCAACCTTTTTAAGGTCTTCCTTCCAGGGAGCCCCTCACACACTATTCTTTAGGCCCCTAAGAGCATAAAGTATAGCTTGTGAGGGGCACAGCCCAGCACTGAGTCCTGCATCAACTGCAAAAACCCAAAAATCATTTTAAAATAAGATTTGGAAATCTGATTAATAAATAAAATTGTGTTGATTGGTTTGACCTGACTGTTACACCAATATACTAAAATCAAACCATAAGATATTATTGATGGAAGTGCACTTAGGCTCAGTTCCCCATTGTGTATGCATTTAGGCAACAGTCCCCAAAAGGTGTTTCTGTCACTCCATTTTCTTTCCTTTTCCATCACCTTTTTTTTCAAAAAAATTCTTTACAAAAACATCTAAATTTATTTGTGAGTTTAAGAGGTTGTTTTAATACTTAGAGGGATGACTTACTATTTTTAGAGTCCTAGTTAGACCTTGTGACTGGATTATCCATCTTCCATCCATCATTATGGATGGCTATTGATGGAGTCATGGGTTAAAACCACGGATCCTTAGTGTTTTTGGCCAGTGACCCAAAGTTCCAAGGTGTTTATACTTACCTTGGTTGCTTCTCTTGGTCAAGAAGTCTTGTTAGTCCAGGAGGATACTGGGGTGGTAAATTACAAATAAATACAATTTTTACTTAAAATTGCGAAAAGGGGAGAAAAAGTGTAAAGTCTATTACTTAATACCAGCTTTTAAGGGTAATTGAAGATGTTCATCAAGGAAAACTATAAATGACCCAAGCTTAGATCTAAAAGATAACAAAAAAGGAATTAGGTGGCACCCCATTTTATCTCAGTCAACCTGATTGAGCTCTTCTTATAGCTCAGGTTTGAACCCCAACAGAAGTTTGGGGTTTTTATTCAGTTTGGGATTGATTCTCATTATATGACGCATCCAAATCTGCCGTTCATGTAGGAATCCTGATAATACCCCCTCTAGATCTTGGCATAGGGGGGAAACAGATGGATAAAGTGACTTTAGATGTGGTTTACAACTTTGTCCTGAACAACCTCTATGATTGAGTGTTCATTGCCCATCTATATATGACTTTATAAGGCCCTGACCACTTGGTGCCCAGAGTGTGATTGTAACCTTCCAGCTGGTGATGGCAGGATAGACCGAGGTCACAGAGTGTGAAGTGTGTAGGGGATCATGCTTGTCATTAAACTTAGCATTCTCTCCATTAGTTGTGGCATATAGGTTTTTGACAGCCAGGGCCTGAAGTCTTGTTATTTCATTTACAATAATTTGCATAGAGCTTCAGGTGCTTCAGAAGAATCTTGGTCAAGCCACATCTGGTCTTTTAAAACAGATGGGGATTTCCACCATACAACGCTTGAAATGGCGACATCTTATTAATTTGATGGTAAATAATCTGATAGGCCAGAATTGCACTAGGCAAATACTGAGACCAATGAAAGGATGAGTCATAGCCTTCTTCTGAAAGGTTGCAGTTAAAGTACCATTTACCTAATCTACCATTTCATTGGTTGCAGGATGGTAGAGGGTGGAGAATACCTGTGTGGTTTCCATCAGTTTAGCTAAATCTTTTACCAGCGTTGAGCAGAAAATTTTGTCTGAAATCGGAAAGAATGAAATTAGGGCACCAATTCTGGATGATAATCCTAATATATATAATAACGTTGCAGTAGCCTTTACTGAAGCGGTGGTGAGCGATATAGCTTTTATTCACTTTGTTAGATGGCACACGGCTAGTAGGAGAAACTGATGTATATTGTTGGCGCGAAAAAGAGGTCCTACAACATCAATGCTAATAGTATAGAATTGTTAAAAGGGAGGGATCACTGGATGTTGAGCGGTGATTAGGTCCGGCTTGGCTCTTACATATCAGACAGGACTCTAATATATCCTGGATAGAAACAAACATTCCCTCCCAATAACATTGAGTTTTAAGCCACTGGTAGGTTTTCCAAATTCCTCACGGCTGACTTGCCAATGTCCCTCTAATATGATTTCAGTTTGAGCTGATGGTCTTACATAAAGCACCCATTGGTTTAGACACAAGTTTGCACAAATGTCCATTCTTGACTTGGAGATTTGCCAATTTATTCACCAATTCTTTTGAAGGGCTGTGGAACTATACTTCTATAATTGCAGTTGGGTTATGAGGTAGTAGAGTTGATCCTCTTTAGGGTCCTTCAAAGTTAATATGGGAAGCTGAGATAGGTAATCTGCATGTTAGATGGATAGGTCCTGGTCAATGGATATTATAAAAAGTTATAGTTTGAAGTTTTAACGCACATTGGGCTAAACTCCCATTGGGTTCTTCATTTGCTGTAGCCATCATAAAGAAGCATGATTGTTAATGGTAGTAAAATGCTTCCCATATAAATAGGGTCGGAATTTCTTAATAGCGAGTAAGACTGACAAGCACTTGCGTTCTGTAATACTATAATTACGTTCATCTCTAGATAAGGTCTTGCTGTAGTAGGCGATGGGACGGTCCACTAAGTTTTATACCATGTTAAGATAGTATAGCTCCAATGGTAATATCTCCATCATCAGTAATGAGGAGGAAGGGTCTATCATAATTCAGATGAATAAGTAAGGGGGAGTGGGAATAGAGACGTAGCGCAGGTCAAAGGCCTGTTGTTGCTCTTCTTTCCACTAAAAGGGTGTTCCTTTCTTCAGTAAATACACCAGAGGCTCAGATGTGTTTGTAAAATGGGGATAAATTGGCAATAATAGCTACCTTTTCTAGAAAAACTTGTACATCTCGTAGGGATTTAGAAAGGTCATCTTAACAATATCCAAGACCTTATCATCCTCAGGGATATCTAGCTTTATTGACTCCTATGATCCAATTAGTCCATCTCACTCTGAAAAAAAAGCATTTTGACGGATTTAGTATTAATGACAATTGCTGTAACCGCTGAAAGATTTGCCTATGGTGAGCAAGATGTTCAGAAAGCTTTTTGAAAAAACGGTAATATCATCAATATAAACTAGTACGCAGGAGCGTTTTAAATCTCCTAGTAGTCCGTCCATAGCGCGTTGGAAGGTAGTAGGGGCATTACATAGCCCCTGAGGCATTCGAGTGGTCTTGAAAAGTCCTTCAATTGTGACAAGAGTGCATTTTGCTATATCTTCTGGTGACAAAATTTACTTGCTATTATCCACTGGCAAGATACATAGTAGAGAAATAATGGGACCCCAACATTAGACGTAAAGAGTTGTCTAAACATGACGGGGGGTAACTATCTTTGTGAGTGATAGAGTTGAGGTGCTATAATCCATAACAACCTGGTGACCACCATCCTTTTTGCTTAATTAGTAGTAGTAGGGAGCGATAGACTTTTGGAAGACACAAGTAACCCAGCCTCCAATAGTTGCTGTAACTCTAAGGCCACTTGAGCTTTCTCCACTTTTTGATTTTTGATATGGTTGGGATTTAAATGGAAGATGGCTTGCAGTTTTAATTCGATGGATTACCCCAGAAATTTTCCCAAAATCACTTGTCCCAAGGAAAAAATATCGCCATACTCCTTTTGGAGGGCTTCTACATCCTGGCGTTCATTTGGGGTAAGATTATCATCAAGATATACTGTCAACCAAAGCTAGGGTAGGTGGGTATTGAATCATAAACCCTGTAACGAGCCAAAACAAGTTACATTGGCAATACTCTTGATAGAACATAGTTTTACATATGTGATAGGGGCATGCTGATGGACCTGGAGAAGATTAGTGGTTAGATTCCCTAATATAATAGAGATAGATTTCCCGTAGGCAGGATCAAAAATCCCCAGGCTGGTCAGCGCTTCCTTGGTGGAAGGATTTGGTGTCCACTCTGCTAAAAATTTAATCAGGAGGGGTAAGAATCTGATTCATCATAAATACAATAACTTGTGAGCCCAAGGTTATTGTAATAGGATGAGGGGTATACAGAGGGATCTCCACTTTGGCATCCACAGCCTCTGGGGTAACTTAGTTTTTCCCCTAAGACTTGGTAATCGATTTTGCAAATGAAGGATGGGTATTTGAGGAAGCATATCTGTTTTATCAGGGCTCCTTTACTTTAATGGGGAGTTTAAATATTAACAGAATCTGATATCCTAGTAGGGTTAGGTAACAACCTTGTGGTTGATAATGCAATTAAACTCCCACATCAGTTGGACATAAATAAGCAGATCGTAGTTATTGTTTTCTAGCACAACAGTGGGTCAGTAATTTTTAACTTTCCAAAGAAAGGGTTAAGAATAATAGACTCCTATCGCCTTAGTAGACTGACTACCTGCCATACCATATTCAACTTCGTGAATCAAGTCTTAATCCATTTTTATCTTTTGGATAAGCCAGGAGGAAGTAACATTAACCGGAGAACAAGTGTCAATTATCACCAGGACTTTAACCTTGTGGACTATGACTTCAACAAAACCACTGACGATCCAAATTGGGAGTTAATAGCTAATAGACTGTCATTAGGGATTTGCAGTGAAGCAAGTGGAGGATTCTGATGTGGCTAAGCTCGGTGTTGGCAAATGCATTTAAATGTTTTATCTGCTAAGGCTTGGCTTCTAAAAAAGAGATGACCACCAAAATTTGTTTAAAGTAACTGACCAACATAAAAGTAAGAAAGTTGGAAGTATTTATTCCTTTGAATAGACATAGGAACTTAGACTTCTGACGGGGCAGCTAACACAAAACAATCATAAGTACTGGGGATACAGATAGAGCTAAAATAAGGGCCTTTAGGCACTTGTTTTCCATCAGCATATGGAGTCTCTTGACCTATGCCGATGGTCTTTTACCAACTTACATTGAAGGATGCGGCAGTCAGCTAGAGTGTGATTGTTTTTTTTGCAATAGTATAATATAATTCAGGTGTAGGCAAATCATGGGGTTTACCAGCAAATACTTAAGATTGGGGCTTATTAGTTAAAGCAAGGTGGCCCAATGGGTTTATGTAGTTCAGCCAGGATTTTCAATATAGCCTCTATAATATGGATGATGGACTTCAAGTTAGAAAACACTTTAAGATAAATTAAGATATTAGGCATATTCTTAAATGCTGATAATGCAGCGGTAATGGCATTGTCTACGTAAGACAATTTTATGAGACCAGAGTTTGTGCTTTGAGGTAAAATGTTAGAAAATGTACTGATAGTTTCCCCCTGATTAAGGCTGATGCCCATAAAGGTCTGTTTTTGGTTGGTTAAGGTTAAGTTTGTCCAAAATTTCCCAAAGAGAAGTAGTCTTGGCATCAGTCCAAGTATGACAATGCATCAAATGGGGGACCTATAATTTCTTAAACCATATGCTAAGACAGTTAGTCAAATGTTTGAGTTGTTGGTAGTCAGTTGCTTCCATAATGGAGCTTTCATAACAATATAAGAAAGAGAAAGTACTTTTTTCCCAGGGACGTATTCTCTTTGAACGAAGGTTTAAATGTACCTGTTGGGATTTTTGCCCTTATTACCAGCCAACCAGATTACCAGAAATCGCTAGGGGATAATTCCCTAATGCAAATCAAAATAGTAATTTTTTGATCTGATTTTGGGGTAGCTAGGTTTGGTGAATTTTAGGTTATCCTGGTCATATCCATTGGGGATTGATCCAGAAGAATGGTTAAGATCTCATCAGGCAGAGTTGCTGATGAAAGAGGGAAATCTAATAGTTGATTGACTATCAGGTGTACCAATTGGGATTGGTCAGGTTTCATCACTGACTGATCAGGAATTTAAGGAGTAAGTTGTGACGCAAGTGATGATGCCTGCAACTAGCAATTCATTCAGTTGGTTCATGACCTGACTTAATGGGTAACAAGTTCCATTACCTAAGCAGGTCACTTGCCAAATATGGTTGGTTCACTTGAAGTGAGAGGAAAAGTTAGGGACACTTTTTTTGACCCTTTCCATTTTAGGTCTTAAGGATGTCCAATAATGGAATTATAGCCAAGATTAGAAAGACCATTGCTGCTGAGACAAGGATGGGTGATTCAACGGCCATAGTTGCCGTTTCATTGAGAAAGTGTCAACTGAGGGTTGGACGCCGAATCCCTTCACTATAAATTCCCTAGAATTCACAAAAAAGCAGTAATTTTTATCATATCTAGTATTATAGTATTTACTGGAAAATCACTTTTACTTAAGTCTCAACTTAGTAAATTTTATTAGCATCCGTTTGTTCTATTCTTTCTCAGGGATATTATTTCTGTGTGCGATTATTGAGAGACTCTTTAAGTAAAAGTGTAAGGATTTGAGTGGGGATCCAGGGAAAAAGCAGAATCAAATTGGGGATTGTTGCCAACTGTGTGTCAAACCAGAGAAGCTTTAACTGGGAATCTAAGAGAAGATCTGGTTAGATTGTATGATGAAATAAATCTCTATCTCAAGACAACACAAGTATTTTTAGAGGAAATACTGGCCAAGCGTTAGGCCAAGAACTAATACTTCCATTCAACTATCAATAATAGTCATCATACTATTATCAACCAATTATATCAACTATCATAAAACGTGGAAGAATTGCACAAAACCCTAACCTGTGCAAGTAATAAGTTTATAGGGGTTAACGACCAAAAATAATCAAGACCCATAAATTTTTACAAAGTGGTGCTCACTACAGGGTTGTAGTTGAATAGAAGAGATAGAACATATTGTCCTATGAAAATGTTTCTAATTCTAACAATAAGTTACTAAGGTAAGTAACATTAATGAAGACAGAACGTGAAGTGGATCACGTTCAAATGCGTCCACCCATCTCAGAAGTGGAGCTCTTAGTGAAGCGAATTGAGGATACTCAAGAGACGAAAAAAAAACTTTCAGCCTAAATATGGAACTAGCTAGTGCTACAAGAAAACCTGTTCAACTAGACATCTACTTAAGATGAAAATTTTCAGCTGGGCCAACTTGGGTGAAATTGGTTCCACATAAAATAGTCTCAAGGTTCAGCAGGATTAACTCAGGTTGAAATTGTGTACGCTTTTAATCCTAAGAAGTGAGTGTTTAGGTAGACATTGGTTGAAATAGGAAGAAAATAAATTAAGAGTATTGGATTGCCATACCAATGAAGGTATGAAATCAAAACAGGATTAATTGATCCAAGATAGTAGAGAGTATCATTTGACTCAATAACACTCAATCAAAGATCAGAAATTTATGAAAAAGAGTTTAAAATTAAAGATAAAATTGGATGAAGCTTATGAGGCCATAATGATCTGAGTAATAAATTGCTTGTTTCTGGATCTACCTATGGAATTGTTTCCAACGTGTTATATTGCCATGAAGGCCAAAAATCGTTTTCAGGAGAAAAATGATCTGAACAATGGACGGAACTGTTGACTAATGAGATAGAAATATTCAAGCTTCAGTTTCTAAAAAATTAGATGAAATTAGGACCTTTTGGACGAATAACCAGTTGGGGTTGAGGGCCTAATGAATAAAAACATTCAAGAGTATTGCCAAAGTCGGCAAGTGTGCCTATATGTTAAGAAACAGCACTGCTGGCCATATAGTGAAGAAGGTCAATACTAAAAGATTGGATGTATTAGACCTAAGAGAAAATAGTTGCAATGTTCCCAGAGGACCTCTGAGCCAGTAAATGGTTATGTCCTGAAATTTTGGTAAAGTCCTAAAAGAGGACCACTAAACCAAATAGATGGTAGAATCTTAAGAGGATAAGATTTTTAACTTTGATAACTGTAGGTCAGAGTAGACCTAGCCTCTGTTGGATGAAGGGGAAAAGAAGGACCTCTGAATCTTCTTGTAGATTAAAAGTCCCATTGCAAAATAAAAATAAAAAAAATAAAACATTTAAAATATTAAAAAATCAATTTGATTGGTCCATAGATTTGGACCTAGGAAGCACTGAGAAATCCTGACTGCTGGACTAAGGAAATTCCGCAATTTTATAAACCTCAATGAGATAAAAGTATCAGCTGGGGTAACTAAGAGTATCAACCTATTGGTTGATTGAAAGCAACTCACTGATCTTAAGGAAGGACAGTAAAAGGAGGTGCTCAAAATGTTTGAAAAGTATTGGGAAGTATTTTCTCAGGATGGCCACAATTTGGGATGTGTAAGAGATATGATCCACAAGGTTGATACTGGGGAAAATTTGCTGATCAGGATGTGACTGATTTAATGGTTTAATGTGATTGAGTGGAGGTTTATCATCAGAATGCAGATGGCTTATCATGGTTACCAATGGTCCAGATGGTATACCAGTGGGCGGATGAGTTATTCCAGAGAATAGTCAACTGAGAAATAGGGAATGAACCCAAAAAAATTTAAGGTGCGCTTCAAAAAGCAATGGAAAACACTGAGACCATGGATGGACAAGCGTTTAAGTTGATTAATTGGAAGCAGTTACTATTTCAAAGCTGTCATAAAGAACAGCTATCGTTAAAGCCACTTATAAAGTTGTTGGACACAGAGGCCAGAGAAAACAACTGACCATATTCGCCAGTACTACTACTGGGAGTCAATCAAATATGATGTCACCAACTATCTAGCTTGTTGTGTGGAGGCCGGCTGCATAAGCCACACAAGAATACACTGGATACTTATTGATCCATCCTGGATTTGCTTGGCATACAGTGTCCATTGACGTGATGGGACTGCTGATGATGAGCACAGGGGGAGTCAAGTACATAATAGTTGCCATTGATCATCTGACAAGATGGGTGAGATAAAGCCCTTGTGAAAGTAGACGCTACCAGTACTGCAAAGTTCATCCTGGATCAAGTAGTATACTGATATGGATGCCTGCAGGTCCTGCTGAGCGACAATGGGACAAACTTTACATCTCATGTGATCCTGAAGTTAAATGAGATAATGGGGATCCCAGGAGTCGTGTCTATACCCTACCAGCTGGAGATGAACGGACTGGTGGAACAGTTAATGGAATGCTGGCCATGACACTGAGGAAGCTGGTTGCAGGAAGAACTTCCGTGTGGGGAATGTACCTGAGTTTGGTGACATTTACATACAATATAAGTCAACATACGGTGATGGTAAAACGCCATTTGAGTTTCTATATGGGAGGAAGGCCGCGTTGTTGCCAATTTTATATTTTGGTGGTTAAACCTCCATTGGGGATGAGTGCCAAGCAGTACCTGAACTGATTGACAAGTATCATAATTGAAATGCAATTGGAAGCATTTGATACGACTTTGAAGTAAAGGATACAAGCAAAATTACCGAAAATAAGAACTAACCAGCCTCATCATAATATTATATAAATAAAAGAGTTGCCTATTGCAATATGCATAATTTTGGGAGAAGAAACAAACTGGGATCATTGTGGTCAGGTCCATTTAAGATTATTGCAAAGATGGAGATGAACGCCTACTCCATCAAGAATCTCTTGGATGGAAGGGTAGTAAATCTAGTCCATGCTAAGTGTTTTAAGCAATCTATTGATAAAAAAATAACAAAAAAAGAGTTCCAAAAGGACCGCTGAACCATTAAATTGGTTATGTCCTAATAATTAGGTCAAGTCCAAAAAAGGGCCTATGACCATGGAAACAGGTAGGTTTAAGAATACCTAGGATCCGGTTTAGGGGGAAATATAAAAAGATGGACCACTGAAAAAAACAAGGTCAAGCCCCATGAAAAAATGAAAATAAATAAAAGATTGATATGGGTATTGGAAAAAAATAAAAACCTTATAGAAAAACTGATATATTTAATTTTTATTTTTTATTGATTATCCTTGATCTGAGGATGATTCCACCTATGTCACCTCTTGGGAAAGGAGGATGGATTTCAGTAGGGGTGAATAACTCTTTGAAATCTATGTGAGATTAGATTCTAGCAAGGGCTAAACCTACACAAAACAATTTTGTTGAGCGGACGCAGATCCCTGCAAGAAAGTGACTAGGGGAGGGGAAATAGAGATTTTAGAAGAAAAAATATGCAATATCCTGGAGCAGGGAGGGAAGCAAAAGTATAAGGAGAGGCAGTCAAAAAATAACCCTGAGTAATCCTGATATGGTACTGGAACTGGAAGTTTGGCCTTGAGCACTTGCCAATGAGCTTCGTTAAGAACACCTGACATATGGGCTAGCAACAAACAAGGGATACTAGACAGGGATTGCCAAATAATGCCCCCAAAGCCATCAGCAGAAGATACCAATGGGGTGCTCCAGGAACGAGATAGTTTTGCAAGGAGCAAATAGCA
Source organism: Massospora cicadina (assembly GCA_022478985.1). Lineage (NCBI taxonomy): Eukaryota > Fungi > Entomophthoromycota > Entomophthoromycetes > Entomophthorales > Entomophthoraceae > Massospora > Massospora cicadina. Next base: position 100,713 of record JAKSZP010001316.1, on the reverse strand, counting down.
TCCTGCAAGCAATGGCTATAATTTTTTCAGAAGATGAAGCAGAAAGAGTGATGAAAGCCAGGAGAGGCTGGGAGCTTTATGGCCCACTTTGAAGATTTAGCTGGCAAAGCAAAGAGCATAAGTTGTGATATTCTGATCTAGGATGTTCTCAAAATTGGAAGAATAAAGAGATGTGGATTATCATCGGTGACTTTGGCATAGTTCTCCATAGGGGAGTTCGATTTGTACACTGTTGCAATGGTGAGTTTGGTGGCCAAGACAGCTGGCTTTTAGTATTGACTGAGTCAGAAGAGAAACTCCAGAAGCAAATCCAACCTGGTGAAGAAGGAACAATCAAGAGCGAAGGGCATTATTCCAGGAGCATCAATGAAGATGTTAGGCACATCTGCAAATGAAGCTGAATCCAGGAGAGTTTCCAAATCTAACTCTGGAATTGAAAACAGAGGAACGATCGGCTGTAGTTGTTCAATATGATCGCAATCCTGGTTTCCAGTGGGGTTGGTTACCTTTTCTAGTAATTTTACAGAAGGACTAGCCTCTGGTGTGAACTAGGATTATGAGTCCTGGAAGGACGTAGCAGAGATTCCGTTAGGTAGAAAGACTCATCTACTAGAAGAGGTGATGATCTTGATTAGGTAAACTGTTGAGCAGCTGTTGGTACCATGACTCAGAATTTTAACATATGAGCTGGATGAGAGGGGGTGTCAGACTTATATTGTAGATGACATTATGCACCCTACAATCAATTAAGCTCCAATTTTGGAGAAATTAGTCTCAAAATTAAGAGATAAGCTCTCCAGAGAATAATTAAGAATGATATGAGCCAAGAGATTATAAGAAGAAAATAACAAGTGCGAACATATATGAGCATTTTTCATTGGGCTGCAAAATGAACATCAATGGAAAGAATCCCCTGTCAAGGACAAGGAGAAAAGCAGGAAATTGAGGACGCCGGACCAAGAATTCTGAAAAGAAAGAGGGTCATATGCCCTGATGGTGGAAAACTGGATCCTGGTATTAATATCATCGTGAGTAAATTGATCAGCCCACTATGACAGAAGATCGTGGGGATTGCACTCTGAATAGGCGGTAGCAAGGAGGAAGAGGAAGAGAGCCACATGCCAAAGGTTGTCACAAGCAGCGTTGATTATTGGTGATCATACTCTGCTTGAGCAAATGAAATAAATAAGCAAGTGCCCAAAGCTGTATTCTACAGCCTAGGTCCTTTTCTCACTGGAAATCTAGGCAATATGGAGAATGTGTTGGGTTTTTTGCCCATATTCCTAGCTGGCTATATTACCAGGAATAACTAGTGGATAAATTCCTAATGCGAGGTGAATTGGAAATTGGTTGGCCCTGATTTTGGGGTAACTAGGTTTGGGGGATTTTAGGTTATTCAACTGGTTGGATCAATTGGGGATCAATATGGATGAATGATTAAGATCTCATCAGGTAGAGTTGCCAACGAAATAGGGGCATTTAGTAGTTGATTAGCTATCAGGTATACCGATTGATTGGTCAGGTTTCAGCACTGACTGATCAGGAATTTAAGGAGTAAGTTGTGAGGCAATAGATGCCGCCTGAAACTAGCAAATTGATCAGATGGTTTGTGACCTGCCTTAATGGGTAACAAGTAACATTACCTAGGAAGGTCGCTTACCAAACAGGATTGGTTTGCTTGGATTGAGAGGAAAATGTTAAGGACACGTTTTCTGACTCTTTACGTTTTAGGTCTCAATGATGTCCAATGATGGAATCCTAGCCAGGATGGGGAAGACCATTGTTGCTGAGACAAGGATGGTTGATTCAATGGCAATGGCTGACGTTTCTTTTATGAGGTTTCAACTTTAGAGTTGGAAGCCAAACCATGACTATAAATATCCTAGAATTCACTAAAAAAGGATAGTAGTTTTTAACATATGTATTATAGTATTAACTGGAAAATCACTTTTACTTAAGTCTCAACTTAGTAAATTTTATTAGCATCCGTTTGTTCTATTCTTTCTCAAGGATATTATTAGCTGTGTGCGATAATTGGGAGACTCTTTAAGGAAAAGAGTAAGAATCTGACTGGGGTTTTAGAGGAGAAGCAGAATCAGATCTGGGATTGCTGCCAACTTTGTGTCAGACCAGAGAAGCTGTAAATGGGAATCTAAGAGAAGATCAGGTTATATTGTATGATGGAATAAATCCCTATCTCAAGACAACACAAGTTTTTAAGAGGAAGACTGGATGAGCATTGAGCTGAGATATAATACTTTCATTTAACTATGGAAATAGTCATTATACTATTATTAACCAATTTTATCAACTATCATACAATGCGTAAAAATTGCACAAAACATGAACCTGTGCAATTAATAAGTTTATAGGGGTTATTGACCGAAAATAATCAGCACCTATAAATTTTCATAGTATCACTTGGGGGTTAAAGAATGAACAACATGATATGGGGACAGCACTTTCACCTAATAAAGAGGGGTATTTCGAGATTATCCTTGATGTTGAAGCCAATCCACTTGTCTCTGCAGATTGTTAAGATCATCAACTATTAGATCTACTCTTTCATTCCGTCACTGAGAGCCAATTTTGTGGTGACAAGTTGGTTTAATTAGCATACTTTGTTTTATAAAGTGGTGCTGGTAGCTTGGAGGTCAAGTTGATGTTGTTTGGTGTAGTTTACTCTTTGCTTCAATCCACATACTAAAGCAGGTATTGTTGCCAAGGCTTCAAGACATTCTGGATGAACAGGTAAGGAAACTTCAAAAGAGAGTGAAACTCCATCCCTATTAAGCTGGGTCCCTTGGGCGATGCATCCTAATTGGACATCAGTACTTTTTATTTGTTGGATAGATGCCTGGAGGCGTTCATCAGGATTCCAAGGTTACCACTGGGTCCTGGAGGACCTCTGGGCCCAGCAGGTCCCCTCCGTCCATCTTGTCCACCACAACCATGGGGTCCTCTTTCACTTTCCTGTTCATCACGACCAGGGGGTCCTCATTCATTTTCACGTCCATAATAACTGAAAGGTCCGCGCTCACCAGGCCCTGCTTTAACCCTCAGTTTTATAGAAACTATTCTGGCCTTCCCTTAATTCATAGATCAATTCCTCCAAGGTCTGGAGGCATTCATCAATATAGGCGATAAAGTTATCAAACTTGGAGTATACTTCACAGGTACAGTCTATGGCTTGATTATAGGTAACAACCTCTAGTTGACTAAAACGAGTTGTGAGTTTCGTTTGAATGAAACTCATGACTCCTTGATCCAAGAAGTTAAACACATCTTAGATTTCATTGATAAACTGCCAATTTTCCACAATAATGGTTCGGTTTTTATTGCCAAACTGGAAGGCAGATTGATAGAGTTGGATGAGCTGTGAGTGTATGGTCTCCAATAACTGCAAGTGGCAAAGTAGTTCTTGATGGTAGAACCCGGCTACTTGAATTAAATGGTAAAAGTGGGATAGACAAAGTGACGCAGATAGTGTTCCATACGTCCAGCTCCAATTTGTTCTATATCAAGAAAAGAACTTTGCTTAAGTTCATCATAGGTGCATCACAGAAAGAGCTCTTCTTCTATTAGCTCAGCCCCAGGGATGGAGGCCCCAGATAAGAGGAGATGGAGAGCTTTGGTGAAGTCAGATAGTTGTAAGCTACTTTTTCCGATGGATGAAGCATGGAGGGTTATATCTGAAGAAGAGGGAAAAAGAATATCAGTTCATTTTCATTATCTTTGACATTCATGTTGATTGCCAAGTCACTGAGACGTGCAGCTTCACATTCTGAGAAATTTTCTAAAACAAAATTTTTTATTCATTTTTGTTTTTGTTTATTTTTAAGATTTTCACCATGAACTTGGGGTGCAGCCTGGCAGAGAGTACCAGTTTTGTTGATATCCCAGGTTGCAACCACAGATCCTTTATTGTTTTTTGGCCAGTGACCCAAAGTTAAAAGGGTGCTGGACACTTATCTTGGTTGTTTCTCTTAGTTGCAAAGTCTTGTAAGTCCAGATATTAAGTCTGGGGTGGTAAATTCCAATTAGATACAAAACTTTACTTTAAAATTGCAAAAAGGGGAGAAAAAAGCGTAAAGTTTAATACACAATACCCACTTTTTAAGGTTAATTGGGGAGGCTTATTAGGTAAAATCTAGATGGCCCAATCTTAGATTTAAAAGACTAGTGAATTGGGGATTTGGTGGCATACCATTTATCTCAGCTATCTGATTGAGCTCTTTTAGCTCTTGTTTGAACCCTGACAGAATTTTGGGGTTTTTGGTTGGTTTGGGACTGATTCCTGTAATCCAACGCATCTGAATCAGACATTCAGGTTAAGAATCCCAACAACTATACCTAAGTTATTCTGGCTGACTTTTTGGTTGTTCATCCACACAGAGTTCTAGGACAGTCTTGTTGATCTTATCAGCTTCTTATTTATTATGGAGCCACCCACATCTTCATCCTTCTCCATACCACCCTATAGGTGGGATGATGCATTGGTTCTTTGTATAAATGGAAAGTTTTCTTGTCAGCTAGAGTGGTGCACGCTGCAAGGTTGACCCATTCATTGGATTTTATCATTTATGTAATGAGCTAGATATTTTCTTTAAGCTAAACACCAGTTTGGTTTACCCCCAGGTTTGGTTGTGGAGAACTTGGTTTTCTCTTTTCCTTGATGAGGAATAAAGGTTATGTGATCAAAGAATAGTAGAGTAGTTTGTTCCTAGGTTACAAATTTTTCTCCTCTTCCAACTACTGGAAATTCCAATGCCTGTATTCTCCCATTTGACAGTGCCGCTTCATGGGAGCCAGTATATATGAATCCACTTGTGTCCCACATAAAACCAGAAGTGACAAAAGAAATTTAGTTTTGTTCAAACGTCATCAGACCCACCTTCAGTTCCCGAAGATGTGCTGGAAGAGTTTGGCTGATATTCCTTCTCTTCCAGATGAGTCTCACATCATGACAAAGAAACAAGATTAGTTTTACTTCTTTGTTGCAAGTTAATATTCAGATGGGCACCCACGTAATCCCTGTTGAGGCTCTTGTTTTACAGGAGCACCTGGGAACTTTAAGAGTTTGCAGGTTGCACAGGGGTTAATTATTTTTAGAGGTTAAGTCCTAAGTTTAGTGCTTCATCAGCTTTAATAACCTTCTACCTGGTGCAGCTCCCAGTACCATATGCGGTACATGGATTTGGCTTCTGTGACAGGTTACTGCGGATCCAGATTTGTTATATCCCATGATTCTGGGGGTTGGTAGCAATGGCAACATGTGCGTATTGACAAGGAACCCAACCTCTTGTCATTTGAGAATCTCCAGGTGATGGGCGAGATCCCACTGATCAATATTTTTCCCCTGCAGGGGCAGTGGGATTAATTTCTGCGCCGCCATATCTCACAGCACTTCTGGCGGATTTCCCTCCTACCCTGGGCCGGTTCTAGAATATCTTGGACATGGAAAAAGCCAATTGCCTTCCCATCCATTCTGAGTATGATTTAGCCTTCATCTTGACTGTGAATGTAGTCAACAATATCTTTCCCCTTTATCCATATATGGATCAGGAGGAAAAGGATTTGGAGGTTTGGTTAGAAGATATGCTCAAAAAAGGAAGAGTGTTCAATAAGACCTCGATATACAACACTCCCAATTTATTTGCTCTTAAGGTTGGAGATCCCTTGCAGCCCTTCATGGACTATGAGCATCTTAACAACATCACTGTTCACAAACCATACCTCTTCCCCTCAAGCAGGCAATTACCAGGTGATTTCAAAATCCCAGATGTTTACAAAACTCATTCTATAAATGCACTCAATCAGTTTTTGGTGGCGGAGGGGCAAAAGTAGCTTACAGAAATTCGTACCAGAAGATGTTTTACTTCCATGTGATGCCGTTTGGTTTAGAAAATGCTAAGGCTACATTCCAGAAGTTGATCTATGACACGCTGGGTGACCTTAGGCTCTCCTGTGAGGTGGCATATATCAATGATATTCATATGCTCCCTTTTTACTTCTGAGATGCATGAGAAAGACTGGGAGTCAGTGTTAGCTGCTTTTCAGAAAACCAACCTTTATGTGAAGCCCTTCAATTGCAATTTTTCAAAACTTAGGTTGCCTTCCTTGGTAATGTGGTCCTGAAGGATGGTTATGACATTCTCCTCAGCAAGCCAGAGGCGATCCTTGAGTATCCCACGCCTATCACACAGGAGCGGTTGCAGAGCTCTTGGGCATATTCTTCTTTTTGAAAAATTCTCCCACCTTCTCGCAGTTATATGCGCTGCTGTACCACATGACTGGTAAAAATGTTTATTCCTTTGAATGGAGGAGTTCCAACAGTCGTTTAATGCTATCAAAAAGATGTTCCTAGTGCCTTCCATTCTCAAGCATTCAAATCCCATGAAACCATTTTTTGTAGCATACAATGCCGCGTACACAACTGTGGGTCAGTTTTACATAAAGAGAATTACAGTTTAGAACACCCATTTGCATAATTTCCCATCAAGTCCACTTTGTCTGAGCATATCTGAGCAATCTTCAATAAATAGTTGCCCTCCATGTCCTGTTCTCTTACCACTTGCAGTACCTTCTCCAAGGCACATGGTATGAGGTGACAGTGCAGACGGATCATTAAGCCACATGGTTTTTGGAAGCCACGGAAGCTGCTGCATTCTCAGCACAGGTTTTGTTACAATATCTGTATTTTTAATATTAAGTATAATTTTGTGAAAGTAACTTTGGATATACTTTCAAAATTTTGAGTCACAACCCTGCATTGAGTCCAATAGAGTTGGATGATCAAGAGCTAACTATGAGAACTCCTTCATCTCAAATCTTAGACATTACACTCTCCTGAAATTTAAGCGTCATATTGGGCTCGAGCAGTCCTGGTTACTCAGGTTATAGCGATTCAGTTAGTTTGCATGGATGGCTAATAGTTGCTTGACCAGCTGGCGCTGCCAACGCATGAGCGGTCCCTTTAATTTTTTGGGGGAGGTAGATTAATTTTAAGTCAAGTCTGTAGGTGCCACCTCAAATCTGCAATGCAGTAATCCAGGATCATCATGACCCTCCGGCGGTGGGTCACCTGTGCATTAATAAATGCCTTAACTTGGTCAAGTGCACATATAAATGACCATGGATTTCATAAGGACATTCTAGTGTGTATCTCTAGTTGCACAATGTGAGCACTGACTAAATCTGACTGTTTCAGTTGAAATGGCCTTCTCCATGCTTGCAGTAGGCCAAGGGCCCGTGGACTTTAATATCTGTTGACTTCATTGTTGAGTTCCCTAGCTTTAATGATTATAGTGCGAATATGGTTGTTTTTAGATGCTATATCAAGTTTCTTTGTATATCCCTTGTTTGTACACTATTAACTTTTGAGGATAATGCTCGCCTCTTTGTGTGGCATATTTTCTCAATCTTCAGGTTGTTAAAGGAAATTTTGAGCTTCATGGGGCTACAGTTTCTGGCGCACTTCTAGACGCCTTTCTAACCTCCTTGAAAATTCCACCTTACTGTTCCACAGCGTATCACACCCACTTAAATGGTCAACAGAATTGAGTTAACCAGATCTTAAGCAATATAACTAGTGTTACGCCACAACAATGATGACACCTGAGCGGATGACCTTTCATTGCGCATTTATCTTACAATAATGCCTCCCATGCTTCCATGGGGTTCTCACCTTATGTAGCTATGTTGAGGTATAACCTCTCATTTTCCTCTGGACCATGCCTTTGCCTCAAGGTTTTTGCAGTGGAAAACATTTGCAGCAAATCTGGAACATACAATTCCTGGTCCTGGAGCATTTTATTAAAGCCATCGGCGATTACAAGCATTTTTCAGATCATAAACGCCTGCACGCTCATGGTAACATGGTGTGTTCAGTCATGCTTGATACTTGCCCCCTGTGCATGTAAGTTCCTTCACAGAAGTTTGTGAGTAAACAGTCAGGCCCTCACAAGGTTGTAGAATATTTTGGCTATGGCGCTTTCTGGTTGACACCCCCAACTCATTGAAAACAACACCCCATCTTCCAAGCATCTCTGCTATCATCATTTATTAACGAGCCACCCACAGAACTGGATCTGGTATTGATTAAAGACTTGGCAGAAGCAGAAGTGGAGGCTGGTCTGGAGTTTTATCACTCTCATCACTTGGAGCAGTACCTGGCGCCGTGGAAGAGCTTTCTGACATATGAAAATAGCTGGGTTAGTGCTTGTGACTGTGTCAGTTGTTGTAAATTGGTGGAAGCCTTCCACGTGGCGCACCAGGATGTTCCTTGTCCCCCACAAAAATTGCTTCCATCCTGTCAATCAATTTTCCCAAGGTGCACAAATTTGCTACGCTAACTCATGTTCCTGGTGATGCTCCCCCGTCACAAATGGGAAAGGACAACATAAGCCTTGAGGAACAACACCTGCAGCTGGAACAGGATCAATTACAGTTTTGAGAAAAAAAAGGAAAAAAGCTGGCGGCCGATACTCTCATTACCCTGAACGATTTAACTCATGTGGTAGATGAGTATTGGGTGACGGTATATCCCTTGTGAATCACTGCCTCTACTGCCTATGATCACCACAAAAGAGTTAGTGGGAGATTAATGGGAAATATGCCAGGAGGTGGCAGAGGGCAGATGCCATTTACAGTGGAAGGTGGCTTGCATATAGACCCAGGAGTGGGTATCCATGAGTCCTATAAGCGGGAAAGTTTGAGTCACATTGCGCCAAGTAGTCAAATTACTGAGATAAAAACAAGGGCCCTAAGTTAGTTTTGGGCGAGAAAACCTCATCTGCCAGGGTTCCCTTTAAATTTCACAAATGGGCCCATCCCTGACAGGTTCAGGCGTAGTCAATCAATTTCCAACCAATAGAGCCAACCATATGTAGCCTGGCCATGGGCTTAAGCTGCCACCCGCTGGAGACGTCATTGTCATTGTGCCAAGTGTAATTGTGACAGAATGATTTTATTTCCAGGTAATTTGATGTGAATCCACAAGATCAGGTCAGATCTAATTTATTAGGGATAATTGTTTGAGACTCCAATCTGCCAAAATCAAATCATATAATATTATCAATGGTAGTGCATTTAAAATCAATTGCCCATTATGCAATCATTTAGGTAGCGGTATCCACCAGGTACATCTGTTGCTCCTTTTTCTTTCCTTTTCCATTAATTATAATTCAATATAAATCTTTACAAAAACATTAAAATTAATCTGTGAGCTTAAGAGTTTGTTGAACTGCTTAGTAACAATGATTTCCTATTCTGAAAATCCATGGTTAGTCCTTGATTAGTCTTTTTCATTTTCATCCATTAATATGGATGGCTTTATCTAGGGAATTTTGGCTGGGATTTTGAGTGTTCAATACCAAGTGTTCCTGTCCAGTCTTATTAAGCTTATCAAAACGCTCAATAAAAGAAAAAGAGTTTTTAAGGGCACAAAATTAGGGGGATTGGTTATTGTATTTAGTATGTAAAAATGTTCAAGGTGGAGATTGGATGGTTAAATAAGATCACCTGATTTGTTAACCTAAACTAATATGCCCCAAAGTTCTGTTTTAATTATAATGGGCCATGGCATGATTCTAAGGCTTAGCTGGCTTATTGGAGGAATCTTAAGATTGAGAAAAAAGTCTAAATATAACTACACGATAAATTGATATTATTTTTGTTGTGGATGAGGCCGCGAAATTATTAAAAAATCATTTCTCAACTAAAGTTTTTACAGATTACACAACAAGATTGAGAGGTTGCGGGCAACTTACCAGTCAGCATGAAGTTGACAAACCCACTTTTATAGATTCAGACATCGCAGCAAGTTTTACATTTAGTCAGAATGACATCAAAAATATTTATCTTTAATGATTGAAGTGAGTCAGTATATGAAGACAACAAAGTTGCCACCAAAAATTGAAAATTGACCCCCTTATACCTTTGGAATACTAATGAGCTGCAATCAGCCATTGATGACAAAATGACCCATCCAAATTACCCAACTCAGGTGATAGAGCCTTAATATCAGATTTTCACCCAAAATGGCAATTGACCAATCTAATAGAGTTGATTAAAGACCTGATGTGAGGCATAAATGTAGCTCTATTGAGTTAACATTAAGGTGAACAATCATTACCAAAATGGTTAATGAAGCGATAATCCAATGCAGAATTATAGCTCACAACCCAGAATTGGGACTGAAAAGTGGGCCCCTGGATATCCTGGTCCAGGGTTTTTCCCACAAGATGAAACATGCAGATATGAAAACCAAGCCAAATGGACATTGTGATTAAAGCGGAAGTTATATGCTGGATCTCTAGGGGATTATGAAGACCCACAATATCTCTATCCCACTTCTAATTTATTGCAATATTTAGTCATTATATACCTTAATTTATTACCAGAAGTAGAGAATACTATAACTAAACCTTAAAAAACTTTTTTAAATTTTCTCCTTTTTTTCTTTTTGTTTCACTTATATCATTGTAAGTGGTATAATCACCCAGTTTAGTCTGAGATTAGCGGTAGAGCAGAATACAGTAATAAGTATTGGATCTGCTCTAGAAGGAAAGGACACTCATTTGCATAGTACCTTAGAGCTGATCTGCCAAGGGAGGGTTCAGATAGAATTCTATTTTGTCCCAAGGGCCTATTTAAAAAAGACCATGTTAGAGATTCTCCACATGAGTTTCACCATGGGAGTGAACAGTTTTAATAGCAATCAATGCTACATTGGTAGAATTATAAAGATGATTTGTTCAATGAGGATGAGTATGACCTTTTCAATGGTTATATGTTGTAATTTGTGCAGATCAGATCCCCTGATCAGTAATTTGGTCTCACAAGTTAAGCAAGCCAGGGCTGGCAAAGTGACTGTGGTTTACTACAGGGATGACACCATCAATAGTAGAGTGAAGATCATGAGATTCCTCGTGTAAAGTTTGATGATGCAGATATTGAATTGTACCATGAGGAGGATTCTTCTGACTCATGTTGATGGAGGAGGGTACCACCCATTTGAGATTCCACAACTTAGAACTAGAAATTTCAGACCTATAGAATCAATTTAGGCGTGTCAAGGAAACATCTAGAAGGTCTCTTAATGCCTCCATTCAAATAGTTAGAAGAACTTGAACATAGTAAAGCTTAAATCCTAAATTTATAAGATAGAATATTGAATTTCTTTTCAGTAATAAAAATGGTGTATATATCCTCACCTTGAACGAGTATACGGTGCACTTAGAAAAGCATGCTTTTATGCTTTATTACATGGACAAGATTCTAGGCGAGTTTAAGGTTAAACTACATACTGTACCAGACCCTACCTCTTTTTTAGCACTTTTGGCGCCTAATTTAAGGCTAGGGAGCCACCACTCATTGTACCAGACCCTACCTCAACGTGTCCAATTACTTGGTTTAAGACGCTGCTTTTAGTCACTCAATTAACTGCCACTCAAATGAGCATGGTTCGCGCTGAATTTACTACTGAATACCCAAACTTTGATCCTTATTACAATACCATGTGCATACCATGAGAAGGAACAAAAGCTGACTTCGTCCAGATATAAAAGAATAGCATGGCTTGTGCAAGTGACTGCCAAAAGGCTCGTCATGTGCAAGGATGTATTAGTTTCAAGGTATAAAATCCTTAGCATGAGATTACAACTTGGGCTAACCTGGACAGGAAAGTAAAGAGCATCCTCCTTTTAAAGTTTAGAGTGAATAAAATTTCCAAAACATGAAACACAAGTCCCTACTTATGAAGATGGGCAAGAACAAATTTTTGTTGAACTATGCCTCTTGTTACTATCTCAAAGCTCAGAAGTTACAATCAACGGTAACTATGGACTTATCTACAGCAAAAATGGCTCTGATGGTTTTATTAAAAATGCATCCTTCCTTGAAGATGAATGTAACCCTCACATGAAAAACTGTGATGTCTCTAAGGCACTTAAAGGGGCACTATTTTAAGTACAAGGGATTTTAAAAGCAGTATATAAGGATTTGGGAGAACTCCTTTACAGAAGCATCAAAGCCGTTTATGTCACTAATGACAGGAGCAAGAAAACAAAGGAAAAAATTTTAAATCAGCAGAACGCCTGTCACTTCAATAACTGACTATTATTAAGTGCCAACAGCCAGGGCACTCCTACCAATATTTACTAAACGCTGCCAAAAAGAAGGATAAAACTCAAGTAGGATATCCCTAATGCTTGAAAAAAAGGTGATCTTTTAATGAGGGTGAATACAAGCATTAAGATGAGGTCTTATCCAATTCATGGTACATTGTGCTAAGACAACCTAGCGTTGTGGCTATGGCTGCTAGGTTAAAAATAAACAAATTTTGTCAAAAATCTATACAATAAAACCTAACTGATCAAGCAAACCAACATAACTAATTATAATTCAGATGAAGAAAAAGATCAGCTGGTGATGGCTACTTTAAAAAAATTAGAATCAGACATTGATGATACCAATAAAACCACATCAAGCTCTGACATCATGAAAGAATTTGAGGAGTACATTACTGACTATAGCTATTGAGAACCCTTTCTGGAAAGGGTGTAACAGAAGTGAAAGTAGTGATAAAGAAAGTGCGCATTTTGGCTTTGCTTGACACTGAGGCTCTAGTTAGCATATTTTCATCTAAACCCATGAAAAGGCTAAATTTTATGCTTAATAATGATCACAATGTGAAATAATAAAAAAGTTGGACCTAACATCACCCGCGCTTTAGAAGCCTACTTGGAGTTACCACTCTACTTTGGTAACATGGTTCTAACAGCCCTGAAGTGGCAAAAGTTAAAGACCACTAGGATAAATTTACTTATTATAAAATTTCTTTTTAAAGTTCAGATCTAAGATGACTATACAACAAGCCTGAGAGTATTCTTGAGCTATCAGCTGACGGTGGTATAAGGTCAAAGAGACTAAACTACAAAACAATGGACTTGTTTTGTGGAGACGGACCACTTGATTTACCCAATACACTACACCCTTACAGAGAAGGTGTGAATCAACTATCCTCACGGTCACCACAGATAAAGATATTTTGCTGAGCTCTAGCAAAACCATGGATATCAGACCAGGGGACTAGCAGCGGATGACCATATTGATCAACCTGAATATTTTGATGGATACTATCTTTGAAGTATACAGCCATGACAAAAGCTTTAAAAGAACCAAGAGTACTATTAGATTTTATGATAACAACCTTAAGGAGAGTTAAATGTCAAATTATGAATTTTTGCAGCCAAGACAATAAGTGTAAATAAAGAACAGATCATTTCACAGGTTCACCTGACTAAAAGAAATGATATTGAGTCATTAAACGCTGTTGGGGACTTTTTCTAATTTTGTTTTGGAGTTGCGACCCCTAAACAACAGAAGGAATTGAACAAGCTATTGAAAAAGTTCAAGAATATCTTTATCACCTGATCTAATGATTATGGACTCTGAAAAGAATGATGTATAAATGGACACTGGTTCAGCTATTCAATTTTAAGTCAAAACTTAACCACTTTTCAAGAGCTAAATATTCCTATATTTCCCAAGAATTAATTCAATCTATAGAAACTGGGATGATCAGGCCACAAAAGTCCCTTGGCCTCGCCACTGTTGCTAGTATTCAAAAAGAACAGGACTCACCAGACAATCATGGAATAGTACTAATTAAATATAATAACTAACAAAAATTCTACCACTTTTGCACATAAACAATGCTTTGAAATGACTGGAATGATCAAAAGATTCACTATGATGGACCTGGCCAGCGGATACTGGTAGATGGTGCTCCCATTGGAGGACCAAGAAAACGTGCCCTGATTTGCAGTCAGGGTTTGGTGAAGCCAACAAGGATGCCTCAGGGGCTCTGCAACAACCTGCCATTTGTACAGCCCACAATAAACCAAACCTTCAGCTACATCAAGTTGTCTAATGTGCTGTTACCTAGATGACATTGCTTTATTCAGCTTGACTTTTAAGAACACTTTCAACACCTCCACAGAGTTTATATCTGATTTCAAGAATCATTATTGAAAACAGTAAAAAGCAAATGCACTTTCCTTAGGAGTAATTGGAGTTCCTCTGACTTGAAATCAGTCATAATATAATCAAGCCCCAGGATGTGAAGGTCAAAGTAATTGTGGCAATGGAGTTGCTCAAGAGAGAGGTACATCTAAGTGCTCCTTTAGATGGTGTCATTCCAGAAGTTTTACCTCATTTTGCAGACTTTTTCTGCACCACTCATTTACCTGCTGAACAAGGAAGCCGAGCTTAAATGAGGCCTGGAACAGAAGCTGGCCGTTGAGGAGCTAAAGGTGAGATTGGTAGATGTGCTAATCTTGGCCTACCAAAAAATTTAAATGACCTTCTACTTATACACTGAATCGATTGAAATTGGCTAGGCACGATAATGGGCCAAGTGGACTAAAAAAGATCCACCCAAATGAGTATTATTTCAGAGTGCTTACCAAAGCCAAGTACTTTACTTTCATGGATAGAATGCCTGGTGGTGATTCGCGCTGGAAAGCATTTTTGATCCTATGTCACGAAAGAAGCCTATTAAATTGAGACCAGCCTGCCAATTGGCATATAAACACCAAGAATGCAAACCAGAATGCCAGTGGCATAGCCATCTTTATGACCTAAACTCTGACAGAAAGGGAAGCAGTTTGCAGGGTGGCAGCAAACAATCACATTAGAACCATTACAATTACCAACCATGCTTTAGCCGCCATGGTGCCTCAAAAACTGCCGCTGTAATTTCTTTTGAGCTCATATGTGGCCCAAATTTGATGTGGTGCCTTGGGTTTCTGAGTACATAAAGAAGTCCCAAAGCCTTTTACACCGGGGAGAAAGAATCTCCAGCAGCAAAGGTATATCCTGATACCAGATTGCATCCAAAAATGGGGACACCCCAAGAGGCCCTAAAATGATATCCCATTTAAGAAGAGAGGGCAGTAACGTTATGATAATAGCCACAATGTCCCAGTCATTAAGTATATTGGGTATTATGGCACTTAGTGGGTGGAGGCTGTAGTAAGCAATAACTTTTACTGGAATTATTTGAGCGAAATTTTGTTTATTAAACAAAATTGGAAAATTGACTAACAAGTGTATCTATGTGGACAGTTGTCTTAAGTGCTTGGGATTGGGGAATAAATATAATCTGCATTAATTGGGGTAGCACAACCACACTCAATTATAGCATATAAAGTTTTTACAACTAATTTCTCACCAAGTTTGATACTATGGGCCAGCTGACTCTCACTTGAGTTTTACCATCAAATTTTACCCCTCCTAGCACAATTTCGCTTGGGGGATTGATAACGCTCATTTTGGTGGGCGACTGGATGCGCCCATGCCCAAGCTACATGAGGGAGATCCCATATGGTATCAAAAGGAGCTAACGCCCTAAACCTGCAGGAGTTGGGTTCAGCTTATCCGGTGAAATGGAAACCCTTTTGCAGGCTTTTGAACCCAATCCTACCACAGATGGAAATTTTTCACTGAACCTTGATTTATACAAATTAAAAAATTTCCTCAATAGGACCCAGGAACGTTTAGAAAAAATGTTCACCACCTTCAGGCTAGCAGTGACCTTTTGCTTCCAAAACTTCCACAACCCCTGATCCACTGCACAAACCTTGGGTGGAGAGGTAAGTTGGAATGATGACAACTTTGATGGGGTAACCCGTCACCCACCTCTTGTCCACCCAAATGGACCAAATCACCTTGAGGCATAAGAGGGACATCCACATTCTTCTCCCATTTCTTGCGCAAAACAGAAATCCACCGAGTTTGAGGCGCAGAATGCTCTTTAAATTTACATTATCCCACCCTCTTTTATAGGGGGAGAACTACCCTCAGGAACTAGAGTGAGCGCGACGTTCTTATGGGCTTTCAGCAACTTAATATACAAGAGCATGGTGACCTAGGAGTTGTCAGGGGTTTTAGGGTCAGGGCTAGATATCCCTTGACCAACCCACCACAATTGGCACAGGCACAGGTGCTAAAGCAAGTAATTTGATTAATGGGAATCCTTCTGTTGAGATTCTTATATGACTGGATGATAAACCCTGAAGAATTACAACGGAATGGTGAAAATCCGCTGTTTAAGATAATATTTACGAGTATTTAAGCGTCTTGATATGAGGCGATATTGGGCTATAATAGGTTATTATTGGATTACCTCCAAATAAAGCGATAAGGCAATGTTGACATTCGATGACTATAATTTATATCGCCTCAAATTAGGTTGATAGAGAGTTTAAGAAGAACAGCTAGAACCAATGAGTATTGGCAAAATAGAATAGCTTAAGCTATGAGAATGGTCTAATCCAAAGTCGCTTATATATAAGCAAGATGGGCGATTGAAAGAAAAAGGTAATTAATAGTAGAGAAAGAGCAGAACAGCAAATAGTTGTTAAAAAAAACAAAATAAGTGTTTTCAGGGAAATTGCTCCCATTTTCTTATTTTTTAGTCTTAAGAGGACTGAATATCCCCATATCGTCTGTCTGTTGTTCAAGTAGGTTTGACCTGTGCAGCTCTTATGGTGGATCCCAATGGTACATCCCAAAATTATAACAATGGGTCCACTACAGAGGTCCCATTGATTAACCAATAAAAACTCAAAATCTCTAGTCGCTGGCTATGTCTCTTTAAGCCTGCTTTACTGAGGAATCTTCATGAAGTACTGCTCCAGCCAAACATGAGGAATTCAAACTCACTTTAGACGTTGTGTTTAAGAAATAGGATGAAATTCTTTAAGAACGAAATGCCATTATGCACCATCTTGATAGCACTTAAATCAAATAAAAATTCTGGGACAACAAAACAAGTAACTCTCCAATAGCTTGGACAATACCATTGAATTACTGTATTGTGTGGAGTGGAAAATGACCTGTATCTCCCATACCTCTCATTGGGAAGAGGAAGGATGATAGGGGTACAATACAATGAGGAATATGATATTGGTCGGAGCTACTACACCCAGGATGGTAGCTCTGGATATAAGTATGGGTTGGAGTGCCAATTCGCTCAAGTGATGGCAGTGCTACTCATGGCAGAAGGCCATGCTACCTATGAATCAGTGGACATCCCAACTTCCACTGGACTAGCTTCTCATCGAGAAAATGCTTAAATCTCAACCCATTCCTCAGTATGCCCCAAAAAGTTGCATCTATAATTGGGACAAGGAGGTTAAGATTGAGAAACTTCCTTCATTTGATCGAATTAGGAATATATGTGGCTTCTTAAAACTATTTGAATTTGCAGTGGAAGGTGCATCCAATTGATGGAAAGTAAAACAATTATTATCTGCCTTTAGTGTTTGGAGTGCCGATTGATTCACCTGCTACCTCCCAAGCAGCTCTGTTACTTATTAGGATGTAAAATATACCATGCTTCAACTGTTTGGGGGCACCTCAAAGATGTTGCAGCAAAAGAGAGAATTCTTGATGATTAGATTTTGCCATAATAAGACCCTCATGTAGTTCTCTGATCAATTTACAACAGAAGCTTACATGCTGATTGGGGCAGTATACTTAACAGAAGCCAACTTGACATTGCAATTACTCTGCAGTGAGGCCATACCATGAGCTTCACAATGTCAATTTTGCCAATTCTGGATGATGACGTTACCCTGCTCAAAAATTATATAGTTCTTGCGCTGCATATCCCCTAACTTCCTGCTGCCAAATATGGAACAGAAAAAAACCGTTACAGTAACTTTTTATCAGGTGAATACACTCATCCAGCCACGTTCCGCCTAGCAACCCCCACCCTTACTATAATTCTGCACATCCCCCTCAGCTGAATTATTCTCAACAGTTCAACTACCACCCTGGGCTGTTTACAAAAATTGTCAGCAACCTAACTATCAACCTGTACCTAGTTATGCCAAACTTCAGCAATCATCTTAACGACCTGGACCTGGTTATGCAAAACGTCCACAAACTTTCTGACCTCTACCCTCTTATGCAAATCAAGGATGCGATTTTTATGGGGTTAGTTGCTATAAGTTTGTCTCCCTGGACACTTGGTATGAAGATTCCCTAACCGTCATGTGCACTACGTGAAACAAGATCAATACTACAGGGGAAAAGATGGAAAGTAATAGAGACAGAACTCTCTACCTCCACAATTTCAACCCCAAATGCCCCTGAATCAAAAGTAGTATAACCTGCGGGAGTCCCTCAATATGATGACGGGGTATTATACCAGCATCCAGTTGGAGGGGTGAATGTAGTGACATGAGCTCAAGCCAAGGCTGTGGTGGATGAAGGACCTCCAGAGCAACCAAAGCCATACGCCTGTTATATACTTGTTCAAGCTTCCTTGGAGAAGCTGGATTCCGCTGTAGATGCGTCAAATCTAAAAGAAGTAAACGTTACCCTTCTGGTAGACGCCATAGTTTAAGAATAGCTCAAAGTCGATGAGGGGATAATGAGTTTTTTGAAAGAGATCCCATATATGCCACATATTAAACAGTCAATATTTTTCTTCTTCTGAGTGTACATATGTTATATTTTTATAGTAAAAATAGAGTTAGCACTATAATAGATACAGGCGCTCCAGTCAACATAGTTTCCATTTTGTTGATGTCAAATTTGACGTTAAAACCTGATGTGGACCACCAAATAGTGTACAGGACCGCAGAAAGCACCATCTCTGAGGGAGCGTGCAGTGCACTACCTTCGCAGTTTGGGTACATTTTCACTGTAGATTTGGAGATTTTGCTATAAACAAAAATTATGACGTGCTAATTGGAACTGTTTTCCTGTGACATTTTGGGTTGTTGTTTATTTTATGAAGGAGACCTTTGCAATTTTGGGACAGCGGATCCCAATTTACTTTACCTACGAGGTGTGGCAGAAAAGTAATGAGACTGGGAACACTGCAAGCGATCTGGCAACGCTGCGCTGTTGTCCTTGACAGAGCACGTGTATCATCCCCCTCCCATCTCTCAGTACAAGTTTCAACTCCTTCCGTTAACTACGTGATTGTTGTGACTGCTATTAGTGAGGTTGTGTTTTGGTTGTGCGTCACACAAAATGGAACAGCGTAATTTGGAGCAACGTTGTGCCATTAAGTTTTGTGTTAAGCTTGGAGAATCGGCAAGTGTGACGTTTGAAAAGTTAAAACAAGCTTATGGGGAACATTCTTTATCCCAAGCTCAAGTTTTTCGCTGGCATAAATCATTTTTGGAAGGCAGAGAACACGTTGAAGATGAACACCGCTCAGGGAGGCCTTCAACTTCTAAAACTGATGAAAACATCGAACATGTGAACACTCTTGTGAGATCAGACCATTAATTAACATTAAGAATGTTGAGTGAAGAATTATATTTGAACAGATTTACCGTTCATCAATTTTTGACTGAACATTTGCACATGCAAAAGGTCTGTGCCAAAATGGTGCTGACAAACCTCGCAATTGAGCAGAAGGACAATTGACAAAACAAGTGTCTTGATCTTCTTGACAGAATCGCCAATGAGCAAGATTTCTTTAGTCGTGTAATCACAGGTGATGAATCATGGATTTTTCAATATGATACTGAGACCAAGAGGCAAAGTGAGGAGTGGCACACTGCGAGTACTCCTCAACCAAAGAAAGCTCAAATGAGCAAATCGAAGATCAAATCAACGCTGATTTGTTTTTTTGACAGAAGAGGAATCGTCCACAAAGAATTTGTTCCTCCAGGACAAACTGTCAACCAAGTTTTTTATAAAGACGTCCTTGAAAGGCTCAGAAAAAGGGTCATTCACATGAGACCAGACATTGCAGACAAATGGATGCTCCATCATGAAAACGCCCCATGTCACACTGCCCTCTCCATCACAGAATTTTTGACCTCAAAAGGTATTCCTGTGGTTCCCAGCCCCCCTATTCACCTGACCTCAGTCCCTGTGAATTTTCCTATTTCCTAAACTGAAAAATGTCCTCAAAGGACGGCATTTAGGGACTTTTGAAAACATCCAAAAGAGTGATACAGACATGCTACAGACCATACCGGTTGAAGACTTCCAGCGCTGCTACCAACAGTGGGAACAACGTCTCCATCGGTGTGTAGCCGCCCAAGGGAACTACTTTGAAGGGGATAAGATTGATGTTTGAAAAAAATAAAAACTTTGGTAAATAAAAATTAGTCTCATTACTTTTCTGCCACACCTCATATAATGGAGTGCCAAAGGATCTGGTGCACATGGGCTATATTAACCTTGCATATAGTGATGGAGTGATTTCAGTTATCTATCATCAACTAAAAAGTAAGGCTCGACCCTTCCCCAGCAGATATATGAGTACTAAGGGTTATCTCTCCAAGCTGCAGGGCCTATATCTATTTCTTCCGCAAACCAAGTCCTAGTGAACATCAAATTTAGAGGTAAAAGTGCTTGTTGGGCTTTATGTTTAGGTCATTAAGCCCTATCAGCAAACGTGGCTTGAGCCACATGTGGTTCCAGGCCTTATACTCCCAGGGCATGGAGAGATCATGGTTTTGTTAGAGAATCTACAGAGTAAACCAATGCAGATTTTCCAGCACCATATAAGTGGCGTATTGACACTTGACTTTAATTGAGGAGGTCCTTCAGGTTCATGAGTTTGATTTTTTAGATAAATTTGGTCTAACCTGCGAGTCAAAGCCCAGTGTAATGACAGTGATAATGCGGGATAACTTGATAGGACTATTGGAAGAATAAAAAGACCAAGTAATAGTTTTATTTCAAGAGTATAAGGAGATTTTTACTGTCTATACACGATTTAGGGTGTGCTCAGGGGGGTCCATCAATTGAACACAGGCAATCATCCCCCATAAGGTCTCGAAAATCTGTTGATTGAGGGCAGTGGAAGACATTATAACTGAAGAAATTCATAAGTTGCTGGAGCAAGGGATGCTCAAACTGTCTAAGATTCTGTGGGCTTTGACCGTTCTGATTGTAAAAAGAAGGACGGCACAGCTGCGTGGTAGTAGACTACTGGAAGCTCACGAGTATTACAAAAAAGGACTCATACCCTTTACCGCAGATTGATTATGCTTTAGATAGGTTAGAGAAAGCTCATTACTTCTCAGTGATAATCTGAATATTGTGTTTATTTGAAAATTAAGTTGACCATGGAGAAACAGGAAAAGTGCGCCATAATCACATCCAAAGCTATTTTCCAACTGACCCATATGCCTCAAGGGCTATGTAACGCCCAGGCTATGTTCCAACAAGGTATGGACACTATCCTTGGTAAGCTGAAGCTATTGTGTGACCTTGTATATCTCAATGATATCAATGTTTTCTCTCAAACCTTTTCTGAGCACCTTGATCATCTGGAAGTAGTTTCACCAGCTTGTTGTGGCAAACATCAAAATTAATCTTTGAAAATGTAACTTCTTTAAAGATCAGTTGGAATACCTGGGGTTTCTGGTAAACTTAGGGGCTGAAGGTACACCCAGTTAGCTAAGGTGGAGGCCATCCAGAAAACGACTACACCTAATAGTAATCGTGACATACAGGTATTTTTTGGAATGGTCATTTACTACCAATGCTTCATCCCCAACTTCAGCTGTACTGGGGGAACCGTTGTTTGGGTTATTAAAAAAGGATTTTGCATTTGGATTTATGGAACGTCATCAATACGCCCTTGATACACTTTGGATGGTGTTGATCAGTGCGCCAGTGCTACGCTAACCAAAATTTCATATGGAGTTTATTGTTTAAATGGATGCGTCCCTTTCCGCTGTTGTGGCGGTACTTTCTTAGAAAGTTGACGAGTTAGAGGAGCATCCCGTTGCATACTGCAGTCAAAGTTTGAACTGCCATGAGCGTAAATATACCATGACCAATTGGGAGTGCTTAGAGGTGATCTATGCATATAAGCAAAACATAGTCTACTTGCATGTGGTAAAGTTTAAAGTCATAAATTATCATGCGTCATTACTCTGGTTGCAGAACCTCAAAGAGTCTGAAGGGCGTTTAGCTCAATGGGCTCTTAAGCTGCAGGCTTATGACTTAGAGATCCTTTTCTCCCAGGAGTTTAGCATAAGAATGCCAACTGTTTAATCAATTGCCGACCATTGCAGTGATGGCATATCTTAGCAATGTGATGTACAAGGAGATGCTCAGCAGAAAATATGACAACAAACTGCCCCAAGTGATCAAATCGTTGATTGAGAGTGCAAGCAAACAACTTCTAATGGAAGGGGAACTATACAAGCGATTTACAATTATAAAATGAATTCTCAGCGACCCTCAGCATGGCCTGGGATTATTATGAGCACTCACAAGGCAGTTGGACATGGTGGTGTGTGCATGACAATGGAGTTGTTTTGCCTTCGTTATTATTTGGAAAGCATGAACTTCTATGTGCTTGAAACTATTTCCTGTTGCCACCTGTACCAAGTGGAAAAGCCATTCCACCAAAAGACCTTGTATTGGTTAGGTAAACCATATTTTTCTTGGCATACAGTTTTATCTTAATGTCGTCAGGCCTTTGCCAACAGGAGCCTACCGGTGTAAGTACATTCTGGTAGCTAACAACCACTTGACCAGTTGGGATGAAGCACGGGAAATATGGGATCTGGGGGAAGTCACAGTTGCCAAGCTTGTAATGGAATGTATTGTCCAGCGACTTAGCTGCCTTCATTTCATTCTTACCAATAATGGAACTAATTTAACCTCACACATCCTCCCCAGATTGAAAGAGCTCATGGGCATCTGCAGAGTGCTGACGACTCCATATCACCCTATTTCCAATGGAATGGTCGAATGGGTTAATGGGACACTGGTGAACATCCTTAGGAAGCTGGTAACTGATAGACCCTCTGGTTGAGTTTCTTCCTGTCTACTGCTGTCTTTGCTTACAATATTAGCTACCATTCTGCTCAGGGAAGAACCCCTTTCAACTGATATATGGACGACACCTCACTCTTCCAGAATTGCGATTTTGTGTAAAGAAGATACTGGCATAATAGATCCCCACTGTTACTTAAGATTTTAGCTGACATGTTAGTCAAGATGAAAATGGAAGAGTACTCCTTTAGCTTGGCCAAGAAGATTAGAAAGAGGGCTACCAATCAGGTATGACATAGCGGGTCAACCCAATTCCAAGAAGATGAGATGGTTTAGTTCCATAACCAGCACAGGTTTGGGTGGAATTACAAACTGGCCAACATCTGGGTTGTTCTGTTCAAAATAACTGAGAAAACCAGTTTCAATGCATATACCATCAAAGGCCCAGTAAGTGGTCAAATCATTAATCAATTACATGGAAAGTTTCTCTGAATGTATAAACAATAGTTGGCTTATCATCCAGTCAAAGGGGGGGGGGTAATGTCAATATTACAATATGACTGGATAATAAGCCCTGAAGAGTTACTATGGAATGGTGAGAATCCGCCGACTAGGATAATAAATATGAGTATTTTAGCAGCCTTAAGATAAGGTGATATTGGGTTATAATGGTTTGTTATTAGATTGCCTCATAAAAAGGCAATATGGCGATGTTGACATTTGATGAATATATTAAGATTGCCTCAAGTTAGGGCAATAGAGGTCTGAAGAATAACAGCTGAAAACAATGAGAATCAGCGGAATAGAATAGTTTAAGCTATGAGGACAGTAACGTCCAAAGTCGCTGATATATAAATGAGCTGGGTGATTAAAAGAAAAAGATTGTTAATAGTAGAGAAAAGCGGAACAGCAAAGAGTCGCTGTATTTATAAAAACAAATAAAAGCGTTGTCAGGGCGGTTGCTCCCATTTTCTTATATTTTTAGTCTGTTCAGATGACTGACAATCACAATATCGTCTGTCTGTTGTTCAAGTGGGTTCAACCTGTGCAACCCTTATGGTAGATCCCAATGGTACCGCCCAAAATTATAACACCTTCCAAGCCACAAGAAAATGGATTTCTGTCAAGGTTTCTGGGAAGTCAAGATTGCCTTGACCTCAGCCTTCTCAGATCCCTCAACCACGTTTTAGCTCTGGTACCGCTTGTCCTTCCCCCTAAATGAGGACAACTGAGAAACGTGGAAAATGGGGTGCTGTTTCCAGTGTGTCAGCAGCTTCTACTTAAAAGTTCTGTTGCCCAAATCCTCCTCTACCATTTGGGTTGCCATAGTGCTTTCTCACAAATTTTTGGGATGGCACCTGTATCTTCAGGTATCACGTGTCCAACACAAACGAGTACCCCACCATGATGTCAAGGGATGGGAAACGTGACCAGTCTGTAGAACATTTGTGATAGCAGATAGCCTTGTTCAGGCGCTCCTAAACTAAGGACTGGGTGCTATGGATGTGCTGCATGTGGTTCAAAGCAGCCAGAACCTGCGGTGAAGACATGGAAAATGGAAAATGATAGGTTATACCAAAATGTGACCTTTTACGTGAGAACCAGTAGTTACATGTGTGCATTATTATATGCAAATCGAGTAAATAGAAGTTCCTCCAACCAAGTTTCCTATGAAACAGTGGTTTAACAGTAAAGATACTGTTCAAGAATCTGATTAACCCTCTCCATTTGCTGTCTGACTGAGGACGATATAAAGATGAGTAACATGGCTAATCTTCAAGATAGCCAGGAGTTTGATCCAAAAACGCACCCTAAACTATTGATCAAATTTAGCAATTTTCTACCGCAGATTCACTGGTTTGACAGGCCAGGCAGTAGGAGGACTGCTTACCCCTTGCGGTTCATATTTATAAGCATAGCATCCCCTACAAGTCCACAGGGCAACCTACCAACACATCAGACTAACAACTTCTCTTGGCGCCATTGGCCCCTTTTGGGAATGCACCAGTGATCCTTAGCTACCTTTCTGGGTGGCCCAACCCCTTGCTCCTTCTCAATCATAACCAAATTGCTAGCCCTTCTCAGCTGTGCACTGGCAACTCAGTCCCCCATTCTGGCCGCCTATCTCCCCTTTGCTGCACTCTCATGGCTGGCGGCCTTTAGCCCTTCATTGTTGGTGTCTGTTTGGCTACATTCCCAAGGGGCTTCATTGTGGGGCGGAGGTATGTGAGTTGGAAGCGCCCTACATTCCAGGTGCATGACACACCACCTTTTTTGGGGATCTCAAGTCCCATCTTTACCAACCAAACCACTTTAGCTACTTTAAATTATAAAAAGATGTACATAATACGATTATTTAAGAAGAGGAAAAAAAACGATTATTTAATAAGCGTTTACATGTTTGTCTGCTGCCTGCTTATCATCAATCTTTGGCGCTCATTGCCAGAATCTCATCCAATTGTCAGCCTTCCAATGGTACTTATTCTCTCCTAATTAATCCTTCCCAAACACAGACATTAATTTAATGCATCCTTGCAATAGTCGCCAAGTCATCATATATATAAATTATTATTATATATATCCAAATATTCAGCTTTCAGTCGCTGGTAATTCTAGAACCTAGGTGCGAGATGGGCATTGCTCACTACAATTGGAATTCTTAGGTCTAAAACTGATAAACTGATTATACTTGGCATAAGTCGCTGCTAATCTTATCCAAATTTTGATTGGATCAATTTTTAGCATCAATCACCAGTGATCCTACCAACATCAATATCAATCTCTTGTTCCACAGTAAATTATATATAATATCATTTTGCCATCCTCAGCTCCAGTCCCTAATTTTAAATTGCTGCCTATTAATTAATATTTAGTTGGTCAAGCAACCTCAGCGTAATAATGCAAGTTCAAGATACCTCAAAATGCTTTTTGAGGGCAATAATCACCAATATAGACTCAGTGAAATCACTGAAATAGCTTGAACCAACTAAATGGGGAGCATAAATCGGATATTTATCTTTAGATAAATCAAATCTGAGGGATTAGTTATTCATCATGCACTGACCAATCTCGCCCCTAATTTTAGAAATTATGGTAAGGATCCATCTAGTTAATTTCCTGACAGCTGTGATCCATTATCATTCATGAAGTCCTGAGGCAAGAACATTGAGAACACATGACACATGAAGAGCTGGCTTTCTCCTTAGGTTTGATGGCTGATTAACAATATATTAAGAGTGAGAACTTGGTAAAGATGTCATGACCACCAGAGTTGTGATAATCCCTTTGAAGATGATAAGCTCAACAATGAAATCAACTGACACTGAGATACATGTACCATCCGTTTTCTTCAGGAGATGGAGAAGATCTCTTTTACCTGACTATCCAATTTAGCTCATGCGCATGTCATGCAATTTGCAATCCATGATAGGATATTTCTGAAAACCTGGCCAGTTTTTCGTTCACTTAACCAAATCAAGGCTTTTTTTCAGGTGGCCAACTTCCAGGGGTTATTAGGAAGACCAAATGGATTCACCACGGAGTTTTGGTAGAACTCACAGTAAGACATAAACTAAATTTCTCCTCCTCCAATAAATAATGAGTCCTCTTATGTAATTGTAATACCAGCTGGTTTAACAACTCCAGCCCTTTCTAATCAGACCATCTGACCTGCCAATAACTAAGAGACTAAATTCACGCCTGGGGACCAATCTTCTACTAAAATTGTGGGGGTAGTAATGGGTAAGATACTGTCTGGCATAATTACCATGGTTTTCTCATTCACATCCGCCTCTGCTGTACTCAATGCTTGGGTTGTGCCTCGACCTGTTGGAAAGGTCATTTAAAGCACATTTCAAAAACTTGTATTTAGATTTAAAACTGGAGAGGTCATGATAACTGTCAGGATCTCTTCCCAAATCAAATATTTTCATGAGTCAGATGACGGGAATGAAAACAAAACTATTAAAATAGCTGTAACTACTATTTGTGATGTCCCTGAAAATTTCAAGCCCTCTTGATATTGGGGACATCTTTAACTAATGTGATCAAATATTTCTCACCCAAAATCCCCTAATATTGGGGTTCAAACCCAGTCTATGTTGCATTCTAATACCATTTGACAAAAAAGAACAATCTGCCTCAGAATACCCCAAATGGTAATGAGAATATTCTTAATCTGGTATAAAAGGAGATTGAGTGTGAGAAACTCACAAATATAATGATTTTTCTAAGCAATAAACTTGACTCACTTTATGCCACTTTTTAAGTTAATGTGGTCTACCTCTAATTATTTAGAAACGAAGTAACAGATAATGTTTACCACACAAAGAGCTTTATCCATAGTGAAGACCTCAGGCCAAGGAAAGTAAAACTTAAATTCAGCACCCCAGAACTATAGGTTTCCTGGCTTTTTAAAATTTAAGGACAAGTGGTCCTAATCTCTTAGTTCCAACAACAAGTCTGAGCCTGGTGATTCATCATTTATTCAGTTTCTAAAATAAAAATTCCTATGATTAATCCACAGGGTCACCTCATGCCTCTCGCCCTCAAGAAGGTACACCAGTTGGTAAGTGATTATGCCTTGGCGGACAACTCCTTATCATAAATGGCTCAAATCTGTTGTACAAAACAAACATGCTTAAAAAAGCAGATGCTTAGACGTTCCAAATTATAGTGCACTTGCAACAAGACCGCCACATGGCAGCCAATGAGGTTTACATGCACAATAGATGGCTTGGTGAGGTCCATGTGTCTGAGAGCTGGAGGCGCCAAAAGCACCTCTTTGATGGTGTTTAATGAACGCTGGCAATTCTGCATCACCAGAACAGAAAATTCTCACCAGTCAAGGGGTTCAGTGGTGTATCCAGCTGCAAGAGGTTGGGGGAGAATTCACTAGAAAGATGATTTTGCCCAGGAAAGCTATGCAGCTGCTTTTGGGTCAAAGGAGTGGGCCACTCAAGGATTTGCTTTGAGGTTGCTGGGAAGCAATGGTTTAACCATTTTTCCAGGACATGGTTGCTCAGTAAGGTAACCTTTACTGAAAAATCTCACAATAGTAGGGCCTGGCATAAAGTTTCGCCTTGTAAAATGCAGTCAACGCCACCTCCAGGTCATTCTCATGATGTTTAGGATAAGGGGAATTCATGAGGATATTGTCAATATATGCCACTGAGCATGTGAACCTGAGGCTACTGATAATGTTTTCTATCATATTCTGGAACGTATCCGGATTATCTTCAGGCCAAAGGGCACCATGAAAAACTAGAATATGCCCATTCTGGTCTGAATTGCCATAAGTTACTTTTGGCCTTCTGCCACCCAGATCTGGTTGAACGAATTCATGGGATCAAGCTTCAAAAACCCCCAGGATTTTGCATTTGCCTGGATAATTGTCTGCTCAAGAGGAGAGAGGATAAGGATTATAAATGGTGATATTAAATGCACAAACTCAATTCAGGGTTTTGACGTATATTGGCTTCTAGATAAAAACTATAGGCAACGCAATAGGAGAAATGTTCTTAAAACCAACCCTTTTCTTAGCATATCGTCTGACCACATTTCCACCTCTTTGTCTCATGCACTATGTATGGATACAACGGACAGATGATGTTGATCTCAGCTACCATCAAACAGAAAGCCAGGTTGTATTTGGAAAGCGGAAGAGGTGATTAGCCTTCCTCAGGTCAATATCCTGATATTCTACCATACTGGGGGAAAATCTGGCAGAATAACCTTAGGAGAAAAAAGCCACGTGATAGAACACATACTCTTTTTGTCACATTCATATAGATAAGTGGAAAATTCCCCCACAAATGAGTATTTTGAATGAAAGTATATATGAGTCCAAGTTTATGCTAACCTGCTGCCAACGCCACCACCTCACCCCCATCATAACTATAATAGAAAATATGGCGCTGCGGAAATCTAATAATAGAAACTGAACTAGTGCACTAAAAAGGCATAGGTCGCCATATTTTGTATAAAGCCATTGGAGCAGAAGTTCCCATTTATGACGCCAATACTTCCAGATCCAAGTTGAGATCCTGAGCCTGTTTTATACTCATAAAATTTCACACTGATCCCATATCTACAAGTGCCTCAATTGACACTATGTGCGCACCCAATCAAAATTCCAATGGCAACAAAAAATTAACAAAGTTTATTTATTTGTCATCTTATGGGCACTGATGGCTGAGTGGTAATGATTGCTGAGTCAACCCCTCAGAAAAACTGAATAAAATGAAATTATGAACCCTCTGTAGAAAGAACCTTCTCAAACTCATTGCGTTGTAACGCTAACAACTTCGTTCAATGGATTCAAGGGCTCCAGGTCCTTTACAGGAACTGCATCACCAATTGGCGCCAGCGCAAAGAAAAAATTAATAGGAGGATGAGAAATACTGCAGTGTCTATGGCAACAAAACACACACTGGTAGCCTGGCTTGAACTGGCCCTCTGGGTGACAGACAAAGGGCATACTGACTTGTAACTCAACACCCCACTTAAAAACCGCTTCAGTGGGGAACTTATATACAGCTTCTACTATCCCACCTGACACACACTAGAGTGTAGCACTATGGAAGTAGCCATTTAACATATCTGATATAACAACCTCAATTTAGTGTCCCAGGCGTTATAATTGGCAGACACCAGAAATAAGGCTGCACTAAGTACAACAGAAGAAACTCTTAATAGAAGCTCAACTCAAGGAACCTGGCCATGGATAGCCACAAAGAACAAAACCAGATTGGACGCCTCTGCAACCCATAAAGAAAAATTGAAGCAGGAGAGCTGATAGTGATACTACAGCATACAATACTGATGACTCCAACATAATCAAAGTATTATAGCTCCTGATTGGTTGGCCAAGCGTAGAACCCTGCGCACCCAACAACAAGCATCCCTCTCCACCACGTCCAAAGATCCACACTTCAATGCGCATCCATCAGGTCTGGAGGAGGTTATCACATTAGCCAAAATCTGAAAATATAAAATTTGGTGAGGGCATCCAAGACCTGGCTTGCAATCTCCATGGAAGGGACAGATAAACCCATCCCAAAAGGTGCTATGATGCCAGAACTGGCTCCTGCGGTAGAAAATACTTGGTCAGTAACTCCAACGCCATGTGAAACACACAACAAATGCAAAAGCCAATTACAAAAACAGAACTAAACTGAGAACTGACTACATGTCCAAGTGTATAATGAGACCCATGCATCACCTACTTAAAACAGATGGGTGGAGATGGCAGAAACTAATGGTCAGTCAAGTAAGCCAACAGATCCAGCTAATGAAATTGAGACCATCCTACCAATTGGAGTGAGTGAACACCCAGAATGCAAGCCAAATTTCCAGGGCGATAATTGTCCATATGAACTGAAGTCTGATGGGAAGGGAAGTGATTTCAGGATGGTGGCTGACAATCACCATTATCACCATTACTATTACCAACCATGCTTTGTCCGCCATGGGGCCGCAAATTCTGCTGCTGTCATTTCTGTTGGGCTCGCAGGGGGCCCCAAAATTTGGTGTGTGCCTCAAGTTGCTGAGTGCATGAAGAAGTTATAAATATTTTTCCATCTAGGAGAAAAATATTCAAAAGCAGAGGTACATCCTGACGCCAGATGGCGTACAAAAAGTGGGACATCCACAAGAGCCACTAAAACAATATTTCTATTTACTGAGAGAGGGAAGCAACGTTGCAATGATGGCCACTATGGCCCAGTCATTGCATAAATTGAGCAACATGGTATCTAGTAGGTGGCGGCTTTAGTAGGCAATAAAATTTTAGCTGGATGTTTTAGCTTGAGTTTTTTATAAAAATTGAAAAATTGACTGACAACTGAATGTGAGGACAGTTGTCTTAGTGCTGTGGATTGGGGAATATTTAATTCCTGCTTTAAACGAGATAACATGATCACTTTTGGTTCTGGTTGATGTTAAATTCCAAGAATCACTTTCTTGATAAATATAAACCTGCATGCTTAATTGGGACGATGTTTGGCCAAATGATCCTCAATTTTGCTAGTGTTTTTCAGTATTTTGACCATTTGGAAGCTCACTAGGAATATTCAAATATCCCAACTCTTCTAGTCAATTTTGGGCTCAAATTTCCGTTTATATTTGAAAACTTCTCCCAAGTCAGGAAAAGTTACAAGCTGTGGATTTCAAGAATCCAGTTTGCTGACACTCTCCAAAAAGAGACTTAAGATAAAAACCAGAAAGAAGACTAAACCAAATAAATCTTTTATTAAAATAAATGTTTGATAAATTATTCATTAAGCCAGGTGACAGTATTTATACCTCTAAGGCATCTCCTGGCCACATTTGAGCATGCAATCTCAACAGATTATTTTCCACCTCAGTTCAGCCCTTGAACTGATATGTTTGAGAACTATTGCTAGGGTTAATGGTGGCAAATTTATCCCAAAATCATGAGATTTCAGAAAAAAATCGCAATAAGTACGTGCAAGATTGTCCTAGGATCCTCTTAATTTGAGTTTTGTCATAATGATGACGAAATACATCTTTGTGAAACTTTGGCATCAATTGAAGAAAATGATGTATTCTAATTGGGATGTCAGAAGGTTTTCTCAATAGCATTAGGTACTCCTACTAGGGTGGTCAAGTGCAAGTGCCATCATGCCAATTACAAAGATTGAAATACAAAATTCGCCATAGGTGGGAAAATTATTCTTAGGACCAGCTCAATTTGTGTTTTTGTCATATAGCTGACTGAAATGACTCCCTAATTGGGATTTCATAAGGCCCACTTGATAGCATTTGGTAATCCTATTCAGGCAGTCCATGTGCAAGTGCTATCATGCTGATTATGAGGACTGAAATACAAAGTTCACCATAGGGTGGGAAATTAATTTAGGATCAGCCCAAATCTGTTTTCTCGTCATACAGCTGACAGAAATGACTCCCTAATTGGGATGTCAAGCGGCCCTCTGGATAGCACTAAGTACTCCCATTTAAGTGTCCCATGTGCTTGTACTATCATGATGATTACAAAAAATTGACATAGGACTTTTGCCATAGTGCAGAAAATTGATTACGTTTAATGTATATTTGTCCATAAATTTGTAGACATAATCTATGGGTCAATCCCCAAATGATTTCTTATGATGATCAGTGATATTGTTTCCAATTAGTCTGTACTGATTGCTGAGTTTTAATGCAGTGACAATCGGCCCAAATGTTCAAATGTATTCAGCCTGAGCTTTCAATAGAATAATTGGATTAAATTGACGTTGAGTTAATCGGCTCAAGCTGTGTAGTTGCAATAGGCTTTAAGTTATTAATTAGAGTATTAGTACGATCATTGGGAGGATAATTGGCCTAATCTATTGGTTGTGAAAATGTTTAATTTTGGTTCAACCACCAGAATCTGACAGTGAGTTGTGATTTTTCAACTAATTTGACGCCAGATTCGCTCATGCTGGCCAGTCAGCTCTCTCTCAAACTTTGCCTCAAATCTTCCCTCCCAGCACAATTTTTTGCGGATCAATGGTGCTTTATCTGGCAGGTGACTGGATGAACCCATGGCTTAGCCACTTAAGGGAGATCCATGAGGTATAAAATGGAATTAAAACCCTCATACCTGCTATAGTTAGTTTATTTTTTCCAGCGGAAGAGATAAGGTTTGGTAGGGTTTCAAATACAATTATAACTTAAATGGCTAGATTTTTCTGAACCTCAATTTATTTTATTTAATGGGCCCCTCATTGGTACCTGTTAGTATAAAGGGAGAAACATGCCCACCACTTTCCTTCTGGTTGTGGCCTCTCACTACCACCACTTCCACGCACACTGAACCCGCTGCACTGACTCTTGGGTGGTGAGTTAAGAAGGAAAGAGTCAATTTTGAGGGGGTACACCATCAGCCACCTCTTTTCCACAACATGCTTAAGTTGCCCTGGGTCACAAGAGGGACAGCCGCCTTCTTCACCCCTTCTTGTGTGGAACAAAATTTCCTCATGGTTGAGTATAGAGTGCTCCCCCAGAGTTACACCCTATTTGTACAAGGCTCACCATAAGAATATGATGAGTCACTTGAAACTCCGCTGGTTGCAGAATATAGTGGGTCCTGATGGACGCTTGCCAGATGGGTAGTAATGCTCCAGGGACACAGTTTTGAGGTCATCCAGTTATTAGGAGAAAAAACCTCAACACTTACAAACTGTTGTAACTACCAGTTTTCCACCTACAAGTGCCAGAAAGAAATCTATATGAACTTATATGGGCTACCTGAAGAATCATGGCTGTATGAAGCAGATGATGTGAAGACTGTTTGATAAGGTGCTTAAAAAACACCCAGCGTGTTGATAGAAAGCTCTGGAAGAAGAATTGGAATAAATGGTACTTATACATCAGACTAATTGACTAGATGGAGCTAATAATAGAAGCACATAATCACATTAACCATGGGCGATACTAAAAGATGTTTATATTAAGATTCAGTTCTATTAGAAAATACATGTTTATTAAAGTCCACCAGGCCTTAGAACTATCATACATAAAATAAGCTTTCTTTCACTGGAGATTGTTTTGAGTTCAACTGTTACCCCCAATGGCCCCATTCAGTAATGTGCCCATTGACATGGTGGGACAAATTCTCAACTGTTTTCCGTGGATCAAAGTTCATACTTGTGGCAATTGACCACTTTACCAAGTTGTAAGAGCCTCAGCAGTCAATACATACACCATGATATCAACCTCCTGAATCATATACAATCTAGTTATACTCAGCCATTGATGTCCTCATTTAGTGCTCTCAGATAATGCAAAGAACTTCATTTTAGATGTCATGGGAAAACTAATGGACTTAGATGGATGAAGCAACAGCTTACTACTCCTTATACACCATCCTTTAATGGTAGTATGGAGAGAGTGAATTGACTTTAGGAAAGATACTAAAGAAGATGGCCCTCAAATATAATTCTAAGTGAGATCTGCTGATACATTCCAAGTTTTTGGTTTACAGGCCTAAACACCACCAGGTGATAAGGATGTCACCATTCTAGGCACTGTATGGACAAGAAGCGGCATTATCAACCCTGAAAGCATTGATATTTAGTGTACCAAAAGAACTTGCCACCTGGAAATCATAATAAAGCACTGCTAATGAAATTTTTATACAAATGAAGGCCTTAGAAACTTAGAGGCGTTTATCCTCCAAAGTTGAGATGAGAGTTTGCAACGATCTAAACTATCAGAATCCATACTTGGCAACAAATACTATTTACCATTTATGGGAAAGACAGCCATATAAACTTCAGGCTATTTAGACTGAACTGCGACTATTTTGGCCAAATTAGGAGTCAATTTTCCATTTGAGATGATGTAACTAACTAAGTTATAATATAGTGCATGCCTGAAACCTATATGTTATGTCCCCAATCTTGTCTTGGAAGTTGAAGTGTCATGGATGAAGTTTTGAGGACGTAATAAGACCATACCTTGACCATTAGAATGAACAGAGCTCAAAACCAGATTGGTGAAGTTGTGGGCAACTTACTTGTCATGGATGTTTGACCAGCCAATTTTACTAATTGTTGCAGCATAAAGAAATTTAGCCATTTAATTAGCATGATTTCAACTAAAAAATTTTACACCTGACGCATAAAGAAATTCAGTATATGTAGATGAAAAATTGCCACCAAAAACTATGAAAATGACACCCTCTTTACCTTTTGGGTCCAAAATATGCTTTAATCAGATGAAGACATTAAAAAAAGATCAGATGAATTGCTCCACTGCAGCTAATCAATCCTCTAATTAAATATCATCAAAATTGACAATCAACAATTTTTGAAAGTTGCTCAGAAACCTGATGTGAGGCGCACTAAAGTAGTTACAGAGTGAACCTGAAGTTGAATAGAGCATTAACAAATTAGGAAAAAACAATAACTTGAGTTATAACTATATATTGTAACCCAGAAGTGGGGACTAACAATTAGCCCTTAGATATCCTATTCCAGGTTAATCACCGTGAGATGGATCATGCAGATACAAGGACTGAGACAAATGAACCATTCCTAAATTGGAAGTCAGTAGTGGCTATATAGGGGATCCTTAAAATGCCTAAATATTGCTACTCCCAATGCCCAATTTATTTTAAAATTTTTCCTCCACATTATATCTTAAATTTTTTACCAGATAATAAAAATACTTCAAATTGGCTTTGATAATACTTTTTTATAGAATCTCAGTTTATCCTTTTTGTTCACTTATATTGGTTTAAATATTATAGACACTTTAATCAGTCTGAGATAGAGATTGAGCAGAATAAAGCAACCAGTTTGAGATCTGCTCTAGGATAACAGAACACTTATTTTCGAGGATACATTAGAGCCATGCTGCCAAAGGAGAGGTTGGATATGATTCTATTGTGTTAAAGTGTTACAATTTGCCCTAGTAGTTTTGAAGCCTCAATTTTGGGAGCAAATCCATTTTATTTATGCAGGCAATCTCAGACTTTATTAGTGGTTTTTTCTCAATTGATGTTTAATCAGGCTTACAGTATGTAATTATTAATTACCTTATATTTTAAAGGCATTGAATCTTAATAATGCCAAACTCATAACTAAATAACTTTTAAGCGAATTTCTTACATGTTGCTTCATCTACTGATGCACCCAAGTGACCTACAATCTTACCTCATGAATTAATTAATTTTGAATAGTAAGATACCAATTAACTTTTAAACCTAAGTATTGCCAATGCATCACTAACTATCATTATTCAGATTAAATTAGCTTCCTGATGTTATTCTAATTATTATACTTGGGTGATGCGCCACTGCCTCATGAATTACAATGAAGAGCTGTATGATGAACCTCCTCTTAACCATCAGACAGATTATGACAACGCTGGGTATTTGAACTTTTTTGGTATCTTAAATATCTAATCTATATCCAGACTATGCTAATAATCACATTATATGATTATTTTCCTTTGACTTACGATTTTGTTTTTTCCTAGCAATATATAGAACTACTATTTTCTTAAATAAAGTACTTTTTACAAATTATATAAACTAAGGTTAAGTTTGCTCTTTATCTGTGGATCACCTAGGCAATTCTGGGTAAAACTTTGGCACCAATTTAGAATATCTGTGACGTACTAAGCATAATACAGATGATAATATTTTCAGGCCTATAAGAGCAAGCACAGAAAGCAGCTACCAAATGGAAACCATTAACTGGTGCGCACCTTAGGGTATAGAATCAGTCAAGGCCCACTCAAAGAAATGCACCAAAATACAAGCCCCTTTTACACCACATTACATAGATAAAGTGTAGGCTATCTATCAAAACTCATTTATTTGCACCAGGGACTACAAAACCATAGACAAAATGGCTGATGATCTTGTTATGTTTATTATATATTATATCTGGAACGCCCTAAAATAGAAAAAGTTTCCCAAAGGAATGTAAACGCCTAAGCTATTTTGCTCAACACAACCAACTCTTGTAAAAAAATGCTGTGGACTGCTAAATCTTTTTATCACTGGTGGTTACTAACCCAAAAGGACCTGTGGAAGCTCTATCCTGGTTCTAAAATGAGAAACTTAAGTCTCTGAGTGATTTATAATTTGCTAACACACACTTTAAGGATGTCATAGATGTTATGATAAATCTATTAACCATTTTTTTGAAGCTTGCAAGCTTCCAACAAACCCTTTCTTTTAAAGGAGACCACATCAAGAAGCTTGCACTTTTATTAGACGCTGAAGTAACAAATGATAATGAAGTTTATCAAAACTAAAGATATGGACTAGAAGCCCTCCATGGAGAAAAAAAACTTTAAAATTAATCAAACAATATATATAATATCTTTTTGAAGGCAAACCCGCCATAGCAAACCTCCATTACAATGATGAAGTGCAAACTG
This sequence comes from Massospora cicadina, assembly GCA_022478985.1. Lineage (NCBI taxonomy): Eukaryota > Fungi > Entomophthoromycota > Entomophthoromycetes > Entomophthorales > Entomophthoraceae > Massospora > Massospora cicadina. Next base: position 64,029 of record JAKSZP010001316.1, on the reverse strand, counting down.
AGCGAGGCAAAAATAGTTTTAATAGGGTCCCATCTATTCCAACAATTTACTGAACAAGCTAAGCTAAATGTTTTACCTGAAAAAAAATTTAAATCATGTAAAGCCTTTTAAGCTTTCCAACATTAAAACAATTTGCTTAGGCCAGTCAAGTCAAAGGCCCTAGTGAACAAATAGTATTCCTTCAACAGTTTAACTAAACCCCAACATGATAAGTAATTTAATTTTCGATAACTTAGGTCTTACCTCAATTTGATGAGGAGCAAATCTCTCAATTCATATCAATGACTCAAAATAAGTTTACATTGCTGCTAATAGAAAGCCAGCCCATAGTCCACATTATTATTATCCCTCCAGATTATTTGGACAAAATTACTCAGTGAGAATTAGCCAGAGAATTAATTTAAGATAAATTGAATATTTATAATAAGAGTTTATACAATAAGCGGTTCCCACGTGATTTTATGCTGGAAAACAAAGTCCTGAAAATTCCAAGTCGATTTAACTCACCACATTACCAACTCAGATATTAATCATCTGATATATCTAATTTCTAAACTAGCCAATAACCATCCTGAATTTAGTGTGAGGCAAGAATTAAATTTGCTCTTTTTTCTGACATTTAAACTGGCATATAAAACCAAAATACTTCTTTTAAGTGATTTAACTCTTACCATGGATCTTTTTATCTCAAAAAACTCAAATTTTACAAGGGATTAAGCTAAATTAGCAAATTATCAAAGCCTACTAATGAAAAACTGCCGCTTAGAATCATTTTGGACCTCAAGAATTTAGATGACCAGGCCAATTCCACTATAACAAATTGCTAACCACAAATATGGGTTGTTGCATATTTTACATCACACATTGGGAATTCTAATAGCATCCCAGGCCAACAGTATGATGACTCTGCCCTTGCTGTTTCGCCTTCATAGGCTACCTTATACAAGTCCGCATGGAAACCCACCAACCCAGCAGACCAGCAACTTTACCTTGGCTCAATTAACCCCTCAGGAGGAACAAAGTAAGCCCTTAACCACCTGGGTGATCTTTGGATCTCTTTGATCATCTCACTCAGGTGTTAATTTCCTTCAGTCCCTTGTTGTTGGTGGCTGGTTGGCCAAATTCCCATGTATCTTCCCTATAGATCAAGGCCCATGGATTAGTTGCGCTGACCAACCAAGGTACATTCACCCATCACTTAATCTTAAAGATATTCATCCCACCCTTTCAGACACAGCAATATATTCTAATCATAAAATGTAGGCGAGGGAAACTTTTCATTATGAGTGTCATTTTCACATGCTATATTGAAGGGGTCAATTGCCAGAATAAGGCTGGGCGCTAAGAGTTCAATAAGATTAAGCTTTTAGGACCTTCATGACTTGAGGCACACATTGGACCAACGCTAGGAGCAGGCCAGGTATGCTCAAGTTGGTTCAAAGAAGTCCAACCTTCCCAGCCATGTATAACAGCCATAGCATTAAAAAGACGTGCTACAATCTAAATTATGATGGCTCAATTCAGATATTTGGCAAACGGGGGTTGAAACACATTCAATTAATAAAAATTTCTAACCTGAGTTGGGCTCAACTTTAATCTATCACTTGTATCCAATTATTTTCAAAGTTTTTTACCTGGTAAGATAGAAGCGTGCACTTATTGGTACACCAGGGCTTAGTACCACTTTCTCCAATCAATAATTTCCCTTAGTTGGCTTATAATTTTTACTTGATAATAACCTTTATTGTTGGTCATCTTCACTTTAATAAACCCCTCATTAATTTTACGTTTTCTTATGTTGACAGGAGAATCTGTGCGTGGACATCTTTAAGGAAGTCTCACATCACATTAGCCCATTTTTGCTTTAAATTACAACAGCATCAGGTACACCGCTGGGCTGCCCAGGTTCCCTCCAGACCGAGGCACCCATGCACTCTAGTCCTGTTCAGAGCTTTGTTATGAATGCCCCTTTGAAACACAGCCAAGTCATGCTGTTTGTTTGATCTCTATTAATGTTTACTGTGTTAACCACCCTCGCCCTATGTCACTTTAGCTCAAGCATCCTCTTCTAGGCTATCCTTCTTTTAATACTGACAAATAGTTCCCTTGCGTTGAGCCTTTGCATAATGAAATACAACGCTGGGAACTGAAGGCTATAGACACTCTCATGACATTAGACAAACAAACATTTATCCTTACATGCACAATTATTTTGCCATGTGGGACAATCATGAGGTGCAAATGGGGTGCACCAGCTGTTAGTCACAGCTGCGGTAGGGCTCACCTCCATTTTTTCAATTTTCCAATGGTTGGAGAATATTATCATTTTTCTTACTGCCTCTAAATGGGAAATACACACCTTTCTTGCTTGTACATGGTAGATACATTTGCTTTTCTATCCAAGAGTAATGATTTCCTGACTTTCTACCTAAAATTAACAAAATTGACACAAATAAACTGTTTTTTTTTCTTTTTTGCACCATGTTTGGACTGCGCAGGTGTGATCATCTATGAAGTACCTGGTGCTTATGGCCTTGGATAATGTCATACAAACTGTCGTTAAATTGAGTATGGGGTTATTCATGGCCCAAAACGCATTTTAGTATGATGTTTCCTTATATCCAACCTAGGCAATATATCTTCTCTAACAGCTCAGATATGGAACCCATTTCAGTAAATCATATGCCCCAGAGAACACACGCTTGACCACAATCATGATCTGAAGAACCCAGGAGGCGGAGAAGGAGTACTATTCCAATATAAAACGTTTATGCAGTTTCTAAAGATATGGTGGTATATGCAACCTCAGTAGTAATAGTGGCCAACTATCCCTCTCCATTCTATGATGCAAAAACGTACCCTGGAGGCATGCTTATCCCAGATAAAAAGTTTTCTAGAGAGTTTTTGAAGATTTTTGCTTTGAATAAAGACTATTCTGGATATTTTATTGTTAACTGCTACCCTTTCATCCCCTTTTTAAAAATTAGCATGGCTATTTTGGTGGATACAGGAGCCTCTGAGAAATTTATTGATCAAGACCTAGTTGACTACCTTGAGCTGAGCTACTTTCCAGATGGTATGGTTAGGGGAGGAGCTTCCTAAGGTATTCCCAAAAAGAAAATTTGGGTTAGTGGATTATCATGTTGGCTATATCATTTGTCTGACCGCTTTCAAACTATCAAGAACCTCTTGTACCCCATCAAATTGGGTATAGAGTGGTGGTGATAGTTGGACGTATAACCAAATTGAAAGAAAATACCCTGTCCTTTACTTTGTAGAATGGTCATGAGTTAACCCTTTTGCTGAAGCAAAATCTCTGGGCAATTCTCCCACTGGCTCAATATAGTCACACTCAGTCTTTCTCCGTTGCTTTAGACCTCTTTGGTGGTTCCCTTACCTTCTTGTTTGGAGGGGTTGGAATCTTCCTTTGATGCTGCTTCAGCCAATGTACTACCAACTCATTCAGAGTTTAATTGCAATTTCATGCTCATTGTTGATCTGGTGCATATATCTTCCCAATTTATCCTTTAACTGTAAAAGAGGAAGTAAACCCTTAGATGTGTAGTTTAGGAGGAGTTAGCCAAAGGTGCAATTTTTAGAGAACCTCCCCTGAATGTTCTCCACTTCTCTTTGTGTAGAAACCCAACGATACCTTACGCCCATGCGTAGATTATGAGAATTTTAACAACGTCACTGTATCAGAGCTGCATCCCACACCACTGTACTCTAAGATTGTACGCATGTGAATAAGATGAGAGTCTTCTCCAAGATGGATTGTTTAAATGCATTAAATCAAATCTTTATCAAAAAGGGCCAGGAGTGGTTGACTGTATTCTGTACCATAAAAAATTCAATTTTAGGTTATTCCCTTTGGGCTTAAAAATGCCCATGCTATCTTTCAACGCCATATTAATGTGGCTTTGGGGACCTGCTGGTGTATGCGCGGTAGCCTATATGGATGATACTATGGTATTTCCCCTGACAATGATCCCATGCAGTACACTTTTGGCAGGTGTTGGAGCATTTAAAGGCAGCTGACCTTACATTGAAAATGTTTAAATGTGAATTCTACAAGTCCATGGTCACCTTCATGGGCAACTTATTGTTTGACCAAGAGCTCATAATAACTTTATACAATGAGAAGGCAATTTGTGAGTGTCCCACTCCAACTTTGGTTAAAGAAATAAGGAGTTTTTGGGGCGTGTAAATTCCTTAAGAAATTCACCCCAAATCTTTATGAAGTTTTGGTGCCCTTGTATAAGGCGAGTGGGTCAAAAGGCTCCAGTGGTCTCATACTTTGCAGGATGCCTACCAAGCGGTAAAGTGTACTCTTCTGTCCACGTCCATTCTTTGCTATGTCAACCCCAAATAATGAGCCCATTGTTGCCTCTGATGCCTCCAACTTCGCCATAGCAGCGGCCCTAATACAAGTAGACAAAGATGGTTTAGAGCATCCAGTGGGATATTTTTAGGAAGATGTCTTTAACATAGTTAAATTACGCTGTACATGATAAAGAGTTACTAGCAGTGGTTTAGGGGTTGACTTATTGGGTCATCACTTTCATGGCTCATCCCAACCCTTCTACATATGTACAGACCACCGTGCCTTGCTGAACTACTACACACCTCATGTCTTGACCCCAAGGCAAACCTGCTGGCATGAGACCCTACCCAGTTTTTTATGAAATTACTAAGGGTCTTGGATTTTTAGCCTTGAAAGAAGGCTCGCTGGTGCTTTTTGCCTCAAATCCAACAATATATGTGAGGGGCTTTTCTCACCATTTATGTAAAAATGACTGAAACAAATAAATATTAAAAAAAATTATTTTATAGTTATGTATTGGGCGCTGCATGGGGTAAAAAGGAGAATACACTTAATAAATCAATAATAGTAGTTGAAACGTTGAGGCTTGAAGTTTAATAAGCTTTGGAAATTCCAAATTATGTAATATGAATTTTAGCTAATTAAAGCTCAGAAAACTTGCTTCACTATGACTGAATGACTTATAGGAGAAAATCTTTGGCAATATGTACCCATGGGGTAACGATTTAATATATTTCAGTCAATCCCCTTTAGTGAAATTTATTGCACCCTGGGGGCCACCACCAAGCCTATAAAAGGGGTGGTCCCCGCTTCAGTGCTGGCTTTGAACTAGCTGGCCAGGGAGAAACCTTTAATAGACTCCCCAGGATTAACCGTGGAGTCAGGTAATTGACTTCCTGACTTGGCGCTACTTGCCCAGTTAGTATTCATAATAATGTTGCCCCAATTTGCGTGGTTCTACCTAGAATTAGCTTGGGTCTTTTGGCCAATAAAGTTTTTATTTATATTTTTAATTGATCTTATTATCAAAGAGTACTTGTAAATGTCTGACTTTTCCCTCTTTAGCCTGATTTGCCCCAAAACATCCTTAGTTTGAAGCCTGGAGGGCAAATGTCCAACGTCACCCTCTTCAAGAATGTTGAGGGGAAAATAAGGCTGTAGGAAGCGGCCATGTACTAATTGATGGTAACTCCAGAAGTCAAGGAATTTGATAGAGTACTCATCCCCTCGTTTGTATGTTACTGAAAATGGCCCTTCCTATAACGAACCAAGCTTCTCACTTCTAGGAGTGATTTATTTGTGATAATATAATACTAAGTTAGCTACTTGGAAGGTAGGGAGAGAGACATGGAGCTCTTTAGCTGCTTTGCTTTCTTTTGTGACCATCTTTGCCAAGTTAGTCATAGCTTCTTCTTGAGGTTGGATAATGTTAGGCAATTTTTTCATGGATTTCTCTGGGTCAGGTTTCTCATTTAAAAAATCTTTTACTAGTAGAGCTGGTACCCCAGGTTCTCATCTATACAACACACGGAAAGGGAGCATCTTTAGGATGCAATGGGGACTAATTTAGTAGGCCATGAGGGCACTAAGTAAATAAAGAGTCCAGTAAAGAGGTTCCTAATTGACTATTTTATGGAGTATGGAGACCACGGGTCCTTATCTCTTTCTACAGCACCGTTTGTGATGAGTTATAAGGGTTGAGAAGAGTTGTTGCGCTCCCATGGAGGTGGCAAGGAGCTTTACCACTCAGGAGGTAAATTTTTCTCTATTAACACATAGGAGGACCTGGGGACATCCATGTTGGGTGAAAATGTATTGGTGTAAGAAGTTGGCCGTGGCTTTAGCAGTCTGAGTGTGGAAAGCTACAGTTTTAATCCATTTTTAAAATGATCAATACCAACTAAGATATAGTGATTACAACCTGTATCTGATGAAGAGGACCTACCACATCCAAAATTATGATGTGAAAGGGTTGTTGAAGTGTCGTAGGTTGATAATGATATTGAGCCTTGAAGCTGGATTGTTTCTTACAGGACAGGAATGCATCCAAGACTTTGGTTATGGTTCTTAAAATTCCCTCCCAGTAGTACCGCTCTTTCACCTTTCATATGTTTTTAATACTCCGCCATGTCCCATAATAGTGTGGGACTCCAATATGACAGTTACACGCTCTAACGGCTGGAGATAGGGCAACCAATTTACTTCTACCTTCTTATATAATTTTCCACTTTCCACCTTGGTGCTGCAGGAGTGTCGAGCTAGCATTTTTACAGGTTCATCTTCATCAGCCCATGCATCTGGAGTTATGAGGAGATCATGTAGCCTCTCAGCTTCACTAAAGTAAAAGTGGAGAACAGAAAGCCGTGTTAATCCATCTACACTTATGTGGCACATTCATACCTGATGCTCAATAGTCATATTGTAATGCTGAAGCTTCAGAGCACCAGAAAGCCAACCGCCCAGTGGGATATTTCAATTTTTGCAACCATTTTAGAGAGGCGTGGTCTGTGATTACTTTGAAGGGAATCCCATATAGAAATGGGAGGTAGTGTTTGACAGCTAGCAGGACAGCCAAGCACTCTTTCTCAGTGACGCTATAGTTACACTCAGCTTTTGAAAGCATTTTTCTAAAATAAGACATGGGATGATTGACCACATTCTCATCTAATTGATCCAATATAGCTCTTACAGCGTAGTCAGAAGCATCTGTGAATAAAATGAAGGGTTTGCTGTAGCCAAGGTGGCAGAGTATTGGGTTTTTTGCAATAGCTCCTTCAGAGTCTCAAAGGCGGCCTTTTTTCAACACCCCAATGAAAGGGGGTTCTTAGCCAGGTTGCAAACGAGGGGCTCAATGAGTTGAGTGAATTTTGGGATAAATTGATGGTAGCATCCCATCATGTCCAAAAACACCTGGATTTCCAAAGAGTTCTGAGCAGGCATCTTGGATATGACTTGACTTTATCTTGAAGCGGTTGTATCCCATCTTGTGAGATAGCGTGTCCAAGGAATTCCAGCTTTTTCTGGAAGAACGTACATTTTGTTGGCTTCAATTTAATGTTAGACGCTCTCATGCGTTGGAAAACTTTTTTCAAGTGGGTAAGATGCATATCAAAGGTCTAGGAAAATACAGTGATATCATCAAGATAGACAATGACGCAGCTTAATTTTAGATCCTGCAAGATATGATCCATTGCTCATTGGAAAGGGTCGGCATGTTGCACAACCCTTGCAGTAGTCAGGTAGGTTGGAAGAGACCCTCACTGCAAATAAGAGCACATTTCTCCTGGTCTTGTGGAGAAAGGTCTATCTGCAAATAACCGCATCCAGGCCCATGGCTAAAGAGAACTTGGACCCAGATAGTTGGGCCAGAGCGTTATCAATTCAAGGGATAGGATAACTAATTTTCTTGGTAAGGTTGTTTAAATTTGGTAGTCCATCACTACCCAACGACCTCCATTTTTCTTCTTTATTGATAACAGAGGGGATGACCAAGGGCTTTGTGACGGCACCAGCAATCTAGCATACAGAAGCTGATTGAGCTCCATCTGCATCTGTAGCTCCTCCACTTTTGATTTGTGATAGGGCTTTGAGAAACTGTTTAGCATCCCCAACATCAATAGATGCATCCACCCCTTCATGTGTCCACAGTCATTGTTTTATTTGGAGGATTTGTTATTGTAGGCCTTGATCAGTGTGTGGACTTTATTCAGCTCAGCTGGTGTTATTTCATCGAAGATATGAACAGAAGATAGGGTACATATGGATTGGTCGGTGGGTATCCCATATATTCGCCATAGACCTTTTACAGTGGACTTGATTTATGTCCTCAATGGGTATCAGCAGGCCTCTTCCAGTCTCCTTATGCTTTTTTACCACTATATCCTTCTTGGTGAGATTCCTAGAAAAAAGTTAATAAGCCGATGGTAGGTGGGGTCTAACACACCTGGCAAAACTCTGGGTTCAAAAGGACTAACTCTGCTATGCTAATGAGGTGCAGTAGGCAGTTGTGTGAGATTTGCATGGTGATCTTTGTGTCAACTACCCTTTGTCCCCAGCCTTTATGACCACCTCATCAGAAGCTAGAAAGGGATACCCTCCAGGCGTCCACTGAGGGAGGCAACAGTTTTGTATGCCTATCTGCCATGGTGTAATGTAGGGATAAAGTGGAGGAGGGATATTCAACTGTGCAAACATAATCCTTTTTATTTGAGCTCATCATTAGACTGAATCAGAGGAATCTCATAGTTAATCAAGGAGAGATAGCCCTGCTTTATATTAATAACACCTTCATATTCAAACATAATTTGGGTTCCAATGAGTAAAACATAGGTATAATTGGTTAAAGCCACTGCTAGATCTGACAAGAGAAGCCTTTCAAATGAATGGGCAAAGAAGAGTATGTTCCAATGATGCTAGTGTTGTTTGGGCAGGCAATTCCAAACTTTTGAGTGTAGTCAAGGTCAGGGGCCAGCTTTATTTTCATAATGAGCTTGGTTGACACAATGTTCACTCAGGACCCAGTGTCAAGGATAGCTCTAACCCGCACTCTATTAACAATGACCTTCAATTTAGTCAAATTATCACCTAAGGTGGGGAGAAGAGAAAAGACCTATTATAGATGGAAAGAGGAGGCAAGTCATTTGGCGATTTCAGGGTATTTATTCTGGATAGTCTGCAGGGTATGAACACACTGGGTAGATCATAGAAATGTTGAAATGAGCTGTTCCATGTCGCTGGCAGTGTCAATAATCTTGAGACCCTTATCACTTGTCAATGATATGTTTGACGAGGGATCTTAGCCCAATTCACTCTCTCCAGTTCAATCAATCAGTTACCTTTACTTCACCTGAGGGCTCCTAAAACATAATAACCAACATCTTCATTATCCCCTTCAGACTTGTCATCAGGAGTTATCAATGCAGATTAGGGGGCCCATAGAAGGTGGGTACGTTAAAAACTTCCCTTACGGGATGGTAGGTCCTGGGGTTGCTCCTCCAACTTATTAACGTTTAAGGGACGCGTGGATTTTCACAGCTTGAGTTCCACCTTCAAAGTAGATGGTTTATGCTGCATCATGGAACCAGCTTTCAGAATAGAGGTAGCTGAATGAGAGGTTGAGGGAGATAGCACCGTGGAGGTGGATAATTTAACTTCAACAGCTTTGGGTCGTTCAGTAACTGTGTGCTTCTGTTAAACAGGCGGATTTGCCTTTGTGATCTGGTCATTTAACCCATTGTTAGTTGAAATAATTTTGGATTTGAGAAGGGGGTTTAGGCTTAAGAGCAGGTTTTAGTCCACTTGAGAAGGCCGCTCTGAATTAGAAGCTGAGCAAGGCAAAGGTGCAACTGCTTTCAGCAGCTGTTTTTGAACTGTAGACAAAGGGAGCACTGCCACATCACAGTCATTACCATCTGATTAACTTTATGGGAAGAGGAATCAGTGGTTGATGGCAACTCCATAGGAACAGGTTTCCAGAGTGAAACAGCTGTAGTTGATGCTAAATTTGTCAGCGTAGATGCTTGGCTCATAGATCCTTGTGTAGGGTCAAATTCATAGTTATCAGCAACTGCTAGTAAGGCCTCCTTGATATCTCATACAGTCTTAAAAAGTACGCTTTATGGAAGAGAGATGCATTGCCAAGGAGGGATGAGATGCCAAGCCAGACAAGATAGCCACAATAGTATCATGAAGAAGAAGCATTTGGTCAAGCAACTAAGGTTGAGCTTTATTATAGAAGTGCTTAACAAAAAATGAGATTGATTTTCCCTCTTATAAACTAAGACACATAAAAGTTTTTTTGCCACTGTAAACTTTGTATGGAACCAAATTATTCAAGCTATGCTTTATTCACCTCTGCCCAAGTGCTGAGGTTTAACATGGTAGGAACCATTATTTCTTGAGCCATGCAACTCAATTGGGGGAGGAAGTACTGGGTTTTTTGCTGGTCAGTTGTTTCTTCCATCGCAGATTTATAAACATTAAGGAAGGAGGCATTACTGCCTTCACTAGGTATGAACTTGTCTTGGCTAGGGGTTTTGTTACAATAGGGCATTTTAGTGAGTGCTGCCCAAGCCTTTTAAGGCAAGACAAAGCACTTGCTAGCTGTTGTTCCATAATAGCTACCTTGGGGTTAATATAAGCGAAAAGGCTAGAAGAGTTACCACCCCCAACAGCTTCCATATTTTAGAAATGGTTTGTGGTGTACAGGTAACCCCTGTAGTGAGCACCACTTCAGAGATTTTTGACTTATATAATGAGGCACGCTGGTGCTTTTTTCCACAAATCCAACAATATATGTGAGGGGCTTTTCTCAAAACTAATGTGAAAATAATTGAAACAAATAAATACTAAAGAGGTTTATTTAATAGTTATTTATTGCATGCCGTGCAGGGGTAAAAAAAGAATACACTTAATAAATTGATAATAGTATTTAAAACATCAAGGTTTAATGTTAGGATAGCATGGAAAATTTAAATTATAAATATGAATTCTAGCCTAATTAAGACAGAAAACTCGCTTCACTATGGCTGAATGATTGATGGGGAGTTAAATTTTTTGCAATAGGTACCCGTGGGTAACAATTTAATAAATTTCAGCCAATACCCTTTGGCAAAATTTTTCACCCGGGGCCCACACTAATCCTATAAAGGGGGGTGGTCCCCGCTTCAGTGCTGATATTGAACTAGTTATGGTTAGGGGAGAAACCTTCAATGGACTCCCCAGGCTTACCCACAGAGTCAGGTAATTGACTTCCTGACTTGGCGCTATTTTCCCAGTTAGTATTCATAGTAGTGTTGCCTAATTTGCAGGGTTTTTACTGAGAACTAGCTAGGGTATTTTGGCTGATAAAATCGTTATTTATTCAAATTTAACTTACTATTATTGAGGACTTTTAAATGTATGACATTTTAATTTTTGGCCAGTTTTGCCTAAAATTTCTTATTATGAAGCCTTGAGGGAAAGTGTCCAACAAAGGGCAAGGAGAATGGTTTGTCAGATGCTTTGAGCTGCAACTGACACTGGCTCCAGACTCTAAGATGGGAGATGTGCATAATACCCACTTGATGAACCTGCCAGGTAGGATGGTGTCTAAACTTCCTCTTCCTTGGCCAACAGGCCAGCAATTACTCCTCTGGAAAATGAAGAAGAATATGGTATGTTCATAAAGGTAGTCTTTTCCCAGAATAAGTCAGCTGAATATTCTATGGTCCTTGCTAAGAGTGAGTTAAATCAGGAGGAGTTTAACAGGAGTTATCACATGAAGGATAAGATAGTGTGGTTTCAGTGGTGCCTATGGGTTCCCACTGGACCACTTCACCTGAAAATCATCTGAGACCATCATGATGGAATCACTGCTTGTCATCCTAGAAAGCCAAAGACTCTAGAGTTAATTCACTGCACTTACAATTGGAAGGGGTTAGCCGCTCAGATGGGCAGGCATTGTAAAAATTACCTGGTCTGCAACAAAATGAAATCAAATCACCTGCCACTGGTGGGACAAGTAGTAACAAAACAAAAGGCTGAAGGGCTTTAGACTTCTCTATTGGTTAATTTTATTGTGGAATTGCTTGTATCTGAAGGCTATAATGCCATCATGGTAGTGTTGGACCATTTTACAAATTTTCTCTACTTTATTCCCTGAAGAACCACAGTCACCACAGCTGAGATGGCTAGGCTCTTATCACTCAAGTGTTGCTCTTCATGGGGTCCCTCAATAAATAATTAGTGATTGGGCACCCAGTTTAACTCCAGCTTTTGAGAAGAGCTGTGTAAAACTCTGCAAAATCCGCCCCTGCCATTCAACTTCCTTTCACCTCAATCAGATGGGCAGACTTAATGAGTGAACCAGTGCCTCAAATAGTTCTTGTGATGTTCCACCGCTGCAGATTATTCATATTGGGTTTCACATCTTCTCATGGCCCTTTTCAGTTATAACAACGTCCACTATGCATCAATTGGTTGCTCCACCTTCTTCACTAACTTTGGCTTTTTTTAGCACTAGTGGTGCCCAACCCATAATTGAAAGCTGCTTTGCATCTCTTTTTTGTCTTCAATCACATCTTCAACATGGAGTCCAGTTTTGGATCCAAGGCTGAAGCGGTGGTGGACTTTGCAAAAATGATCAAGAAGTACACCTTGGGGTGAGCACAAATTTAGACGTGGACATGCACTCTTACAAAAAGAACGCTGAAGGTAAGAGACAAGCTGTACCAGCGTACAAGGAAGGAGATCTCGTGATGCTGGATGCTGAAATCATCCCAATCAAGTAACCATGCAAAATCTAGGACCAAAGAGGATTGGGCCATACCGCGTCATCAGAAAGGTGGACCACTCCTCATATCAGTTGGATCTCCTCCCTTGTCATGAATCTTTTCAGTCTTTAATGAAAACAATCTTACGTTTTTTGAGGCCCCCCACCAAAGACTCTTTAGGCTTATTTCATGGGTGGGGCGCTGAAGTGGGAAATGAAGTTGATAGTTGACTCCAATAGTGTAAGAAGGATACTTTAGTATCTTGTATCCTGGTTTGGATTTGATGCTGGGGAGAACAGTTGGGTTCCAGAGTGGGACTGTGTCCATGCCCAATACTTAATTAAAGCATTTCATGAGCGTTTCCCTGAGGCTGCAGGTTTCAAGTCCAAAAATGCTGTCACTTCCCTGAAGTTGGCCCCTGATCACAAATATATTTCCTTGACAAATACCCCTGGAGGGAGGTGTAGCCCAAAAAGAAGGAGAGGGTAATGTCATGTTCACATGTCTATATTGAAGGGGTCAATTGCCAGGAAAAGGCTGGGACCAAGAGTCCAAGAAGGTTTAAATTTCAGTCTCTTCCTGACTAGAGACACACATTGGACCAACGCTGGGTACAGGCCTGGTATGCCCAGATTGGTTCAGAGGGGTACAACCTGCCCAGTCATGTATAATGGCCATAGCATTAAAATGGACATGTTTCCATCTAAATTATGTTAGCTAAATTCAGTTAATCGGTGAACAGGGGTTTGAAACCTATTAAATTTATGAAATTTTTTAACTTGGGTTGGGTTAACTTCAATTGATCACTCAAATTCAGTTGATTTAAAAGTAAGTCACCCAGTTGCATGGAAGAGTGCACTTATTGGAGCACTAGGGCTTAATACCACTTTCTCCTATTGATGACTCCCCCAAGTTGGCTTATATATGTTTTCTCAAGACCAACCTTTCTCATTGGTCTTCAACACTTTAATAAACCCTTAGTTAGTTAATATGCTTTCTTTATGTTGACATGTGTTCCTGTGTGTAAACCTCTTTAAGGAGGTCTTACATCTCATTAGCTAATTTATTTGCTGCAAAATTACAACAGCATCAGGTACACCTCTGGGCTGCCCATATTCCCTCCAGACTAAGGCACTCGTGCAATCTAGCACTGTTCTTAGCTTAGTTATAAATGCTCCTTTGTGACACAGCCAAGTCTTGCTGTTTGTTTGATCTCTAAAATGTTTACCGTGTTGACCACCATTGCCCTATGTCACTTTAGCTCAAGCATCCTCTGCTGGGCTACATTCCTTTAATACTGATGAATAGTTCCCTTGCATTGGGCTTGTTCACCGCGGAACCACCACACTGGGAACTGGAGATCTATAGACAATCTCCTGACAATGAGGGAATTAAAGGTTTTTATACGTTAGCATTTTTCTTAGCAATCTGCTGACGCCTATCAACAATCAAAGGCATTTATTAATGGAAACATACTCAATCTTCAGCCTTCCACTTGCAATAATTTCATCACTGCTTTAAAATCAAATGCCAAACTTTATTTTGATTGATTCTTGGCATTTATTGCAAGTTAAATATATATGAAATAATACTAAATTTCATCTTTTAATAATTTTTAGTTTAAGTTATTAGTAACTTTTAACTCTAGGTGATAAAATGGTCGTTGTTGGATTTTAGGAAGATATTGGCTTGCTGGTGCGTTAGAGCCTAAAGTCCAAAAACCAGGGGATTAAAAACACTTAAATTAACAAAGATACATTGACACTAAAAACCAAAAAGTATAAATTCTATATTTATTAAGTGCTGCGGGGATAAAAAAATGAACCCTCATACAAAATTATGGCTTAATAATTAAACTCACTTCAGGCTCAAAGGCGTATGCATTAAATCATTATTAGGTTTGAGACACTTAAAGAAAATATGGTCATTCAACCTATTGAAGCCCTCAAATCTCACCTCACTTTATTGGAAAGGTTGATGGATGGTGAGAGTGGGTAGGACAAGCCCATAAGCTAATAATTTTAATAGATTTGAGCCAGTCACCATGCAAGAAAACATCTGCACTTTTTGGGACTCCTTCCAAAACCCTATAAAAGGTCCTGGTATCTGTGTTGTGGCTTTAATGATATTAATGATAAGGTGGGGAGGGACCTCAGAATAGCTCCCTTGATTCTGCCAGGACATTGAACGTTTGGCTACCTAAACCTAGACCTTTTGGCTGAGTTTTACTGATATTTACTGTATTTTTGCCCGATTTGAAGGTTTCCACCATGAATTGGCCAGGGTCTTTTGGCCGATTTTACCATCAAATTCATCCAAAGCGCTCTTATTACAATATTGGACTTACAATTGTCCAACAGCCATTGCTCACTTATCTATTGGAACCTCAGCATTCTGATGACAATATGATTATCTTCAACATAAATAACTGTTATCCCAAATAGTAAATGATCAAATCATCTAGGCATTCAACAGCCAGTGATCCTGAACACCTTTTCATTGGAATAATGATCTGTCATAATTTGTTCATAATAAATTTTTTAACATTTTTGGCCCAATCTAGTGTCAAATTGAAAATAATTAGTTAATATAATGGTTGATTATCCATGACGTAAATTGCCAGTAATTAAGTAACATTAAATGCATATTGGTATCAGCCCAAATACTTCAAGATAGTTCAACACAACCAAATGGGGTGCAAAAATTGGTAACTTTATATATAATACTATCAATAAATAGGAGCTTAATTGGCATATATGCCCAACTAATTGGACTCATGATATCAGAAACTATGAAGAATACATCTGATTAAAATTCCTAACTCATCTTCATACTTAAGCAAATGGTATTTCTCTTGCATTCTTACCTTTTTTTTGTGCGCAATCAATGGCTCAATGGGGAAAGAAGTTTGTGGAGCAACGTCCCCACCTTCAAGAGGTGCCTGAAACTAAACGTCAGGAGTAGGTTACACCTGGCGATATCCTCCCCCACAAACAGTAGCTCTCTCCACCTACTAACATACCTCCAACTACTTGAGCAACACATTAACTGAGCCCCCTGTAGTGAGCTCCAATGTTGTGAATTTTACATCTACTGCATTGAGAACTTTAATATTTTGCCAGGTCAATAGTACAATGACTGCGGGCCCTTGCTTTTTAGCCTTCATTGGCTACCTCTCACTACAAGTCCTCAGGGTAACCCACTAACCTAGAAGACTACAGGTTCATATTGGCATAATCAAACCCTTGAGAGGTACACAGTGAGCCCTACACCCACCTGGGTTATCTTTGGCTCTGTTTATCATCCCCCTTAGGGTTAATCCCCATCAGTCACTCATTGTTGGTTCCAGTTAACCAGGGTCCACGGGGATTCTCTGTAGATCCAGTTATTGGGGTTGGTAGCACTGGCCACCCCTAGGTGCACTCACCCAGAATCTAACCTTGGGGTCTTCAGTCTACCCTTACAAACAAATCTTAGTATTCTAAATTATAAAATATAGGCAAGAAGGGGTGTATACCCCAGTGGTAGAATATGGACCTTCACCACAGCCTCCCCAAGTATAATCCCAGTCAATGAATTTTGGGTAGGGGACAATTTTGACTGTGTTGGCGTTGTGCACCAATGCCCAGAACCAAGATAGCAAATAGAAAAGGCGGTCCATGGAGTTTCTGGACTATCATATGCCACACATGGAGTTTTTTTGGGCTTTATCTGCCTTTCCCCTTCAACCAATTTCCCCTTAATTGGTGCGGTATCATCCCCTGGTTGGTCCACCTCAAATAAAATAAAAAAATTATAAAATATAGGTGAGAGAAAGATCTTTATCATAAAATATTAAGTTAATGATACTTAAGCGTTTCATGGCAATATGCTGCATGACTATCAACAATCATTTGCAATAATTGCCAGATACCTACTCAATTTTCAGCCCTCAACTTGCAATTATACC
Source organism: Massospora cicadina (assembly GCA_022478985.1). NCBI lineage: Eukaryota > Fungi > Entomophthoromycota > Entomophthoromycetes > Entomophthorales > Entomophthoraceae > Massospora > Massospora cicadina. The sequence continues at coordinate 47,504 of JAKSZP010001316.1, read as the reverse complement.
CTTTAAGACATCACAATCAAACTCCAAATTTTATTTCTAGTTCATCCTTAATGTTGATTGCTGGTTTATCATATATAAATACTAGAAATCATATTTCATATCCTCAGCCTAAGTCACTGATAATTCTGAGCTCATAGGTGGCAGAATAGTCATTGCTTTTTTAACTATTAGAAACCTCAAAATTCCATTATCAAATTTTTTATCCTTAATGTAGATTACCAATAAACTCCAGATAGTAAAAGATTGGATAATTTTTAGTATTGATCACTAGAGTTCCCTAACACCTTGATGTTGGACTATCAATCACATCATAATTAATTCAGATAATATGTCATCATCCTTGCTGCAATTGCTGGTATTAAATTTGCTAACAATTTATTGTTATAATTGGGCAATTATCCTCAGCATAAATAGCCAGTAAATGAATTAACATTAAATGCTCATTAGGGATTATCCCAAAACTTTGAGATAGCTAACCCAACCAAATGGGGTGCAAAAATTGGTAATTAGATTAATAATAATATCATCATCAAATTAAGGAGATTAATTGGCTACCATGCCCTAATAGAATCCAAAATTTTGGAAACTATGGGAGTAATACATCTGGTTAAAATACAACAATAGTCACCATATCAAATTTAATACTGAGCCTAATCTGATATCAATTGACTTAATGTGATTCCTTGGGGCTAACGGTGCCCTTAGAATTACATTTTAGCTTGTACTGCCATAGATTTGGAAGAATAACGTTATGGCCTCAAAGAAATTAAGCAGCGCATCTTGTAGTTTATTGCCATTAGAAAGTTGTGCAGTACCTTTGACAGATTAATCATCTGCTTTTTGGCCACCCAGGGTTGGCAATATGTCAATTGACAAGTTGATTCCCTGCACCCTTAGTCACAAGTTCTATCACTTCTTAGTTGGTGGCCTTACTGATGTTGCCAAAATCAAGAGCAAATGTTATGCTTACATAAGCGCCATGTTTAGTAAGGTCATACAGTCTCTCAAAAAGGTTCAGAATGAGATTCTGAATATCCTGATTGATGAGGTCTACAAGGTTGGGTGTGGTTGCCAGAGACCTCTCCTCCATCTCTTCATGAGTTGCTATATTATGAAGAAAGCCAGCTTACTGACCAATACCTCAATGTGTCAGCTGGTCTGTCACATTTACTGTTTGTATGCGCTTCCAACATTACCAAAACCGCCCTGCCACCACTCCTTAACCATATGGAGATCATCCAGCCCTTGTGTTACATTGTGAATGAGAAGGCGATAATTACCATTCTTACCTTGTCCCTCAAGCCAAATACCAATGTGGCCTCAATAAAGTCAATGTCTCCCTTGCCCCCATCATCATTGACCAATTCATCTGGCCTACTGCTGTGAGAGCAGGGCGTGAAACTCAAGAAGCACATTGGAGAAAGTTTTACCACAAGGTTGATTTAATCTTATTTGTGCCATTGAAGCCAAGGACAGTTGGGACAACAATGGCAATCCCTCCAAAACTCAGCCTGCCATTAAAAGCAAAAAGAATGATATTATCATTGACAACCTTAAGGCTTAAGTCAGTCTAGCGCTTCAACCCTGGAGTTAATAATTTCAGGGGGCTCATGCCCATCCAAAACCCTAGTTGATATTGTCTATTTTTGTTACCTACATTCTTGCCTGACATGGACTTGCTGCCCATTTACTCACCATTAACATCTCCAAAGAAGTGGTTGAGGCTCTAGCAACAAATGTCAATTTACACTTCTGAGATCAACTTAAAGGCCCAACCAGCTAGAGTTTGATATGAGCCTTAACCTCCTCATTCACCAACAGCAGGCAAACTCTCCCATTTAGCCTACTTTAACAATATCACAAACAGAATCTTGAGCAACTCACCCAAAAAATTATAAAATCTGAAAACTTAATTACCAGCGCCAATTCTTTAGTATTAAACTGTGAAAATATTCTAAGAACATATCTTTAACATCATTGTCAAATAGGCTGAGATGGCCCACCAAATCCTTGATATGTCTAAGCAGCAACACCCCAGTCAATGCTTTATGGGGGCTTTGTAGGGACTTGACTCTAGTAGGTGTGAATTTTCACTTTGATTTCAAACCAACATTTAAGTATAGGTAGTCTCAGGCTTCAAATTCTATTGTTATTCTTGGAATTGATATTTTATCAGTCTTACATCATAAAAGTATTACTAATCATAAAGAACACAGCGTTGAATGCTTAATTATGATATAATTTACAACTTAATAACTTGAAATGAATTGCCTACTTGTTGCTTCATCTACTGATGCACCCAAGCAACCTAAAATCTTACTCAGGAATTAATTGATGTCAAATGCAAGATACCAAACAATATTTACCTCACAAAAGTGCAATGCATAAATAATTGGCAAATTTCAGATCAAATCAGCTTCCAATTGTTGCTTTTGATATTGTGCTTAAAGATGCGCCACTATTCCATGAAGCACAATAAAGAGCTATATGATGAACCTCCTTCTAATTATTGAACATACTATGCAACGCTGGATATAAGGAAAAAAATTATTTTTGTTTATTCCTAAAATATCTAAGCATTATCCAGACTATGCCCAATCTCCATTATCTTATCATTTCCTTTATCTTTTAACCTTGATTTTATCTAACACTATAAATTGTACTACTATATTATTAGATAGATTACATTTTACCACTTACATTAATATAATTTTAAAGTTACTTTAATCTGTGCACCGCCTAGGCAGGTCTGGGTAAAACTCTAACTACAAACTTATAAATAATGACATACTAAACATTATACAGTTATTAAGATTATCAGATTTTTAAGAATAAGAAAATAATAAGCACTTCAAATGTAGATCAAGCAATGAGGGCACCATAAAAAAGTACATTTCAGAGAATATTCACAAAAGTTTTGCCTTGGGTGTGAACAGTTATAATAAAACATTGATGTAATAACAAGTAGAATTAGAAAAAAATTTATTTAATGAGGAGAATCACATCCTTTTGATGGTTGTCTGGTGTCTATCCTGTGCAGAACAATACCCCCAAGAAGAAAGTCAGCATTATGAGTTAAGTGAGCTAGGGCCAGTGAGCTGGCTATAAGATCTCATGGCCTGTAATGCTACCCTGATGACCTCTAATTGCAGCTCTTTAGAAGAACTTAAAAGGCAGCCTAATTGCATCTAGCAATTCATTGAGGGTTCTAGGCTGTTTTAGGTAAGCCATGGTACATACATAGTCCCAAAAGAATATGTCCATGGCATTACAGTGTTGGAGATTTGGGGGAAGATGGATGTCTCCCTTTTTTGATATTAACTGACCTTTAAATAAGCAGTTTAAGGTGGCTAAAGCTTCACTTGTAATATGGGCTGGTAGCCCATCCTGGTAGAAGTACTTATCAGTAGTACTAACCCCAACAAGATCATCGGCAAAGTTGTTAGCTATTATTGTTTTGTACTTCAAAGAGGTTAGGCTTGAAGATGAGCCACTTTTGTTTTCAATGAGGTAGGGACCATATACCCTTTCCTAGAAGAATATTCTTAAAACAGATATGCCCAAAAGCTAATAATTATAAGTATATAAAATATTTTACTTACTTTCTTGATAGGCTTATTTTGGGCACCTCATAGAGGGAAGTATGCCTCAACACAAAAAAAATCTTTTTTTCAAGCTCAGGGACTTTATAGTTGAGCTCCCTTATCTGTGATGAGAACAAAAACCTCTCATCTTGTATGTTGGTAGTCAATCATTTTCTCTTAACAGTTAGGGCACTTGGCAGCAGACTTTTTTGCTGCGCATGATAGTTGCTTTCTTAATCCAAACTCTTGTACTTTATTAGTTTTTGATTTAGAGTTTAAGCATGTCAGATCAATTATGCTACCACTCTTAAAGGAATTATAGAAATCAGCAATTACTTCTGAGCTTGGAAAGTATGCTGTTTCCTTTAATTTTTAAAACTCTAATTGAGTTCTTGCATAGCTGCATGTCTCTATATAGAGCTCAATAAGTGTGGCAGCATCTTCTGAGGTGTATAAGCAATACATCTTCTAAGTTACAAATTTTATTAATATTTGAAAACCTTGATAGTATAATGCAAAGTAAGATTTAATCAGATATATTATATATCTTTCTTTTAACTAAAAACAAGACTAAACATATAATAAGCCTAGTATAACATCCCATATAATAAAGTATTGATATTTACTGGATATATAAGCTAAAGATATCTTTCAAAACTTTGCAAAGTTTTACTTTGGAGCTAAGACTTTAGATTTTTAGTTAAAATATCAACGCATAAGAATAAAAGTCAGTAGTAAAATTGTAATATAGAAGAGCTGAATAGTTCTTGTCAAATGGATGGTGATCATAGTAAAGCTTAAAAGTATAATTTTAGTTTCTCTGTAATTTTAGCTAGTTGTGGCATTTTAAAACTGGTTTATAAATGTTTATAAACTTTTTATATATATTCTATATAAAACTAAAAATAGAATATTATAATAACAATGCATATTCAATTTAATTTTATTCGAGGTGGGCCGACCTGGGGACGATACCGCACCGATGAGGGGGAGTGAAGAAGATGGGAAAGGAGGATAAAACCCGGAAAACCTCCATGCGCGGCGTATGATAGGCCAGGAACTCCATGGACCGCCTTTGCTATTCGCTATCTCAGTTCGGGGCATTGGTGCGCAACGCCAACACAGTCATAATTGTCCCCTACCCAAAGTTAACTACCGGGATCGAACTCGGGGAGGCAGCGGTAGAGGGTCCATACTCTACCACTGGGGTATCCTCCCCTATAACAATGCATATTGAAGCTGATATTATACTTTATACTAAGCAGCTTAACTTTCAGCTTTAAAATATCCTGTATAAACTATTAAGTTTAGATACAACAGAACATAGCTTTTTTAACAAATAAGAAGAATAGATCAATGGAGAAAATAAGTTATAGGAGTAAAATTGTTAATAAGGTAAAACAAAAAGATAAGCTGAACTCTTAAGTATGCATGTAAAAATTCACCCTTTAAAGGTTAAAAACAAAAAATAAAACCAATATTAAAATAAGATTTGCAATAATCTGGCCTAGAATATACTAAAAGATTGCTCATCAAAAGATTATCCAAGTGAGGTTACTGACAAATCCTTATGCCACACATCATTGTTTTTTCAAATTGTGATATATTTTATATATCTTACAACTTGTTTAAAAAATGAATAGATTATACAACTAAAATACGTTATGCAGTTCCACTAATAACCTGATAAAAAGATGACAGATTAAAAATCATCAGTATATAAGTTTGAAGCATATTAAATATTTGAAATACAAATGAAAATTTGTTATGGTATGTTAGGATTGAAAAACCATTATAGTCTAAAAATTTAAAATATAGCCTACTAAATTATTCAAACAATAGGATTAGGGGGCCTTCATGGCATATTTGATTTATATAATCTTAGATTAATAAAAAATCTAAATTTATACATCAAATATGATATAAGAAGCAAGAATAGATTATATCAATTTTCTATATCAGATATAGTAAAATGACCTGATATATTGAAAAGCACATTTAGAGATGCGTGGTGGCTCCGGCCTTTTAGTTGGGCACCACTAGTGCTTAAAAAGAAGTACATCTAGAATTACCCAGTATGCAATTTATGAATTACCCTCTAAATATTAAACCTAATTAAAAAGAAAAGAAAAGAAAAGAAAAATCAAACTTATGTTACTAATATGGTATAAATTTACCATCTAGTACTAAAAAACATGGTATGAATTTACTAAACCTAGTCTATCAAAATATCCAATCAAACAAGGGGACTGGGGACCTATTTTCTATATACATCACTATTATAAACTCAATGAAGTATATAATCCATAGGTTATAGCTTGTGTATTAAGAAGAAGGGATAGATAGAACTATAGGTACTAAAAAGAGAATGCATTGGTAGTATATAGAAAATAAGGCATGCAGTAAAAATATAAAGTGTAGACATAAAAAAAATAATATGCACATATTGAAACCTTCAACATATAACTATAAAGTACCCTATAAAGATTTAAGCATAAAGATAAGGAAGCAAGTATATTAAAATTAACTTATAAAAATGATTTGATTTGTCACTAACAAACTACCGTTGTAAAATTGCTTTCAGAAAGTCTGGGTCTTCAATGAGTACCAAGGTATTATAAGGATTATCAGTCCTTGCACATTAGTTTTTAGCCGCTTACCATCCAGCTGCTGAAACCATATTACCCAGGGAGGTCCACACCCTGGAATCACATTTTACCTAATTGAAACAAAATAGAGCATATATTGCTTAAAATGCAATGATTAAAATGATTGAATTTGGATAAGCCCGCACTTAAATAGGGTACTGAGCAAATGAGGTAAAAAAGATATAGCTATACAAATATGGCAAGTTAATTGGAGTTTAGAATAGTAAGTTCATTTACTGCCTAAATTACAATGATTAAAATGAGATTTTTATTTAGATAAGCCCACCCTAAAATAGGGTGACTGGGGAAATGGGGTAAACAATTATAACTATAGTAAATATGACAAGTTAATTGGAGTTTAAAATAGTAAGTTCATTTACTGCTAAATTACAATGATTAAAATGAGATTTTTATTTAGATAAGCCCACCCTAAAATAGGGTGACTGGGGAAATGGGGTAAACAGTATAACTACAAGAATATGGCAAGTTAATTGGAGTCTATAATAGTAAGTTTATATACTGCCTAAACTATAATGACTAAAATGAGATTTTTATCTAGATAAGCCCATCCTAAAATAGGGTGACTGGGGAAATAAGGTAAATAAGTATAACTTTAAGAATATGGTAATTTAATTGAAGTCTATAATAATAAGTTTAAATTACTGATCAAACTACAATGACTAGAATAAGATTTTTATCTAGATAAGCTCACCCTAAAATAGGGTGACTGGGGAAATGGGGTAAACAAGTATAACTAAGAATATGGAAATTTAATTAGAGTTTAGAATAGTAAGCTTCATTTACTGGTATACAGCAAATTGGTTTGAGTTAGATGATAACTCAACTGAGTATATATGAATTGAGAAAACTTTCAATTGGAAGATATTAAACTAATAAATTTATTCTCACTGCTGAATCATATAGACTGATTTTTCAAGGTGGATCACTTTATACTCAAAGCGAGCTGTGTTTTACCCTTGACTCATCCCAGAATGGAAAGTGAAGCCATATTAAATAAATCAACAAATTATAGCAATTTAGCCGCACCCATTCACTGGTAATTAATTACAAATAGGGAATTTATTAGTAGGTTTGTCTTGATAATAAATCATTGCACAATTCATTGCAAATAGTGAAATTCATTGGTTAGTTCATCTTGATTATTTTGCCTCGTACCTAGCATCCCATCCATCAAATCGGCCCCATTTATCCAAATGCAACATCAATCCTCAAGTGACCTTGCCCACACCTGAAACCCTAAAACAAAGCCTTGTGAGTCCACTCCTTTAGGGAAAATGAGAGCTAGTTGACAATACTAGAGGCCGATGTTGGCTCAACCCCAGCCAAGGCTTCCCTTGATAAGAGATGGGATCCTGACAACAGCTATCAAATTTTTGATAATATCTAAAGTAATTTGATTTGACAGCTATTTGTAAGGTTTCAATAGATCTCTCGATTGCACCTAGATTTGGTTTATCTGCTTAGCTTCTTTTGTGTAGAAACAAGTTACTAAAATTAGTTTATTGGCTAGAGCAAATGATTCTAAAGGAGCATCCCATGCTTCTCGACTTTCTGGAAACCAGAATATAAACGATCTTGGAGACTCAGACTCTGCGCAACTCAAGCCAAGCTTTGGGAAACCAGCAGAATGGCCTTTACTTGCCATCCGAGATATCTCACAATGAACCTGTTGCTATACACAACCAGACTTACATCCCGCCCATCAGCAAGATATTTTCAGATAATCCTACGGTGCTAGGCAATTTAAGCTTTCAAGCCTACTTTTTAAATAGGAGTTTTTGCTACGAATATATTTTATTGAAACCCCTTTTAATGATGCACCTTGATCCTATTGATTTCAAATTCAGAATTTAGTCCCATTCAATTGAAATGATTGGAGGACCAAGCGGCTACTTGAGAAAAGCCGATCACTATCAGCCTTACATTTATGAGGCGGTAGCTCATGCCCCAACGCCTTGGAGAGGCAATCCTCAGCTTAGGACCGAACATGGGCCTTCCACGCTTTACTTGCGCTTCTGAAAAGCTAGCGAAGGAGTGGCTTCGCACCTTACCTTCAATGATGTAAATCTAAAGTTGATAATTTTAATGATGGCTTAGGCGCGCCGCGCTGCCAAGCGAATGATAAAATTGTTTAGTGGTGGTATTTAGCTTTACAAATCAATAACCTATGGCGGAAATCCTCAAACTATGGGATGACAAGTCGTTATGGAAGGTTTTAAAGGGCCACTTCATTGTGGTGCAGTACTATACGGATTTGAGTCCCGAAAAAGATTTCTGCAACTTCTGTCCCATTAGGACGTGCTCCCACTTGGCCATTAATGATCCGCGAACAGGTAATTTTCCAAATTAGGTAACGAAAGCAAAGGCGAAAGGTTAACACAATGGTCCAAAAAACTTGGAGTTCATTCCTTCTCCAACCAAGATAAAATTGGACGCTTGCTCTAACCCATTACTTAATTTTTCAACAAAAATTCCCTCACTGGCGAGCTGGAGTATCCTACCTTTCTGCCTCCTGAATCTGGGGTTTGCGATTCTTTTTCAACCAACCCTTTAGGATTTCGATAATATGTCGGAACATGAACAGTTGGAAATTGTTAGCCGAACCTCACTGTGGCGTTACGAAGCCCCATCTATTGTTTTGGATTAAATCCGCGTCATTTCCAATTACGAAACTGATGATTGTGAAGTTGATGTGGGCATGAAAGATGAATTTGCGCCGTCTGTCCCAGAATACCCCTCAGGAGATAATAGGTAGTTACTGATTGCGTTCCTGTATTCATGTCAAAAATTTTAGATTCACTCCTACCCCGTGATATTCTGGACGTTGAACTTGCACAAGCATCCATTCGCATCCAGTTTAGGTTTCCAAGTACTTTATGTTAGTGGGATTCATGCTGACCTCGCAGACATCACTAAAAAAGTAAAGCGTTTTATATGGATCTTCAGGTTGCTTGCCTTTACAATACGTGAAGGTTTTTGTTCCAAAGAATGCAACAGACTTGGAGGTAATATTACAATTATTTTTTAAATTGCTAGTTGATAACCTTCGTGAGTCATAGGTTGATATGCTCAATCTGAGCAACTTGAAGGCGAGCCTAGAAAAGTCGGCTATTTTTGTCAGCTTTATAGAATAGTCTAACGTATACCTTATCAGCTTTTTCGCGGTAGAAAAAACTTCGTCTGCTTATTTCAACTCGGCATTTTTGACTAAGGTTTATTTCCAACATTTTTCATCACAAAGTCTATATATATGATAACTCCCCAGCGTTTCATAAGATTATAAATAACAGAAGCATCTAGTTGATTAATTTGTCTTTTATTGGTAGATGTCCATTGAATAGTTTAGAGTAATTGAATCTTTATAATTAATGAATGACCATCAAACTTCTCAGCCAAGCCCATTGAACCTGTCAAATTAACCAAACAATTAAACTGCTAATTAAAACAATATAATTGTTATAATTTGGAAATATAGATAATATACGCTGAGAGAGTTGCTCATGGTAAAAAGCCTACTGAGCAATGGACATATGATAAGATTGCTGATCTGCTAGAAAAACTTTTTAATATTAAGCAATAGCCCCGTTGACACCACCTTTATTTATTATTATATATTTAGCAGATTCATTCTGCTTCACTCACTTCTTCCTATCTACAATCAAGCATCCTTCTTGAATTGTCCCTGTTGGAATCCAGGGTTTTTTTGCTTGCTGTGTTTTGCACCCTGAATTTCAACAATATGTGCAGGAGAAATTCAGTCTCCACTGCTAAATAACTACTTTTGGGGGGACTTTGCCAACCACTTAGATAAAAATAATAAAACCTTGATAATACTAAAAAGCTGGTTCTTATATAGCTTATTATTGAACGCAGGGGGTGAAAAGAGAACCCTGTCAAAATCTACTGCTTAGTATTTAAATTAACTCAGAGATCAGACTGAGATAGGTATAAATTTAATATTAACTATGAGCCTATTTAGGAAATATAGGTTGTCAACCTATCAGATCTTTTGAACTCACCTCACTTTGCTAAAATGGCTGATGGAGGGTCAATCATAGGCAAAACAAACCCATGAGGTAATAATTTGATATATTTTAACCAATCACCATGAGAAAAAATAGTTGCACCTTGGGGACCTAATAAGCATATAAAAGGGGGTGGTCCCCACTAGATGGTTGCAATGAACTAGAAGTGGGCCAAGGAGGAACTTCTAATGAACTCCACTGATTTTGCCATATAGTTGGTGAAATTTGCTTACCCAAAATCATGCTATTTGGCCAAGTATTATTAATAAATATATTGCCCTGATTTAAAAGGGTTCACTGAGAATCACCTAAAATCTTTTGACTGATTTCATCCTTATTTTAAATAAAAACATTCTTCTTATATAATCAGACTTTTAATTGTACAACAGTCTCATATCACTTATATATCAGTAACTTCACTCAGAACTTATCTTTTTACTTAGACTATTCAGTTCTGCCAAATTTTCATTGGCTCTGCCAGAGTATACTATTATTAGATTCACTATTGGCTTAGTTTGAGGCAATCTACTAAATAATTGTTATATGTCAATATCACCTTATCACCTAATTATAAGTGAACCAATAACTATCCATTATTACTCAATATCACCTTATCCCAATGTGCTTGAATATTTATACACTAGTAAATCATGGGTGGCAGATTTTAGTCAATCTGCTGTGGCTATCTAGAGCTTATTGTCCAGTTATATCATATTCTTGAAAATATTTGATTCCTATTTAAATTATATTTATATCTTAAAAAGCCATTTATTCATATTACTAGTACTAAGAAAAGGTCTGTCTATATTAGTTTTTATTGTATACAAAATTTGTACCAAGTTTGGTTAAAGTTAATCTATAGGCTTAGGAGTAAATTTAGAATAATTACCTATCTTACATACAATATCTTCTATTTATATTAAGACTACCTGTGGATCTGCAGCTCCACAAACAGTAATAAATTTTAAAATTTATGTGGGGAAGGCTAACTATGGGATGGGCACTTCCAATATGTAACAGTATTCAAGCACTAATATATGTGAGAGGCACCCCAGAGGAGCTAAAGTTGCCTCCTGTTGCCAGCGGGAATGCCAATTGAAGAAAGAGGGGTATTGTGAGTAGAGGCTTGTTCAACTATTGAGCATCACTGAAGGCAAGGGTCTGAGGTGATAAACGCTACTGGAAACCAGTATGAGACCAACTGTTATTGATGGTATGGTAAAAAAATTAAACAATCATACTTGAAAGTGGTCCATAAGGGGTGACTGGAATTGTTGCACAGCTTCCTGGAAGGTGGAAGTAGATCCCAAATGACATCAAGGACAACTGTGTGGATAGTATACATAGCAATTGCCACCACTAAGGCTTGGAGGGAAGGGTGTATAGGGGAATTCAAAGAAGATGCAAAAATGTACTTAGATAGGCTTAAGTTCAGTGTTTGCTCCTGGCAAAAGAGACGCTGAACCTCACGCCAGATCACTTGTGAAGGTGCTCACTCTTCCAGGTGGTGGACTAAAGTCCCATATTGGTTACAACAATCTATTAAGAGGGGTATACGTTAGATCACTCTGCAGTATGGTATACTGGTTCAAGGAGTGCCACACATGAAAACAAACCTGTGGCTATAAAAGAGGGTGATGGGTACACTTCCAGATATCTTTCTGGGTTCTAGGGAGTACAGGATGTCCAACATGTCCAGATATTCCACTCTGGCCATGGTAGGGGACCTCCTGGGTATCAAATTGTTAGGAACGGCTTGTACTTGAACTTTCTTTTTGCATTGTGGAGTAGGAAGACCCCTCTGTGAGGTTTGCCTGCTGATACTGATCCTCCATTATGTGCTCCTCATATTAAGGAGTATTTTTAAATGGGTGGGGTCCCATGTGGGCCTGCAGCAGATAGGTGGGATGTGTAAGTCCCAGGGAACATCCCCTGGCTGTTGATTGGACCATTTTCCCATTTCTGAGAAAGAAGGCACCAAAGAGGATTGTGGTATCCCTCATTATTTAGGGAAATCTCACTAACGTAGTAGATGAGTGCTGGGTAACAGCTCTTCCACTTTGGATTCCACCCCAGTACCCATACTCACCTTGGCAGAACTGTTATGAGGAATCAGTGAAATCTGCACCAAGATTGTCAAATTGAAATCAATTGGATCTAATTTGAGCAGCAATCTGGCCAATGTTTGAATCTCAAATGACTGAAAAGGCATGAAGACTGAGTTATCAGCCAGAATGCCTGACAGTTTTAATTTGATCAATATGCCAATCGAACAAATCACCTCCCTACCAAAGTTGTTGGGGATTATCCTTGATGGGCAAGCTATAGTATCAGACATCATTGATGAGGGTTCAAAGTCCCCTGTGGACAATTTGGGCATTGCAGCCAATGCAATGCCACTGACCAAATGAATGGCCCAGCGACTGAGTGTGGGCGGGTTGGGTGTCCTGAACCCATTCCCAACCAAATGGACCTGCCCCTATGTAGGGTGGCCTTGGGGGATTCCTGTCACTCATCAGGCCAAACGCCTGCATGCCAACTGTCAGAAATGCAGCAAAGCCTCAGTTCAGACATTTGAGGTTAAACTGACAGTGACTTGGCCCACCACTGAATTTTTTGATGTCAGTTCCCAGAAAATAAACCCACCCTTTCCAGAAAACTAACAGTTAGGTTTAAATCAAGGGCCCAAATCCTGGCTTGTCACTAACCCAATTGACCACTATTTAATCAGTTGCATTGCACTGAGAAAATTATTGGTCAATTTTCTTCCTTTTCCTTCATTAAAATTTTTTTGCCTGAAAAAACCAATCAATTTCTTATTGTATTGTTCCTTCTGGCCGCATCCCTGATGGCGTTTCCCTGGTTATCTTCAGGTCTATATACCAGATGGGCTCTACCTTTACTTACGGTCACTATGGCCCCCTCTGTTGCTGATTTGATTCAGCAAGTCAGATACTTTTGGTTCTATAACCCCGCTATCATGAACTTCCAGCAACGTACATGGGGATCTTGTGGCCTTATTTTCACCAACTGCAAGAGAGAATCCATCTCCTTGCTCCCCGGTTGAAATGACTTCATATGCCAATGAACTTTTATTGAAACTATTGCTGTGATCACACCCCCTGCAGCAAGATCCCTTGAGTTAGAAGTGGGCTCATTGTGGTTTGTTATTGGGATCATACTCACTGTTGTGTTACACCAACTTTTTTGTTGTTTCCCAGTGCCCAGCTCCATATAACGTCATTTAGTCAGCAATGCCTCTGGCATTCTGTCTTGCTTTTTGGGTGCTTATGCTTCCCAACTGGCAGGTCAGTCTAAACTTCTTCTGCCATTTCCATGACAGGATACCATATATATAATAAGAGAGCTGGGGTGATTGGGGTTGTGGAGGCCAAGGGAACAGGCAAGGTTAGATTATGCCACATATGAGCAGAATTGGGTTAGGAGTGAGGGTTGGTTACAAAAGCAATCCATGTACCCAGAATCCTGGATGCCTGGTCCACATAGAAAATTAAGCCCATTCCCCCGCTTTGGCATGGACTATAGAGGACTTCCAATTGCACTGGGGGAGATTGACCTATCCAAAGACTTTCTTGTAAGAGGGCATATAATGAAGCAAAAAAAAAGATGAGGTGAAAGTGATGGCGTTGGCCACAAACCATACTTTTGACAGAAGCATAGTGACTGCAAGAACTACTCTACCTATTAAGCTGGTTTGTTGATCTCTTAATGATGTGATATGCTTTGTTACATTAGCTAGTATGTGGTTTTCCATTATTGAATTGGCATATCCACCAGCCTCCATCCATAAACCCAGGTGGCGCACTAGGCCAAAAGTGAGGCTGGTCACAAAAGGTAGCACAAGATGAGTGTTTTGGGGTGGTCACCTGGGTTGATCTAAAATGGACTGAACTACTGGGTCCCCATGATTGAGGGGCACCTGGGACCAATGTGTTTGGTATCTAACAAGGAGGCTGATTTCAGTTTTGAATGCATTGAGGGCTAAATTGCTGCCCTGGAGTATACCTGGATTGTGGACTTCAATGTGCGTGCATTATGGTTGCTAGACACCCCAACCACACAATCATCCATAAATGCAAGCATCTTAACTGGTGCTTGGCCTTTCACTTATACACCAATAAGGCATGCATTTAAACTTGAAAGAAGTAAGTCAAGGATGAAGTTGTATAAAAGTGGGCTCAGAGGGCCCCCTTGGCAAAGGCCCCTCTGAGGATGAACCTCATCAGTGAGAAAACCTGGTCCTCATACTGCCATTGTAGGTGATTCATTGAGCATCAATGTCCAACTATTGAACCATTGGGGAGGTGGAACTGGTGAAGTCATGCCCTGAGGTATTCCCAGTTGACCTGCCATATGCTTTTTGTTGGTCTAAAAACACAAGTGCCCAATAGCTGTGGATAGACATACATTAAAAACAGTATATATTGTCACAAATTGACCTTTTGGGAATAAAGTTAAGACGCTCTGGGGATATTACCTCAGAGGCAATGACCCTAAGCGGTTAGTTATTATTTTTAGTTAATATTTTAGTACTTAGGATAGTAAGTGAGATGGAGCGCCAGTTTGCCAAGTTTATCTTATCTTCCTTCTTGAACAACCTTTCCTATACCTCTTGTCCCACTGGGTGGAGACTTGTCTCTATAAGTTATTTGTTCATTGAGGCTATCATTAGGGGTGATAAATAATTGAAATATTGTTTGTAATACTCATAGGGAATCTCATCTGTACTGAGATTTTCTTGTGTGATGCACCGCAAACAATGTACCATAAATCTTGAGTAATTAAATTAATAAGCTTTGGATATTGGAAAACAGTGCAAATGTGTGCTCTGGTAAGAAATTCATATATTTTGTTTTGATCAACTTGGTTGGCCCTGTTTAGCTCATAATAATATTTTCAAACTTTGGTTGATACTTCAGCTGGCGTTTCTGCAATGGATTTGTCTGAACGCCTTACCTATGTGAAGGCCAAGTATTGCATGGGGCGTAAAATTGGCAGAAAAATAAGTGGAGCATTTTCACCTGTGGTAATATTCTTTGCTTTAAAAAGGACACAAACATTATGTTTGTATTTTCTGATCAGCGCATTAAGACAAGATGATAATTAGGCCCATTTATGACCCCAAAAAGGGCTATACCCTGTACTTTGAACATTATTCTCCAAGTGGTCCACCTCCACCAATGCGCGTTTAATGACTGCTGAGCTAGATTAAGAGCGCCACTACAAAATGTGGCATTATTGAGAAATTGTGAATGCTTTGTGTGTTGTCCAGGTTAACAGGGATCTCACAGAAAAGGAGTTGTGATATCTAAGTCAATGTGGCAGTGTCCATACAACTTAAGAATGCAGTTAACGTGAGATCAGCTGGGCAAAGTTTACTCCATTTAGGTGTCTTTGGCGTCAGACTCAAAAAGTAAATGACACTGAGACCATCCTTTGATCTGAGAAATACATTTTTGTCATTTTTGAGGTGTGAGATTTGGAAGTGAAAATCCAGTGAAAAAAGAATGAAATATATATGGGACATAGACACCAACTGCTTGTTGTGTACATGGGGATGAAAAATTTGGGTAGTAATGGTTCTTGTTTGGGGATGGTATCAAAGAGGCCCAAGGTGGTCCTCATCACCCAAAAATTTGATATATCCCTGTAGTGGAGTAGGCGCGGGTAGCCAGCATCAATGTTAGGGTTGTCCCAATAGTTTAGGTCCCCAACCACAAAGGATTTGGATGGAAGGGGAGGGAGGCCATAGCCAAGATGAATTTTTGTTGAACTCACACACAGGTTGGGTGTAGTTGCTAATTATTGTATGCACTTCAGCATCTCATGAAAAGATCATGATGAGCACACATCCATCAAGATGAGTTGTTTTTCTAAAAAATTTAAAATTGCAGTTCACCCAAATCAGCACCCCACAGTGCAGTAGCCAAAAAGATTGGGAGGGGAGGTCCATGGTTGCCCATGTTTCCTTGGCACCTTGTGGAAAGTGGGTTTCCTGGATTGCCAGGATGTCCACAGGTAATATTTTTTGGAAACTCAGTTTTTAAGCCCAGGATGAAAATGCCTTGAGTCCAGTAATGTTCAGCATCCCTATTGTAAAGGATTCCCCATCACTCCTTAGTAGTAAGGAAAGAGCCCCTCAGGCCCTGCAGCTCCTTTCTTCCATGCAAGCTCAGCCTGTTTTTTCCTTTTGGCCACAAGTGTTTGAGGATGGAATATTGCTAGGTCTATAGTTATTATCTTTGAGGGTAGCTTGTGCCATGAATTTCTTTTTTGCTCTTTGCTGTTTTTCAATTTAAAGGGGATTTGCAGTGTACCATCGTTTATGTCCAACAATTATTCCCCAAAAACTCGCCTAATTATGGGATGTAAAATCTGCTTACATTTTTTGTGCATGAATCCAATGGGTGTGTATCATGCGCATATTGAAGATCTGAGGGATGGGTCACCCCATCTGATTGGATGGGTTCTTGATATTCCTTCTAAATCAGAAACCCATCCTGGTCAGCTTGGATATGGGAAGGGGGGATGGTGGAGGCCGCCATGGCAGTTCCCTTAGTTTGTTCTCAGCGTTGCTGTTTTGCTTTTTTTCTAATGGGGACATAGGTTTTACCAGAATATAGCACCCCTGGTCACCACATGAAAATGTGACACTAGAATCTCTGTGGGCTCACTTTGTCCCTTTCCCTTTGGTTATGAGAAAGCTTCATTCAGGTAATTCCCTCTCTTGTGGAACAATTGTGTAACTTGTTGCCAAACGCCTGAAAATGAGTTCATATGGGAGGTGCACTGTCAACTGTTTTGTGGAACAGTTGAGTCTGTTGCTCATTGATGGTGAGAGTTGTGGTATGTGGAATCTGAGTTAGGTCTTCAGCTGTCCCTGAGAATGTGGTGATCACTGCAATAGCCTTATCTGTGCTGAGTTCCATCATTAGAACTTTTTGCATTTCTAAGTGATTGATTTTCCCATATCTTGGAAGTCCTGCTTTGAGATAACTCTCAAAGATTTCACTTAATGGTTTTTGGGAGAAAATCAAATGTTACAAAAACTTGATTTGATTTTTTCCATTCATGTGCTTGGTTTTAACTATCCATTGACCATTCAGGAGATTGACCACCACATGCACCTGTGCAGTTGTTCTGCTGTTTTAAACCTGAGGTCCAACCACAGGTCATCTAGTGCAGTGCTACAACCAAGACTTCTGGGAAGTGGGTGTGTATGTCCCCATAAAACTTCTCCCAAAGAGCTGTTGAATTAATTTCCATATATAATTGGACCCCAAATTCCACCACCCACAGTGGTGTGAGTTTGGAGTACTGATGTACTGTTTGCATTTAGTTTGTCATTCCAAGATATTTGGGTAAATATACCACAGGTTTTTTTTGTTTTTTTTTCAGGCCAATGTTGTCTCTGGGACGTTTTCACACTTTAGGCAATACAAACACTGAATCTGTACCTTTCACCATGTTCACTCAGCCCTTACTTGGCATTAGGTGCATATACATCACTCCTTGCTGATTATCAAACTTTACCTGTCTTGTATAAAATCAGTTGTAATTTGTGATTGCAACGGGAAAGTAAAGTTGCAGTGAAGATTTATACTTTTGATCTATCTGATCTGTGATATCACATTGTTAAGCTAGTATAGAGATACCAATATTGCCTTTGCTTTTTATAGTACTATAATACATAATTTAATTATTACCATGTTAATTCAATTATATATCTTAGAATTTTTATTATTGTCAGGATTCCATAGCCCAATATCTACAAAAGAGCAATCAGAAAGTAGTACCAAAATACTTATTTGATGAGAGATTAAGCTCTACAAGAAAAGATGTATTAGAAAAATATAAAAGCCCTATAAAATAAATCTATCAGAAAATCTCATCAGTTTTTGAATTAAGATATTAGTAAAATAAACTAAGGATGGATCTAATAGTCATATTTAAATTTTATTCGAGGTGGGCCGACCTGGGGACGGTACCGCACCGATTAGGGAAGTGAAGAAAATGGGAAAGGAGGATAAAACCCGGAAAACCTCCATGCGTGGCGTATGATAGGCCAGGAACTCCATGGACCGCCTTTGCTATTCGCTATCTCGGTTCGGGGCATTGGTACGAAACGCCAACACAGTCATAATCGTCCCCTACCCAAAGTCCATTACCGGGATCGAACTCGGGAGGCAGTGGTAGAGGGTCTATACTCTACCACTGGGGTATCCTCCCTCTCTAATAGTCATATTCACAAAAAAGAAATTCAAAAGATGAGATTAAAATTATATGCCATTTTAAATCTAGGTGTCTCGAACCTAGATTCAGAAGATATTCAATCTGATAACCTAACTCACCAGGTAATTGGCTTAGCAACTCAAAATGAAATCTATACTTAATTTTGTATAAAACTTAATTAATAAATTTTATTATCTAAATACAAAACATATGCGCTGATTCACCAGTACTTTTCATCAGATTACATTTATAAGCTTTGGAATTGAGACCTAATGTTTGTGCTAGCTGAAACCGTTCATAAACTATAAAAATCCCTCAAAGGATATAACACAACTAACTAATGCCCTGTAGATGCTTTATCACGTGATAAAAGCCACCTTAAATTAATCCATAATCCCAATCTTATTTCTTTCCTAGTAAGGTCTAATTTTCTGGCCATCATACAAACTATTTAAAGTTATCAAAGAATTATACCTTTTCATATAGAAATGACATGGTTTTACTGTGGTTCTTCTATTACTGCTAGATTACTTTATACTCTAGAATTAAACAATCTAAATTATCGGATTTCATTATAAAAGTAAAAATTGAACCAATGCCACAAGTGAGATCCAACAACATTGTCAGGTGGTTGTCAATAGGATTAGGAAGCTCTAAAAACTATTAAGTAATCAAATACTAACAATCAACTTAGAAGTAAATTCACCCATGCATAAACAGTATAACTATCTAATTATTTAGGACATGTTTTAGCTAATCTAGTATACCTTCTATATTGGTAAATAGCTATTGATAAGTTTAGGAAGTAATTGAACTTGTCGACTTATCTAGGTAACTACTGTCATGAATATTGCAGTACTTGCAGGTACTGCAAACGCCAAAAATCTATACCATTAATTTAATTCTTCTTGTATTTATTTGCTGATTCCCTGCAAGCCACCTTAACCTTAATTGTTACAAATAACCTAATAAATGCCCCCTAAATCTACAATAAACTAAAGTTCATCAGATTTAGAATTGGCTTCTGTTTTGTTACAACATCATATAATATTCATTTAGTAATACAATAATTATGTCAAAATACTTGAACCCTCTCAGCAGATGACTAACCTTGATAACAGTTTATTGCATACCACACGTGTCCTTTGCCATGAAAAACCTGAAGATAGCCAATCTCTATGAAAAATTGGTGATCCTGCCCAATATGAACCAGAACTCTCTACATCCTCTAGGGGAAAGCCTCATCTGATAAAACTGCAATGGATATCATGTGTATGTTGTTTGCCAATCATTGGTCAAATCTGATAATGGCCAATTGTAAATAGCTTGCAGCCTATAATGCATGGGGGAAACTTGTAAGGTGCCTCCCTGTCAACAACTACAGGAGGTTTACTCCCTCCTTACTTGCATCACCCAACACTAGCACTGTGCCAATGCACCTTTAAACTAATGGGTCATCTGGAAGGACATAACATGCCAAATTCTGCTCTCTAAGAAGTTTAAATATGAGAAGCTCCACCATATTTATAAAAAGAACTAACCAAATTTTAGCTGCTTCTTGGATACATTTGAAATATGATAGGACAGTGGCACTAGTCTGGCCACCGCTGCACTGATAACATGGACCTCCAACTTCTTGATTGGTTTTCTCAACGCCTTGGAGGAGACCTACCTGATTGCTGTGCTGATTGCACAGCCTACAAGCATCAATTATGCCTTTTTATACCTTCCAAAACTATGCCTGCATAGAATTTTGCCACTGAAATGAGTTTTTAGAACCTGAAGAATCCAAGTTAACTAAGCAAAAGCTTTGTAACGAGGTCACCCACAAGATGAAGCTGATCTCCTCAGCTAATTAAATAGCTTCAGAGGCTCCTTCCCTTTTCAGACTAATTGAATAACGTCATGATGATGATCCAGGGACTGACCCCCAAAACAACATGCGCTGCCACAACTGCAATGAACCCAGTCACCATTCTCATTAGTGTCATGCACCATGGTTTTATGGTAAAGTTATCCACATGGACAGTAAATGCCCATACTGACCACTAACCATAATCAAGCGGCTATGAATCAACCTCAGGAAGTGAACTACGTTCAGCAACAACATTACCACAACAACACCTGTACTATCTAAAAACTGTCAAGGGAGTGACTGTAACTCTTTTGTTCCCAGAGAGGTGGTGCAGGATGCATAGCCACACCACCAGGGAACTAGTCATTAGTAAAATTAGAAACAGGGCCCTGCGGAGAATGCTGGAGCATAAAGGGATTCAGGGCAAGGGTGTACAACGCGGTATATAGGATTAGGCAGCCAATAAACAACAAAATTTGGTTGGATCCCTAAAAGGATTCCATAAACAAGTGGAGACCAGTGCTGGGGAGCTTGAGCGCTTTATTCTATAGGGACCAGGGCGGCCCATCAGTGCACCAAATATGTAGATATTTTTATATAAAAAAAGTTACCAACTTTGTTAGAACCTCCTCAAGGGAGTCTGTGCACAGGTCTCCTAAGGAACTATACTTAAAAAATGGAAAGCTAAAGGAATTTTTATAATTAGGTAGTCAACAAAAGAGGTAATTTGGTCTCATGGAAACATACTTAAACAATAGGAGGCAAGTTGTAAATCATGGAAGTAATTTCTAAGCCTAAGCGAATTAATAGTCACATGCTACCATCAGCCAGGGTCCTATTACTCATAATTGACTAAACATGAGCTATAGATTGTAACTGGACTTGCTCTGGTTTCATCCTATTAAAATTGCAATGGGTTTTGAAGCCCGTGTTCTTGAGCAACCATAATAGACAGTTAGAATTAAGAATGTAGCTGGTGCATTTTTAACGCCCTGGATGTAACGCCAGGTCAAGCATCACGCACATTATCAGAACCAACCTGGGCATATCTCTCCTGTACCCAGCGTTGATCCAGGGTATGGTTTAGGTCAAATAAGACTGCCAACCTAACCTTTTTGGACTCCTGACGTCCAGCTATATCCTTACAATCTGTGCCCTTAATTATGTAATGTAGTTATAACTAAAACCCCATATGTTACATTAAGACTCTCCCCAGTAGCTGACCAGAATCAAATCCTTCTCCTGATAGAAGCTTACGCCACAGACAAAAGAATAAAGGTGAGGAACAATATACCCAACCACATATGAAGAACCTGTTAAGAAAATAATAATTAAAGAACTCCTTAATGCAGTAAAATAAAATTACTTGGTACTGATGGAGTACTTATGGAAGAGGATAATGAGCCACGCTATAAACTTAGAACTGGGACCAGTTGCCTTTTCTAACCTTCACCAAGAATTTTGAGCTAGACCAAAATCATTTTCCTCATGAGCAACCCATTCAGGGCACTGCTCCATGTCAAACTGCACCAACAAGTCCATTAAAACTCAACCAGCTATTGAGAATTTCGTGAACTTGTATCATTAACCAATCCACACCTTGGAATGCACACAGTGCAGAAGAACTCAGCATCTATTTCATTTCGCCTATCTCAACAACTTGTGAAAATTTGACCTGTAACTCACTCATATCAGCCTGAAGGAGTTTATGCTACAGATTCCTGGAAGGCATTTTGATCACTTTCTGACTTAAAGAACTGTGCAAATAAAGTTCAGCTCTCCATCAAGAACTTCATTAAGAAATTGGAATGACCTGACTCAGACCTGGTGCAATAAAACCACAAAAATTCTGTAAAGTAGTAACAGAACACTGCACACTGTTGGATCCCTTTTCAGTTACATCTTTACAATCAATTTAGACACTGGCTCATCAGCCACCATCATTATAAATGATACTCTCCAAGATATTGGTTAGTAGGATATACTAAACAGCGAACTGGTGTTTCTAATGGTTTGAAGCACCCAACAACATGCTATGGACAAGTGTTTTGACCTACCTATTGAGATCTCTGGTATATTAGGACCTCTAATGTCATTGTCTTTGACCATGAAAATTTCCCTATGTGTCTGTCACGCCTGGCCCTAAAAGAATTTTGCATCCACGCGAACTTTGAGAGTAACCAGTGGTCTATCCAGACTAATGATATAATCAAAACCTTCAAGATCACCTCCTCCAAAGCTGTTGTCCAACAAAAATGCCCTGCCCAAATTGCAACCTACCTCTGCTCTAAGTTAGATGACTAAATTCAGACCTTGAACTTATCTAACCCCCATAAAACTCAGTTTACCCAACTCTTAGAACAGTACTTTGAAAATACTGCCATATGGGTGATGATGTACCCCTTTCAATTCTAAGATTTTACCACATGGATGTAATAAAGCAGAACATATAGCCAAATGCCCCTATCAACTTCCTCAAGCCTGCAAAAAAATTTATGAAAAGAAATTAAAAAAGATTTCATCAGAGGACTCATCAGACCCTCCCAGTGACCCCTAAACTTTTTCCTTTTGTTGATGTACCTAAAAAAATGGCAATCTCGGACTGTACATCAACTATATCCCACTCAACAAAGTACTAAAAATAACGCATAATCCCTACCACTTATCTCAGATATAATGAACTTCATGGGGGGTGAAGTACTTAATCAACATTGACCTTTTCTCCAGATACTATCAACTGGGAGTTGACAAAAATTCCACCCCCAAAATTTACTTTGTGACAAAACCAGACAATTTAAGTATGTCAAAATTTACTTTTAACTAATCAGAGAACCACACAACTTCTATACAGTCATGGACAACCTATTCAAAGTTTTTTTAACAGATGTGTTACTATATACCTTGAAAATATTACCATCTTTTCACCAAATTTCCAGCAACACTTATATAACCTTAAAAACTTTTTTACAACATACAAAAATCTAGCCAAAGCATATCTGGCTCAAAATTCATGTTTTCACTTATGAGGCAAGCCAACCAGGGGATGGACAATACCAAAACTGAAAGTCCAAAATTAAACCAACTAAAAAATATAAAAAATAATTTGAATGCCCTTTTTGGGCAGAGAGACACAAAAAGAAAATTAGAAAATTACCTATCAGGTGGCATAGCGGTGATCTGCTTATCCCATCATGGCAGAGGGTAGGGGGGATCTGGAAGGTCATCATCAGGATCAGCATTGAAAAAGCAGATTAATGCTGAGAGTAAGGGGGTTGGAGCGTCCACAGGATGAGGATTGAGATGAGTAGATTTTTGGTGAGATTGGCTATTTGGTCCTGGATTAAAGCCTATATGAGTTTGGCATCATGGCATTTGGCCTAGATGTGGGCATCAAGAAGTTGTTCTAATTTTGCAGTTTTTATTCTTGTGGTGCATGTGCATTAAGAAAATCTTCCATTTCAAAAACATGTTTGAAGCGGTGGTGGCAGTTTTGTGGAGGCGTTGGATTTCCTCTTTTGCGGTAGGAGGAAGATGGATAGGAACAAGGGGGTGTGAAGCCTGTTTTCAACTTTGCAACTGATTTTGCGCACAGTGTGAAATAATGGCGGTTATTAGGTGCAGCCACCATGAACGCGGCAAGCTTGTAGTTGCTTTGGAAAAAAGTCTGGTTTTGGTGACCTATCACATGGTCAGGGCAGGGAATAAAAAGTATGAATTCAGGTAAGGTGTTAAATCAATTAGATAGTTCAGTATAAAAGGACAATTTCACCCAAATTTTTTAATTCCTCCAATAATTTACAGGGATTTTGATTGATTCAGGTAGATATGTGAGTAGGTGATTTTGGTTGGTAGGTTTTGGTGTGGGTGATTTTCTGGATTAAACAGTGGTCAATTATGCACCTAATTAATTGGCATGGACGTGTATTGGCCAACTTGGGTTTGAGGTGCTAGATTTTGCTTCTTATTTGAGTGCATGGCTTTTAGTAGTGAAAGCAGAAAAAACATTTACTCAAACGCTGTTGGTGTGGCCTCATGGGTGGCATTGTCCGTGTTTGCAGGGTGTGAATTATAATGACATACATTTTTGGTGTGGTTTGATTCATAGCATAGGGGAAAATTGTGCAACTATTGTCAGTACAGGCACTAAAGAAATGGTCAGGTGCGGATGGGATATAGGCACACGGTGGATTGTTCTGGGCCATGTTCAGCTGATGAGGGTAATAGTGGCCATTGCCAAGGTGCCACGAGGCGTTCAGCACCACTGGAGACAACAAATTGAAAGATTGGGTTTTCGCCATAAGTAAACAACCCTGACATCAACTACTCAAAAAGTGTTTGTGGAAAAAAGGTGTGAGGGGAGTTTATCAAAGGTTACCACAAGCGTGGTATCATCTAGAGAAGTGTTTGGGTGTTGGTAATGGGGGTATTTTTATAAATTAATTGTGTATCTGCTGCAGCAGCTGTATACTCTTCATTGGGGAATCCAATATCTGAATTAGCCCTTATATGGGCGGAAATAAATAAAACCTGATGGCTCAAAGGTGGCCAAAACCAGATCAATTATTGCTTTGTTGGCATATGGAAAGATACTTCCATACTCAAAACAGAGGCAAAAGCAAATATTGGATTGGGGTAGGGCTGGGGGTTGGGGCAGATTGGGCGATCTCATGTGAGGTGGAATGCTAAGTCATTTGGGATGACATAGCAACTGGATTTATTTGGCAGACTGGATGAGCCAGTCTGCATGCGTTTGGCTGCTGTGCAGTAAATTCTAGCAGGTGGAGCACCGCTGTCCCATACTGGGGAAGTTGGTGGTGGATCTGAGGATATAAATTTGGGATTGGTGTGATGGGCCAGTTGTAGAAAATTGACGTGTTTTTATAAAAGTTCTCAAAATTGATGTCAAGTAGAAAGAAAAATGGCTCATACTCATGTTGTGCACACAGGAACTAAAACTACTTGGACATATCCTTACCCCCAATGCCAAGTACACAGAACGATCTAAAAGTAGAATCTAAGGTCTCAAAACCCAAACCAAAAAACGTGACTGATAAACTCAGCTCCTGGGCACCATCAACAACTATAGAGACTTTATCCCAAACTTCATTAAAATCACTGGCCCACTTTACCGCTTAAAAACTGGGACTGAATGAAAATTTCAGACACTGAAAGAAACAGTTTAGAGGCGCTCAAAAGTTTTATGAACCGTTCACCCATCTTAAGCTTTTTCCAAACTTTGAAGAAGAGTTTTAAAAAATTCACAGATTCCAGTAGCCTTGCTCTTGGCGCCGTCCTCACTCAACTCAAAGATAACACTTACCTGCATATATTTAAAGTTTAGTTTTTATTTTTTATTTGGTGAAGGCTGCCCTTGGGACAAACACTTCCAATAAACTCCAACTACATAACCCCAAGAAAATTAAGGGGCACCCCAGAGGAGCCGTGGTTACCTCCTGTTGCTTATGAGACTGCCAGTGGTAGGAAGTGGGGGAGCGGCAGGGGAGGCCTGTGCCAAAACTGAACATGAGTGGAGAAAGGATCTGATGAAGGGAACCAGATGGGGAACCATGATGACTTCAGTTGGTGTTAACGTGATGGCAAATGGCCAAACAACCAAGCTTAAAAGTGATCCATAATTTGGGAATGGAAGCGATGCACAGCTTCATGTAGAGTTGGGGTAGTGCTAGAGAGTGCATCAAGGACAATAATGTGTAATTTCAATAGTGATATTGCAACAATCAAGGCGCGGAGTGAAGAAGGATAGGAAAGGTCATGGAAAAGGCAAAGATGTTTTTGGACAGATTAAAAGCCTGCTCACTCGCTGGCAAAAGAGGTGCATAACATCTCGCCAAATTGCCTGTGATGGCAGGCAATCTTCCAAGCGATAGACTAAAGATCCATATTGACCTCATAAAATATATGAA
Source organism: Massospora cicadina (assembly GCA_022478985.1). NCBI lineage: Eukaryota > Fungi > Entomophthoromycota > Entomophthoromycetes > Entomophthorales > Entomophthoraceae > Massospora > Massospora cicadina. The sequence goes on along the minus strand of JAKSZP010001316.1, from coordinate 21,194 downwards.
GTTTGAGAGGCATTGGACCGCTCAGCCATGCTGTACACTTTTTTCAGGCATCTCCACACATAGTGCGAATTTGGGGTTGTAAAAGAGGATGGTATGTGTACTGCCAAATGTCCCTCTGGGTCTCTAAAGAGTACACTATGACAAGCTTGTCAAGGTAGTCCACTCAGGCAATGAGGTGGGGACGTTGGGATATCAGGTTATTTATAACAACTTGATCATGGCTTCTTGTTTGCAATGGGGAGTAGGGCAACCCCTCAGGGAGGTGTGTTTAAAATGATAGTTTTATCACTCAGTACTCCCCATCTAGAGGAGAATTTTTTTGAACTGAAGCGATGTACCAAGCGGGCCTGCAGCAGAGGGATGTGAGGCAAGATAGTTTAGCAGAGAATGTGGGTGGGTAGGATTCCTTAGGTCTAGGGCGCGGGAAAAGTTGAAGCGGGCAGCACATGACCAGTGTTGGGCTGGGAGTTAGTGTTGAGTACTGCAGCGATACAGGTGTCAAGTAATTTGGCATCATGGACCTCAAAGTTAAGCAGGCTTGTACCCCCACTATGGCGAGGGCCAAACATGGTAGCCAATTGCACAGATGTGGGCGGCTTAACCAAAGCCACCCTTGTAGGAGGGCGTATAAAGAGGTAAAGAAAGAGGGGAAAAGTGATAGCATAGGCCATAAACCAGACTTTGGACAGAGACATAGAGTTGGTAAGCTCAAGCTGGCCTGGGAGGGTAATCTGATGGGCTCTGAGGTAAGCAATGCACTTTGAGACATTGTCTAAAAAATGGTACTCCATCACTGACAAGGCGTACCCTCCCACATCCAGTTACACCCCCAAATGACGTACTGGACCAGCAGTGGGTCTTAGCACAAAAGGGAGCACAAGCGGGGCTGTATGGGTAGTTGGGGCAAGTGAGCCCGTGAATTAGCTGCTGAAGCAGATAGGTAATGGGTGCTGGTAACCAGCAGGCCTGGTACCAGCTGAGGAGAATGATTTTGAGTTTGGAGGCGTTAAGTGCAGCAATACTGACTGTGAGTAATCCTGATAGTAGCCTCAAGTGCGCGTGCATTTTGGTTGTTAGACACCTCAACATATAGTCGTCAGTAAATGCCAGCATCTTAACTGGTGCTTGGCCTAGTACATGGATACCAGTAAGGCATATATTCATGTTTCAAAAAGTGGGTCAAGGCTGAAGTTGTACAAGGGTGGGATAGAAGGGTCCACTTGGCGGAGGCCCCTTTGAGGGTGAACCAAATCAGTGAGGAAGCCAGGGCCATGCACAGCCATTGTGGCAGATTCCGTAAGCAACATCCCCCAATTAATGAACCATTGGGGGAGGTTGATTTTATAGAGGCAGGCTTTGAGGTACTCCCAGTTGACCCTATCATAAGCCTTCTGCTGTTATAACAAAACAAGTGCTATAGTAGCCGTGGATTGGCAGAAGTTGGCTACAGTGTGTATGTTTTTCCATATAGACCACTTTGGAATGAAACGGATTGGTCAAGGGGATTATATTGGAGACAACTCCCATGGACGGTATACCTTAATTTTATTAAATAATTTAGTATCCATGTTAGTAAGTAATATGAGAGCGCCAGTTGTACAAGTCCAGCTTATCCCATTTCTTTTTTTTAGTACTAGATGGTCCCAACCCAAGGGGGCAGCTTATCCCATTTCTTATACATCATAATAGTGTTCGCCTCCTGGCCACCAGGAAGGAGGCATGTTTCTAACAAACACTGAAACATTGAGGCTAGCGACAAAGAAGAGAGAAAATTAAAATCTCTCTTATAGAACTCATAAGGAATCCAATCTGGACCTGTGCACATCCTGTACGGTGCACTGCAAATGCCATAACAGAGTTCTTCCCAAGAAATTAAATTCATAAACTACAGGTAATGGGAAATGGTGCAGATATACGCGGTATGGAGGAACTTGTCAACTTTAGACAGTTAAACTGGATCAGATTGATACAAATTTGGTGTAATAATTACAAACTTCAATTGTCACCTCAGATGGAGCTTCTGTGACAGAGTGATCCGCTGCCTCGCATGTGTGTTGACCAGGCTCTGTCAGGGTATAAAGAATTTATGGAAAAATTAGGCTGAGCACATATCACCTACCATTAAATTTTACTATTTTGTACAGTACACAAATGCGATGTTTTTGTTGCCTTACCAGTGCATTGAGGTGAGCGGACACTTCTGCTAACTTGAAAACCAAGCTGGGCTATAGCCTGCAGCAGGGACATTAGACTACAGGTGGTCCACTTCTACAAATGAGCTCATAATAACTGCCAATGCAGCCCATGAATGATGCAATGAGAGATGGCGTGCCTGGCAGAAAGTGTTTGCTTTTAAGGTTTACCAGGTAGTAAGTGGGTCTGCACAGAATGGTGTTACAAACAATGGTGCCAAAGTTTTGATGTCCACCCATGAGGAAAACCTGGGTGACATGATTTTGGCGGGACAAAGTTTGTACCACTTTGGCACCTATGCCACTAGGTTTGACAAAGAAAGGAAATTGACACCAACCTGTGGTTGGAGAAACTGATTTTTATCATCATAAAATGTGCAATCTGAGACTGAAGGTTCAAGAGGCAAGAAGAAGGTCAATGCAGGACATAGAACTCAGCTGATCATTATGCATATGGGGAAAACTTGTTGGAGAGCAGCAGTGAATGTTTGGGGAGGGTTCATAAAGCCCCAAAGTGGCTTTTAGAACGCATAATTTGACATACCCTTTGAGGGGTAGTCATAGAAGGCCAGTGGTCAGTGGTATGTTGGCCCAGAAGTTCATGTCGCCCACCACAAATAGATTAGGTGGAAGTGGGAGTGAATTAACAGTTGAGTAATTCCTGGCAAGCTCATGCACATGGTGGGGCATAAATTATTTTTGATAGCGTGCACTTTGCCAGCCCATGAAAAGGACACTACAAGCGCATGGCCATCAAGGTACAAATTTTTGGAAATAAGTTTAAACTATGGATCACATGTATAAGCACCTCACAGTGCAGAAACAAAAAGGAAAGGAGGGGAGGAGCATGGTTGCCCATGTTTCCTTGGAACCATGTGGACAGTGGGTTTTCTGAGTGGCCAGGATGTCCACAGGTAAATTATCTAAAAAAACTCAGTTCCTAGAAAGAAACAGCGAGGCCTTGTGTCCAGTTATGTTCAAGGTCCCTAATGTGAAGGCTCACCCCATTACACCTTAGGTGCTATGGAGGGCCCCTTACCCTCCTTTATTACTTTCATAATAGCAGTAGTAGATTTAGACCACAGATTGAACTCCTTGTTTGCGTTCTTGAGAGCATTCTTTACAGAGGACATAGATTTAGGTTTTTGGCATTTGTTAATTTGTTATGATTTTTTGAATTTCTGTGCTACTGCTGTGCATCATCAGAGGCTAAAAAAATTTGGTGATGGAAATGGGTGGTAGAAGCAGTTTTAATAAAGGCTTGCTAATCTTGCTCAGGTATTTCCGACTCAACCATGGGGTCCTCAGGTAGGTTGGCCCAATCTAATTGGTAAACATATTCATGAGCCACTTCAGCAGCAAATAACTTGATGTCATACTGAGTCGGGCAGGCAGGATCACAGACGCGGCCATGGCCACTGCCTTGGCCACTGCTTTGCAGGCCAGCTTGGTCTTTTTGCAATCTTTCAGGGACACAGGTTTGACCTGAATGTAACACCCCTACGCGCCCCACAGGAAGCTAGCGTCAGTGTCAATAGCCAGTTAATAATGGGAGCCTTAAATATCCATTCCTAACTGCATATAGAATAATTATCAAAAATATATGCCTGGTTGAATTCAACTACTCCACATATGAAAAAAGACCCTCATCATGGTTTTTGCCCTTGGATAATTTAAAATACTGTTTTGGATAGACCTGTCACTGTTTGCAAAGAAAGTTTCGCGGTGTTCTTTCTATAAAAAACCCTATCCCAAACAGCAAACGTATTTTTTTGGCCCTATGAACTAATGGAATTTGAAAATATCCACTTTTTATAATCAAAGTGCTGTAGCTGATGGCCTTTCCTTAATCCTAAATAATCCTGATGATGCTGCGATCTTCCATATGGGGAATATTGATTTTGAAAAAGAGCTTATACAGTTTGGAATCTCATATGCGAGTTTAAAGTACCTGAAGGTATTGACATCATCAAAAAGTTAAAAAATTACCAGTGCATCAAGTTTTTAATCTCTAAAAATCAGTTGTATTTTTTTCACCAGAGGCTAAGTCGCCCAAGTAGTGCCAAAAGGCCTTAGCATGCAACACATGAAAGAAGCATATGATAATGCCATTCACTTTGGAAGACAAGCAACCTGTACTATACTTTATCCTCCTATTGGTGTACTAATGCCTATTTTGATGTTTTCAACTATGACGCCACCTGCCACGCTTGCCAAATATCTGACACGTCACCACAAATTCAAAAGCCCCTCAACCCCATTGCACTATTGGATTGTATGAAATGTGGGGTTTAGTTTTAAGGAACCATTAAGAGTTGCCTCCAATGTATCCAAAAATATTCTTGTCATAACTGAATATTTTCCCATGTGGCCTGTAGCTAAAGCAACCCAACATGCTGATGCAGCGACTATTGCCCAATATTAATATGGAATATTTTCACCATGTACAGACCAGCTCACATCATTCTATCTTACAAAGGCTCACACTTCAACAATAAGTAGTTGTGAAAATGATAAAACAAGTCTGTAGAAAACATTCTATGACAACTCTTACTATCCTGATGCAATGGTTTGACAGAACGCTTAACCATACCCTATTGCTCTTGAAATTATACCACTGAAAACCCTGAATTTGCACAAGCGCGTTCCAACAATACTTTAAGCCTACTACACCAAAATATATTTCACTACCAAACATACTTCTTATAAGTTACTTTTTTGATGTCCAATTTCGCCCAACCCTTTACCCAAACATCTTTTTAGTATCAAATAACCACCTGTGTTGGACTCCAGGGGTTTTTGGTTGCTCGCTAGTTCCTGGTAAAACTAAATTTCAACAACTTTCTCAGGAGAAAATCAGTTTCTACTGTTGATAGGGTACTTTTTGAGAGGACTTGGCCAACCCTTTATATAAAATTAATAAAAACTAAATAACCCTAAAAAGCTTTATATATATAGTTTATTAGTAAGCACGATGAGGTATTGGGAGACTCCTATTAAATGGCCGCTGCTTAGTATTTAAAAAATTTAAAGTTCATAGTGAGATGGTTGAATAATTTATGTTAAGCTACTAACATCCAAATTAGAAAATATGAGGTTTTGGCCTATCAGATCTATTGAAACATGCTTTGCTATAAAGGAATGGTTGAAGAAGGGTCAATAGAGAGTAAAACTAGTACATCAATTAAGTATTTGCTACACTAGAACCAATTGCCTTTGGGGAAGATTTTGCACCTTTGGGGAACCCCTCCAAAGCTATAAAAGGGGGTGGTCCCCGCATAGGTGGCTTGACTAAATTATTTATGGAACAAGGGGGGACTTTAAATGGGCTCCCTCAATTCCGCTTCTTGGTCAGAGTAATCTGACTACTTAGTCTCATGCTATTTAGTTTAAAATTGTTATAAAAATCTGTATGCCCGGATTAAATGGGTTCCACCAAGAATTGGCAAGGAGATTTGATCAATTTCAACCATATTATGAGCTGATACGCTCTTACTACAACTTTGACTTGTAGTCATCTGACACCCTGATTGCAAAAATGGCGAATCTTTGCTCAAAACCTCTTAACCAAACATGCTGAGAAAATAAAAGACACTCATGATAATTAACTTAAATCCCTTCAAGTTTACACTGTTGGGAATTTAGTCCTACTTTATCAAAATGAAAATAAGAAACTTATGTTCAAAGAAGACACCCCCACTTTAGAGGACCTTACCGAGTTTCCAAAGTCCTTCAATTTGGTAAATATGCCCTAGAGATTCACAATGGATATTCTACCAATCTAACTTTATGGGAAAATCTTAAAACTCTATTGATATCAAAATAAATAGGAGGAAAGTCGTGAGAAAGGCGGTACTTGCATATGCTTCAAACTCCAAACATCTACACCTTAAATTTAGATTATTTTTTACAAATACGCTGGTTCACTGCAAGCCACCATAATCTCAATTAATTATCTAGAAATAACCTTATATAAGACCCACTTGGATCACCATAAACCTAAGTTCTTAAAATTATGAATTAACTTATATTCTGTTAAAACATCTTATCATATCTACCTAGTATTACAATAAATGTGTAAAATATCCTGAATCCTTTCAGCAGATGTCTGTACTTGACATTGACAGTTTATCACGCACCACATATGGAAATTTCCATATAAAACCTGAAGATAGCCTGTTGAATCTCGGTGATACCATATGTACTCACTGAAGGGTTTTTTGACAGGGTTTTGACCATTGAACAATAGAACCAATGATATGACAATTGCCTATTCCTTGATACACTGGTAAACAATGAACTTATAATAAAATGGGAGCAATTTCCCACAAACACTTCTTTATTTTAATATAATAAATTGGCGGATCTTCCTCAAGTCCACTTCCCTCTTTCTTCTTTTCTTTCTTCTTTTCTACTCCCTCAGAAAAACTCTTCTTCTAGTCCCCCTGTTTCACTGATATCCCAGCAACCTCAGTTGGTACCAAACCTTTTGATTAGTTTATTTGTTTCGCCATATTTTCATTAGTTTTAGATTGTTGTTCTTCGATTCTTTATCACCATAATTCAAGGCAATCTGATTTATCTTCTGTCAAATATTGACATCAACTTATCGCCCTATTTTGAAGGCAATACAATATGACCCACTATAACCCATTATCACCTCATCCTAAGGCGATCAATTACTTAAAGCTCTGAAACATCCTTGGCGAATTCTGTCCATTGAACCTTCATGAAATTCCTCCAATGATCCAATTGGTCATAATGGTGGTTTGTCGTTCAGTAATATAGATTTGCAACACCACCCCCTTTGACTGGATGTTAAGCTGTACATCTCTCTTTCCTTCAACGCCATAAGAACCATCACGCGCCAACAGCCGCAATTCCATGATTTCACTTTTTTCTACCATTTATGGCTTGGTGCAAAGCTACCTGACCCAGGACACATCCCTCTTCCCCAATTTCCTTTTCTCCCAGCTGATGAGGATGAGGCTGACGTGGACCTCACAACCATGCTAACCTGGGAAGAGATTCTTCCTGAATTTTTCAGCCATTTGGCTTCTTGGAATGCCCCTTCAGTGCCATAGTGGCCCAGCTACGCTGGGGAGGGGAGCGGACCTAAGGGCCTTCATATAACAAAGCAGTCCAGCTCCTGGCGAGTGGCTTTAGTCACCTAGATCTTCCATCTCCTGCCAAGCCCCATCCCATGGCTCTGTCCGTTCAGAGGATGCTGTGCTTTGTGCAGTGGGTGATAGACTGCTGGTCAGGGTCCTTTCCCCGCGCTCCTACCCATTTCTGGTCCCTGGGGTAAACTTCTGCAACACCAGTTAGCTCATCTTTGCTCTGTGGTCACCGCAGCATTCACCGCCCTCAGTGCTGATGATCCATCACAGTACCTTCCCATCATGGTTCTCTTAGGTAAATTAATTTTTCATCCCACAACCATTTAGGTTCAGGAATAGGGCAGCACCGGACAGCCCTCAAGTGGGCCCAGAAAGTGCCATTCACCGCAACTGCTCCTTTTCTGATAGAATATCCAAGCACGGAGGACTTCCTTATAGATTGCCTGGCGCTGGGTGCAGCCTTTTCCCCTTGAGCCAACACTCACCTGCTTACTCACCAGTCCTTGTGAATCCAGACCCCTCTGTTGGTATATTTGTTGATTCTCCAGGATCATCAATGCATGTGGTTGCAAGCTTTGCCCCTCGTGGGTAAAGAATAGTTCTGACTTAATCAACCAGTTGAGCTCTCACCACCTCGCCTGTTACCCTGGAACTACAGTCTATCTTCCTCTTCTAGTCCCATCACACTGGCCTCCCCTCTTAGGACTAGCACAGTGGCCCTGGAACGGACGTTGGCCCCTTCACTCTCACCTCAGCAGCCTTCACCTCCACCCCAACCCCAGACAAGCCCATAAAAACTATGGCACACTAGAAGCAGCAGAAGAAGAAACAAAGGTCCTGTCAATCAAAAAAAGAAACACCGCAAGAAGCCGAAAAAAAGATAGGAAGATAATGATATCAAAGCAAAAGACCTCAAGTAACAACCCAATTAAAATCATTATAACTCACATATGATATTTCTTTGAATAAAATTCTTGTCAGAAGTTACATAGATAAAAATTTTTTTATATATAGTTTTTTTCATTTTTAGAGGGGCTTATATTACTGCTTATATGCCCAAACGTACTTTTCATGCACTCAATTATAATCTAGCTGCTTGCAGGATCCTTGATAGTATAAGCATCAACTCCCATTTTTTCTATTATCTCAAACAGCCTGATTCAGATATTTGCAAGCTTGTGCTTCCGCCAAAACCCATGCTGATTGTGGAATAGCACAATATCTCTGTCTTTGAACTGTGCTAGGCCACTTCGCCATACCTGATCAGTATCCTGGTTTTTGATTTTCTTGGATAAGCTTAATGAGTACACTTTGGTTTGTAACTTAATCAGCGTATTTGTAAGGGTGGTTAAATATCATTGCAGGTCCATTCTGCTAGTGTCCTCTACAAAGGCATATAGCAGTGCAGGCAGAGTGGGGTGCCGTCCATAAAGCAGTTGGAAGGGGTTTTTTCCTGTGGCAGAATGGTAACTTATATTGTAGGTGAACACCGTGGTAGAAAGAAGGGTACTCAGATTGGAGGGTCTATCTGTAACTATCTTCCGTAGTATATTCAACAGAGTCCCATTAACCCATTCAACCATTCCATTGGACTCAGGGTGATACGGGGTTGTTAGGACCCCGCAGATGGCCATCAATTCATTGAACTTGGGTAAAATGTGAGATGTGAAGTTGGTTTCATTGTTGTAATGATAAACTGAGGGCAGACATGACGCTGTATGATGCATTCCATTTAGAACTTAGCTACAGTAACTGCCTCCAGATCCTGAATGGCTCACGCCTCAACCCATTTGGTCAAGTGGTCAATTGCCACAAGGATATACTTAGACCGGTTAGCTCCAGTTGGTAGAGGTCCCATGACATCAATAGAGACTGTATGCCAAGCAAAGTGAGGTTTTACTAACTGGTATGAAGTCTTCTGGTGGAACGGCTTCTCCACCTGGCACTGTTGGCAGCAAGACAGGGTCTCAAGAACATCAAAGTTAATGCTATCCCTAATAATACCATGGCCTTAACAATTAAAGAGTTTTCTGGACTCCACCATGGCCAACTGCTCGGTGTGCACTCATTTTAATATTTTAGTGGGTGGAAGGTCTTGGGATATTTATGGTAACTTCCTCTATACGCTTATACAATTCCCCATTATCTAAAAATGTATTGGTCATGAGTCCATCTAGTAACTTAATAACTTGAGGCGGTTCATCATCTTACTTCCCGTTGAGCATTTTGTCAAACATTATGGCACTTAAATCCGCATTAACTGCAATTGTTGTCAATCTTGATAAGCAATTGATACTTTGGTGTTTTGCTCCTGGTTGGTGAAGAATTTCAAAGTTATAAGCTTGCAGCTTAAGAACCCATCAGGCCAGTCGCCCCTCAGGCTCCTTAAGGTTCTGTAACTAATATAGGTATGCATGATCTGTTACAATTTTAAACTTACCCCATGCAAATATACCCTGAATTGCTTGTATGCATAGACTACCGCTAAGCACTCACACTTGGTCACAGTGTATTTGCGTTCATGGAAGTTCAAGCTATGACTACAGTATGCCGTGGGGTGCTCCTCTCCCTCATCATCCTTCTGAGACAGGACTGCACCAACAGCGAAAGTGACACATCCATTTACACTATAAATTTCATATCAAAATTAGGGTAGCGCAACATGGGTGTACTAACTAACGCCATTTGAAGTGTATCAAAGGCGCATTGGCGTCATTCCATCCATTCAAACATGGCATCTTTCTTTAGTAGCTCAAACAGCAGACCTCCAATACAACTGAAATTGGGTATAAATCTTTGGTAATACCCCACCATCAAAAAAAATACCTGAATGTCCCGCTTATTAGCTGGCTTAGTCATCTTCTGGATAGCCTCTACATTGCTGGTTGAGGTCTTAGCCCAGTCGCATCCACCACAAACCCAAGGTACTTAAGTTGATCCTTGAAGAAGTGGCATTTCAGAGGCTTGATTTTAATATTGGCCTCATCCAGTCGGCGAAATATCTCTTCCAAATGGGTAAGGTGCTCAGTGAACATGCGATAGAAGACATTAATATCATCAAGATACATAAGAATGCACAACAGCTTCAGATCACCCAGTATGGTGTCCATTGCTTATTGAAACATAGCTGGGGCATTACATAGCCCTTGAGGCATGCGAGTTGGTTGGAAAAGCCCTTTTGATGTGATTACAGCGCATTTTTCTTGTTCTGCTGGGGCAACTCAATTTGTCAATAACTGGATATCAAATCCATCACCAATAAGTAGCGGGATCCACCTAACCAATCCAGTGCATCATCAATCCGTGGTAGAGGGTATGAATCTTTTTTGGTGATACTATAAAACTTCTGGTAGTCAATTACCACACAGTTAGTGCCATCCTTTTTTTTAACAATTAGGACAGGCAAAGCCCATGGACTTTTAGATTGTTCTAGCATTCCCTGCTCTAGCAGATTTTCAATTTCCTTGGTGACAACTTCTTCAGCTGCCTGTGATTGGCGGATTGGTCGAGACCTGATGGGGGGATGATCCCCAGTGTCCAGTTGATAAACAACCCCCCAAGCGTGCCCCAAATCATGATCATCAACCACAAAAATCTCTTTATATTTTTGAAATAAAGTTTTCGCCCAATCCTTCTGATCTTCAGATAACCTCATTAAATTCTCCCTTAGCACAACTGCCATTACACTGGGATACAGTTTGATGGGCAGACCAAATTCATTTAAAGAACTGAACTCATGAACCTGGTTGATCTCTTCAACTGGGTTCAGATGTAAATATGCTATAATCTAATGTTAACGGATAGAATTGGTCTGTTATGAAGATTTACTATCAATACCTTGATTTCTCCATGTCCTGGAAGTAGGATGCCTGGACCCACGTGAGGCTCGAGCTGTGATTGCTTATAAGGCTTATGATCTCTCCATAGAGCACATCTGGCACTTCCACTTCTAACTCAGTGTCTACTATTACTTGATGTCCAATGGGAATGGAAATAGCTCCAGATGATCTAAACGGTAGCCCTTGGTATTCGTATATCTGATGGGAAAGTCCCAAGTTTTCTTTTTAATTAATGATAATGCACTGGAATCACCCCATCGCTGTAGACAAGGTTGATCTGTCCCATATGCACTGAGCTCTTCAGCACTCTGATAGAGGTGAAATAAATTAGGATTTGCCGTCACAAAATGGCTAGTGTCTCTTCCATCATTTCATCTACAGCCCCATAGTGTCACATAAATGTAGTCCCAATCAACAAGTCATAATTGCTATTTGGTAGTACCACCACCAGAACCACCACAACACTGGATCCAAATCACAAGGGAAGTGCGCTATACGCTCCCTCAGAAACTGTGGTTTCCGCTCCAGCAGTCCCATACATCATCTGGTGGTCTATGTCAGTTTTTAAAGACAACTTCACCACCAATTTAGTGGAAACAATATTAACAGGAGCACCCTTATCAATTATAGTATGTACCTGAGTTTTAGCTACCACAATATCACAGTAAGTGCATTCTGAGTAATATGAACGCTGGCTATTTACTATGTGTACGTTCAGTGATTCATGTTCTCCCAGGAAACTAATAATACTCACACCGATTTTAGGGTATCAAATTACATTAGCATCCACTGGAAGGGCGACATCTACTCCTCTCAGGGACAAGGCATCTACAAACAGTTCTAACTGGTCTGATGGAATTTGGTCGAACATTTGACAAACATAAAGCTTTGGTCAATATAGAGTCTTTGTCTGCCATTTCTTCAACTTGCGCTTGGGTCAGCACATTTACTCCCCAACCAACTGTTGTAGAGGAATGTATCGTCATAATAAGAGGCTTCTTCTCCAATTAGCACATTAGATTCAGGTCTGATGTTTGAGTTCAAGGTAGCAGAAGTAGAGAGTCCCTTCTCTACTCCACTATGACTTTTCCCTGATAGCCTTGATCCTGATGTACAAGAGGGATCTGTTAATTGGGGCACCATTTTCCCATATGCCCAGTTCAAATGCAATTAAAACAACTTACTCTGTAGGGCCTATGGCTGTTCTTAATACAAGTTGGTCCACTTAGTAGGTGGTTCTGAAAAGAATCGATGGAAACAGACTCCTATTGATAGCATGACTGCACCAATCAGCGTAGTTTGGGCCAAAACAGTTGTTGGTCAGATGTTGATTGGTAATTAAGGAACGACCGTTGGACTGCAGGGACTAAACCAGAGGAACCCTACCCAACTGGTTGACTCCCCCACATGATTACGGTGGACAACAGCAATAGTGCAGATTTGTCTGGTATTGGATGGAGGGAAAGTTACAGCTAAGTGATGTACAAACTGAACAAGTTTAAGAAGAGTCACATCATCCTATAACAATGGGGCCATGACATTGTAGAGTTCAGGTTATGGCTTCACCGCTGAGGCCATTGCAATACACATATCAACTTTAGATAAAATCCCTTCCCCAATAAGCACGTGTGTTTCCGTCAAGAATCATTCAGCAAATGCGGTGAGGGTCTCATTTTGCTGAAACCCAATGGTCAAGGACTTATTTTGATGTGACATTTTTGCTGTTCCACTAAACAACTGCAATACCGTCTCCTTAACTTTATGGTATTAAATTAAACTAGCTGAGAGGTAATAAACGACTTGATTCAGCACTCCCAACATCCAAGGAGCAGAGCAATAGTTTCATCCTCCACTGATCTAAAGTTTCTTCAGTTGCAAACTCAAATCAGCAAAAGAACCATGAATATCTCCTTTGCAATCAAATGGTGGCAAATTACCACTGTAAACCTTCTGAAGCAACTCATCTTGCCTTTTGAGCACCATATCTAATGTTAGTCTCAGCTCCTCATATGAAACAGGCCCAGAATGTTGTGCAGATTCCTTATCAAAGTAACCTGGATGTGACATAAACGGTGGCTAAGTTTTCATTGTTAGGTTATTGGTCAAAGGGCCCCTTATAGTGAGCACCAATGCTGAATCTCAGAAATCCAGTATGTACCCGCCAAAGGTTTTTGCACAGGGTTTCAACCATTGAACAATTAGAACGGATGATATGATGATCGCCTGTTCCTTGATACAGTATGAACAATTAACTTATAATAAAATGAGAGCAATTTCCCCCCAAACAATTCTTTGTTTAAATATAATAAAATCAGCAGATCTTCCTCTAGCCCACTTCCCTCTTTCTTCTTTTTTACTCCCTCCAAAAACCTCTTCTTCCAGTCCCCCTGTTTCACTGATATCCCAGCAACCTCAGTCAGTACTAACCCTTTTGCTTAGTTTATTCATTTTGCCATCTTCTCATTAGTTTTGTCTTGTTCTTCGATTCATTATCGCCCTGATTTAAGACAATCTAATTTATCTTCTGTCAAATACTGACATCAACTTATCGCTCTATTTTGAAGGCAATCTGATATGACCCATTATAACCCATTATCGCCTCATCCTAAGACAATCAATTACCTATAGCTCTGAAATATCCTTGACAGATTCTGTCCATTGAACCTTCATGAAATTCCTCCAATGATCCAATTGGTCATAATGGTGGCTTGTCATCCAGTCATATATATTCACAACATAGCCAATCTCCACAGCACTACCAAATTTCTAGCAAAATCATTAAGCCTTGATAGATCAACTAAATACCATAAATCACCTGGCCAAAACAGATTGAACTGTCATATTGACTGATCATCTTACTCAATCAAATCCACACAAAATAACAAATAAACTAAATTTACCAACCACGTGACTAAAACTAAATGAATCCATTGAACTAAATTGATTAGAAAATTCACTATACAAAAACTAATGTACAGGCTGTTTAACAACTAATCTATGATTTAATGTCTGATGCAAAAATGATATATAATAAAGTTTTGAATAAGCATATTGTTGATTAATCAGTCATGACACTTCTCTATATATGTTGTAGTGAAATTTTAATCTAATCACTAAATAGACATGCTTACTAAAATTTTTGAATTGATTGAACAATGGAATAACAAATTAAACCGCTATCTCAATTGATGATGCCAAAATGATACTGATTCATTAATTCCACAAAACATATCACAAATAATCAGAAAATGTTTGTGATATGATGCTGAAATAAAATTGCACTAATCATCTAAAATTTGTTACCAGAAATGACGTTTGAAACTTGTTTTATCCCAGCAATAAAATTATCTTATTAACAGTTAAAATAGCTATCAACCAAAGCTTTTCTTGCAGTACAATTAAATAAATTAATGTTGCTTTTATGTGATATAATAATATTTTGCTAAGTGATATGTACTTTTAATACATTTAGCTTATTCATACTACATTAAAGCATTATTGTTGATATAAATCTTACTTCTAATTTATATACTTATTATCAAATTACAACTTTCTGCAAAAAGCTTCTTTTTATAACATCTTTTTATAAAACCATATTAAAAGTCAGCTATAAATATTCTTGAAAGATAATACTTTATAGTGTTAGCCTATATACACTAGAAGCTTTACTAACTTATACCAAAGTTTGTATAGTTAATCTTATAGGTGCCATTGACTTCTATAGTATAGGCCTCATATATTTATAAACTTTTTAACCTCCATCTATAATATATAAGTATCCCTTGACACCGTTTATACTGTCAGAATTCACACTTTTAGGGTGAAGCCTTGACCTGTGGTAATATTTAGTTATAGTTAATACCATTTTATCCATCAATAAAATATCCAAATATGGTATAACGTTGGACATATCTTATATGGCCTGAATTTATTTATATAGCAATAGACAAATTCTCATCAAGTACACTAAAAATATGAACTTATGATCAGTTAAAATCTGAATTAATACACTGATGGGATTTAGTGAGCTTACCTCCTGACTTTTATTGTTCCTGTTTATCAAAATTATATCTTATCCATAATTAATTTATACCTTAGATAATTAATTAAACATGATCAAGGAGATATTTAGTACTATAAATAGTATTAGCTTAGATCATAAATTTTTTTAACTCTTTTTATTATAACTGACCAATATAATTACAGAATATGATGACCTTCTCAGAAAAACTCTAAAGGCCTACCTTTTAAACATGTGTCAAATACCAATATCTACTATTAATATTATAGGCTCAATGCATATAGCTCTCTCTTTACTTCTAATTGAAATAATATAGAAAATATATACACTTTTATTATTAATAGATCAAGGTTCTTAGACCCAAATCTCTTATCAATGTTAACTTTAGCTATGTTTTATGAATTTCTACCTCTATAACTATAACCCTCATATCTATACACTTTACTATGTTGCTATCATTATTATACTAAGTTTGATAATTATAAATCAAGACTCCTATAACATACACTTTCCTAAAATGTCATATATTAATTGTTGGTATTTCTCATTAGTTTATTTTTGGAAGTGTCAAAGCCGATTTCTAAACTTCTTTTTATTTTTAAAGTCAGTATATATAATAATTGTTAATTTTATTTTACATTTAGACTTTAACACCCAATAGATTATTAGAATCCAACTTTACATAATCCAAAATTAATAAATCTAATTAAGTACCATCTAGTACTAAAAAATAAATCTAATTAAGTCTCTTAAAAAGCTATCTTTATAACCATATAATAATAATAAAATATAGGTGTTTTATTAAATTAAATTTTAGTTTGAGTCTAATATTTATAATATCTCTTTTCTTCTTACCTAAATTGACTACAGATGATATTAGAACAAAATAAAATTCTTACATTATGGTCCTTATACCTAAAACCCTTTAAAAATTAACTATTATAATCTAAAAGTTCATAACTCTATAATAAGGCTTTTATACTGTTTCTAATAGTACAGTCTTATTTTAGGGTGGCTCAGCTGGTGTATCATGCTAACAATATGATAAGCTGCCAACCCTTACTCCTCTTCCATCATTGACTTACCTCATAATGTGTTTTTACAAACAGCTATAGCTTGATCATGAGAGCAGCTAAGTAAATTATCAAAGGAGAGTCTAGAGTTAGAAAGGACCAGCAACTAACACCCAGCTTTAGCCCTCTAGGCCTATGTGGCCTGGTGACTGCATTAATACTGAGTTAAAATGGGGCTTTATTATACCAAGTTCTTTGTCTTCAACTTGCAGTCAGTATGCTGCCCTAGAAGGATTTCCTTACAGTTTAGCGTATGTGATTAGTTGGACAAACCACTTTTCTAAAATTAATCACATGTGGATGCCCAGACTCTGGTAATAATCCTTCACTCACACTCATAAGGACAGAGTTGGACTACTAGATAAAGTACAGATAGGCAAATGGGGATAGTATATACATTATCAAGGCCAATTTTAAATATGATGGCTAAGAGATCATAAAGTTATTATAAAGATATTTTGTTCAAAGGATAGGATTTGGCATGATGGAGTTATTTACTGGTGTTGTACAGAAGTGATCAGAGGACTTTGCAACTTGGGAATAGCTTGAGGGCATCTACAATATGAAATAATTCAATTTGATTATATCTTAAAAAATAAATAATATTTAATCACCAGTAAGAAAATGGATTAATTTACACAAATTGTGATCACTTTTGCTATATGAGAATAAAGTATTAACTATTTATATTGGTTGGTTAATTATGATAATTTGTCCTGAAATGTGTTTCATTAAATTTTTCTCCTTTGGGCAATGAACCCTTTAGATCAATTTAATCTTATTTTTATATAAATTTGACTTCTTGCCATCTCCTTGGCATTAGGCACATTTTCAAAAGCTTAAAAACACTTAATCCAAACTGTTCAAATTGCGTTAAATAGCATGCTAGATATTAGTTTCTCCTTCATAACTTAGTAATATTCTGAGTAAATTAGTACATGTCTCCATTCAGTTGGCACTACGTTACTCACTCAAATTGCTTATCAAATGGCAATAGTCTGTTAATAACATTGTAGCCTAACTCAAAACTCTTAATTTCAAATATTTGGAAAAATATCTAATTTACTCAACCCCACCGGTTTATGCTAGTCTCATGCTAAGCCAAGGCTGACCTAAGCTCAGATGAAATTAAGATATATACCATAACTTTTATTACTCTGTCACTTGTCATTATAATTTTGGATTTTATTTTCGTTATATTAGTATAGTTATGGGTTTAATCTCTATAAGCCATCTTTCTTCTTACTATAGTACTTATAGATACTACTTAACTTTTAAAATTCTTAATAAGACAATAGTAACCATAACCCTTACCAGAAAAAGTACTCTAATTATAAAAGTAATATTTAACTCTTTTTATCCTAGCAATATGTTGCTCACAGGTGTTTAGGACTAGGATTTCAACAATATTACTAATTAAAGGACATCACACCTCTTAACAGATATTTAGAAGAGAGGAAACATAGACCACAGATAAATGTAAATTTACTAATTCTATTAATGCCAATAATGGGGATAATAAGAGATCCTATATTAAAAAGCCTTTCAGTAATTTTGGTACTTGAAGACTATAAAAGGGAGGAGTGAGAGAATTCAGAATAGGCAGGGGGTAGCTTAAATTAGATAAATGATAATTAAGCCTATCAAAAATTAAGAAACTATTCTATTTGTTATGCTTAATTTTAGGTGTTAGACCAACAGAGACATGAAAATACATGTGGCACCAATTTTATATTTTGAAGCCAATCAGCCTATTAAACATATTATTGTATCAGTCAATTACAGGAATGTTTATTATTTGATTAGCGAGTAAAATTTTTTATAACGTTGAAACCCCTTCAAGTCTATAAAAATGTGTGTTTTTCTCTTAAGAAGTAGCATTTAATTCAAATACTTGCACGGACAAACTTCAACATCAAATTGCCTATACTGTCAGGGGTTTTAAATAAGCTTAGTAACAAGAATTTAAGCTTCAGACGAGGGCTAAGAGTAGGAATATTTAAAATTATTTAAGGTGGGTCGACCTTGAGATGAATATACCACACTGATAATTTTTCTAGCCAGTACATGTTATAAACTTTTATTAAACAAAACCTACACTAGGGAGGAAGCAGGAATAACCCTGCCAGGCTAACAACCCTGCTAATAGTATAATTAACAATCTGATTGTAATAATTCTGTTGTGAATTAAACTGAGGATTTTTAGTAAGATTTAAACTATTCACCACAAGACATCCATCCTAAATAGTTAAAAAAATTGTCTAACTTTATGCCCTTTAAACCGTTGGTATGATGGATCAGGCACTTCCTAGTATTCATATTAACCTAATAGATGAGATCTCAGATTCCGCCACAAATTTGAAAGTCAAGTTTAGGAATCTAGAGCCGTCTAAAGAACAAATTGAATACAGGATCATGGGTAAGAAATTAAAAATTTGAAAACGCGGTCTGATTTAAAATACAAACAAATAGCATCCCAAATTCTCTAAATCATGTTGAGTGTGATATGGAGCTTCTGTGTAAAATTATTTGGTCATCAATTGAGAGCCTGGGGTAAAGGAGCCTAGTTCTGTTATCTTGCAATGCCTTAAAAAGGAAAAATGATAACAGAAATTTAGTTTCATTTTCTAAGAAAACCCCTAATAAACAAATATAATTAGTTTGCTAGCCTAAAAATCCTTTAAGTTTATTTAGAATAAGTTAAAACATCAAAATGGAAGATGAGCTCAATGTGCAAGCTGGATTAAGCATTGGTTTTACACTTGGCACTATTGTGGAGTCAGACGCTACTAATAGGATGTAGCATCACTGGCAGCATGGT
The DNA here is from genome assembly GCA_022478985.1 of Massospora cicadina. Lineage (NCBI taxonomy): Eukaryota > Fungi > Entomophthoromycota > Entomophthoromycetes > Entomophthorales > Entomophthoraceae > Massospora > Massospora cicadina. Next base: position 2,128 of record JAKSZP010001316.1, on the reverse strand, counting down.
CTGGGAATACATTGCGACATCCAAGAATGTTATGCGGGTTTGGGGTGTATTTCATCTGGGTTGTTGATTATGTTATTAATAACATGGTTTTTACTTCCCAAATCTCAAACAGTGTACTGGCGTAAACTGCCCGTTGCATCAAACAAAACTCAAAATCTTCCTCTCATTCTTGTGGGGCCTCATGAAGAGGTTTGTGATCTCAGGAGGAGAGCAGTGGAACTGATATATTGACCATAGTTATAGTGGGGTTCTCAATGTCATTTTTTGTTGCATGAGGTGAGGCAATTAAATAGGTGGCAATGCCACAATAATGGAATTTCTGTTAAAAGTCTCGTCACCCAAAGGTTGAGTGGCTCTGTTGATGGAGCGCTGACCAAAATTCACCAGATAATTATTCAAGTCTGTTTCAGGTGCATTTGAGCAGGTAACAAGGGGTAAAGCCCCTTTCTCATTCCAAATAGCCCTGATTGTGGACGCGTTGCATTCATATTTGGAAGGATGGGTGCATGAGCTAATCAAAGAAAAGGGATGCCTACCAAGTTTCATGGAGAAATTAATAGATTTGATTGACTGTGCTGCCTGCCTGGATTAGGCGAAGAATGAAGCATGGTCAGCGCTTCTGATTATCCTGGGGCGTAGTTTGGTTAATGAGTTTGCACAAATCTTATGTCTGTTGGCAAAGGTGGCCCAGGCGGCAGGAACTCAATACTCGCATATTTTGCTCAAGGGTTGCAGGCAAACTTTCTGGTAGCCCTGGTGGCAGCAAAGGTGTAGGCATGCTTGAGAAATAGGTCGCTTTAGCCTTGCAGGTTTAAACAATTTTCACTGGCTCAGGACTGGAGTGAGGGCTATATGTCACCAGGAAAAGGACAATCTCTGGTGAGTGGTTGACCCAGTTAGGGGGCTGGCATCCAGTCCCAAATTTTTTTTAAAAAGTATAATGGGGAGGGACCAAGGGAATGAGGGGGAAACACATAAATAGCAAGCCACGGAAATGAGAAGGAGAACATGCCCAAGTATTGTCACCTGCACATTTGCAATTATTATTTATTCAAAAATAAATCGCCTTCTTCACTTTATATGCGTTTATTTAACTAGATGATTAGTATATAGATGACAGAATGGAAAAGGCGATGGCATTGGTACAAACTGGATGGCAATAAATTGATATTACTGGATGATAAGCCCTAGTCTACTAGATTGCAATCTAAGATTCAAGGTGAGCCTCAGGATAAAGAAAGGATTATGCTGAGATGTGAGGCAATTGGTCAAGTATTTATAGCTTGGCAAATTAAGGGAATTCCACCAAAGCCTCAAGATAGAACAAATCCCTTTAAAATGTAGCAAATAGGAAAACAAAAAGGAAGGGTTGTATTTGCATGGAATACCAAGAATAAGAATTGAGCGTGATAATGACAAGAAAAAAGTTCTTAGTAGTTAATAGAGATAGTCTGAGATTAGATATAAATATTAAAAGTGTTGTTTGGATTAACAGCTCCATATCTTATATTGGATTTTTATTAAGAATTGGCGTTCTTCATATCATCCGTCCATTGCTCAGTGGTGATAAACCTGTGCAACCAGCTTACCAGATTTAAGTGATACCGTTGAAAGTTAGCAGCGTTGCTCACTACAAGGGGCCATTGGTCAACTGTAGTGCAACAAGGTAGGGCATCATGGTGAGCCCTCACTCTTTATGCCAAAATTTAATAAGATTTCATGAATGATACTACAGGAAACAATGGAGGCATATAATGAGGAACTGGTACTATTCAGGGTGATGGAACAAGAGGACAGAGAAACTAGGATGGAGCTGCAGTTAGCTGCTTGTCCCGCATTGAAGTCAGCGTAACATGGCAGGTCCACCAATATAACCTCTCAGCAACTATGGGGTATTATGGAATGGCTCTTGTGGGGTTACCGCCTCTATAAAGATGATGTGAGGAACATGATCTGAGTTTATTTAATAACTGACGGGACCACAAATTATATTATAAGTTGTGTATGTCTTACCTTGACGCTACTAAAATGGGCTTGTCTCACTTGCTCAGTACACATGGATCTGAAGAATACTTGGTTGCGTACATTCAGCCTTCAACCCGCCAACTACTGCGTGTGATGACCAAAA